>CM069141.1:684522-995748 GCA_035221665.1 Okamejei kenojei | reverse complement strand
AAGTAAGATGTGATTATAACTAGGGGGGGAAGATGGGTATCAGGGGTGATGGGAGACTAGGTTGAGGTTAACTATAAAAAGTGTGTATGAGGGGAAGAATAGGGGAGGAGGAAGGGGTGATAGTGGGGAAATGAGGGGGAGGAGGAAGGGGGGAGTGAGGAGGTGATAATGAGGGGAGGAGGAATGTTTTAGAGCTGTGGTGCTCCAGCGTGGCGCGGCCTGGGTTAGAGCTGTGTGCTCCAGCGGTGGCGGCGGCCTGGTATAAGAGCTTTGTGCTCCCACGGTGGCGGACGGCCTGGTTTGGAAGTTGGTGTTGGTGCTCCAGAGGCGGCGGCGGCCTGGTTTGGGAGCTGCGGTGCAACTCCAGCGTGGCTGCGGCCTGGTTTGGAGTGTGGTGCTCCAGCGGTGGCGGCGGCCTGGTTTAGAGCTGTGGTGCTCCAGCGGTGGCGGCGGCCTGGTTTGGAGTTGTGGTGCTCCAGCGGTGGCGGCGGCCTGGTTTGGAGCTGCGGTGCTCCAGCGGTGGCGGCGGCCTGGTTTGGAGCTGTGGTGCTCCAGCGGTGGCGGCGGCCTGGTTTGGAGCTGTGGTGCTCCAGCGGCGGTGGTCCAGCTCAGAGCTGCGGTGCTCCAGCGGCGGCGGCGGCCTGGATCGCCTCAGCGCAGAGGGAGAACTAGGAGGGAGGAAGACAGGGACTAAAGACTTTTGCCTTCCACCACAGTGAGGAGGTGCGTGGTGAACTCATTGTGGTGGATGTTGGATATGTGTTTATTGTGTGTTTTGTTTTTTATTATATGTACAACTGTATGGTAACAGTTCAGACCGTAAGGTCTGAATGACGATAAAGGAATCTAATCTAATCTAAGTAATTGTTATATGGTTATATGGTAGTGGGTATGTGAGTGTGTGTAAGTGAGTGTGTGTATGCATGTGTGTGAGGTGTTGAATGTTAGTGAGTGAGTGGAGTGAGTGAGTGAGTGAGTGATTTTAGTGAGTGAGTGATGCGTGAGTGAGTGAGTGAGTGAGTGAGTGTGTGAAAGAGTGTTAGTGAATGTGTGAATGTGAGTGAGTGTGTGCATGTGTGACTGTGAGTATGTGAAACTGTTAGTGAGTATGTGAGTGTGTGCTTGTGTGCGGTGTTGAGTGTGAGTGAGTGAGTGTGTGTGTTAGTGAATGTGTGAGTGTGCGCATGTGTGTGAATGTGAATGTGTGTGTGTGAGGTGTTTTGCGTGTGTATGGGTGAATGTGTGAGTGTGTGTGGGTGAGTGTGTGTGAGTGTGCGATGTGTGTGAGTGTGTGCATGTATTTGAGTGAGTGTGAGCATGTGTGAATATGTGTGAGTGAGTGTACAGGCCCTTCGGCACAACTTGCCCATGCTGACCTAGGTGCCTATCTAGGTCAGTTCCAGCTGCCCATGTTTCGACCCTATCTCTCTAAACCTTTTCCTATCCATGTACCTGTCCAAATGTATTTTAAATGTACCTGCATTGTACCTGCAGGGGTTCTTCAGACCCTTTTAGTCTGAAGAACCTGAAACATCGCCTGTCCATTCCCTCCACAGATGCTGCCTGACCCGCTTAGTTCCTCCAGTACTTTGAGTTTGTGCCTAAGATTCCAGCACCTGCAGTTCCTGGTGTCCGAGCTGATTCACGGGCTCGCTCTGCCACCCAGTGGAGGGAAATAGTTCGGCACCTGAAGCTGCACAGATGTCAACACTTTGGAAAAGCTGCCTGTGCAGTGTTACAGGGTGAGTGTGCACAGTGTTACACACGGTGAGTGTGCACGGCGTTACACGGTGAGTGTGCAAGGTGTTACACACGGTGAGTGTGCACGGCGTTACACGGTGAGTGTGCAAGGTGTTACACACGGTGAGTGGGGGGGGGGGTGCACGGCGTTACACACGGTGAGTGTGCACGGTGTTACATGGTGAGTGTGCACGGTGTTACACACGGTGAGTGTGCACGGTGTTACACACGGTGAGTGTGCACGGCGTTACACGCGGTGAGTGTGCACGGCGTTACACACGGTGAGTGTGCACGGCGTTACACACGGTGAGTGTGCACGGCGTTACACGCGGTGAGTGTGCACGGCGTTACACGCGGTGAGTGTGCACGGCGTTACACGCGGTGAGTGTGCACGGCGTTAAACACGGTGAGTGTGCACGGTGTTACACGGTGAGTGTGCACGGTGTTACACGGTGAGTGTGCACGGCGTTACACGGTGAGTGTGCACGGCTGTTACACGGTATGACGGGGTGAGTGTGCACGGCGTTACACGGTGAGTGTGCACGGCGTTACACGGTGAGTGTGCACGGCGTTACACGGTGAGTGTGCACGGCGTTACACGGTGGGTGCCGTGGCCAATGAGCGGGTCTGTGATTGGTGGCCGAGTGGGCGGAGCCTGTGGGAGGGGGCGGGGTCTATACGGAGGGGCGGGGCAATGGTGAGGGAAGGGGCGTGTGGGGGGCGGGACGTGGTGAGGGGCGGATCTGTGGAGAGGCGGGGCGTGGTGAGGGGGCGGAGCCTGTGCAGGGGCGTGGTGAGGGGGGGGCGGACTGTGGAGAGGCGGGGCGTGGTGAGGGGGCGGAGCGTGGTGGGTCGGGGCGTGTGAGGGGGCTGGGTCTGTGGAGGGGCGGGGCGTGGCGAGGGGGCGGAGTCTGTGGAGGGGCGGCGTGGCGAGGGGGCGGAGTCTGTGGAGGGCGGGGCGTGGTGAGGGGGCGGAGTCTGTGGAGGGGCGGGGCGTGGTTGAGGGGGCGGAGCGGGGCCCGGGCGGCGGCAAGATGGCGGCGGGCGCGGACTGAGCGACGTGAAGCGCGGGCTGATGGCGGTTGGCGGCCTGTGTCGCGAAGCGCGGCCTGACGCACAGCGCCCGCTGGTGAGACCCGCACACCGCCCCCCCCCCCCGCGCCCTCACCCCCCCCCCCGCGCCCTCACCCCCCCCCCCCGCGCCCTCACCCCCACCCCCGCGCCCTCACCCCCCCCCCGCGCCCTCCCCCCACCCCCGCGCCCTCACTCCCCCCCCCCGCGCCCTCACCCCCCCGCGCCCCTCCCCCCAACCCCCCCCCCGCGCCCTCACCCCCCGCGCCCCCCCCCCCCCCCGCGCCCTCACCCCCCCCGCGCCCTCACCCCCCCCCCCGCCGCCGCGAACCGCGCCCTCACCCCGCGCCCTCTCCCCCCCGCGCTCTCGCTCCCCCCCCAACCGCGCCCTCACACCCCACCCACCCCCCCCCCCCCCGCCGCTCTCACCCCCCCCCCCGCGCCCTCACCCCCCCCCCCCACCTCCCCCCAAACCCCCGCGCCCTCACGCGCGCCGCGCCCTCACCCCCCCCCCGCGCCCTCACCACCCCCCCCGCCCTCACTCCGCGCCTCGCCCTCACCCCCCCCCCGCGCCCTAACCCTCCCGCCCCTCATCACCACCCCCCCCCGCGCCCTCACTCCCCCCCCCCCTTCCCCGCCCCGCCCTCACCCCCCCCCGCGCGCTCTCACACCCCCCCGCGCCCACACCCCCCCCCTGCGCTCACCCCCCCCCCGCGCCCTCACCCCCCGCGCCCTCACCCCCCCCCCCCGCGCCCTCACCCCCCGCGCCCTCACCCGCCCCACCGCGCCCTCACACCCCCCCCAGCGCCCTCAACGCCCTCACCCCCGCGCGTCCCCCCCCGCGCCCTCACTCAGCGCCCCCCCGCGCCCTCACCCCCCCCCGCGCCCTCACCCCCCCCCCCCCCGCGCCCCCCCCCGCGCCCTCACCCCCCCCCGCGCCCTCACCCCCCCCCGCGCCCTCACCCCCTCCCCCCCCCCGCGCCCTCACCCCCCCCCGCGCCCTCACCCGCCCCCGCGCCCTCACCCCACCCCCCCCGCGCCCTCACCCCCCCCCGCGCCCTCACCCCCCCCCCCCCGCGCCCTCACCCCCCCCCCCCCGCGCCCTCACCCCCCCCCCCCCCCCCGCGCCCTCAACCCCCCCCCCGCGCCCATCACCACCCCCCCCCCGCGCCCTCCCCCCCCCGCGCCCTCACCCCTCCCCACCCCCGCCCCTCACCCCCCACCCACCGTGCCCTCACCCCCCCCCGCGCCCTCACCCCGCCCCCGCGCCCTCACCCCCCCCCGCGCCCTCCACCCCCCCCCGCGCCCTCACACCCCCCCCCCCCCGCCCTTCTACCACCCCCACCCCGCCCCTCACCCACGCCCTCACCCCCCCCCGCGCCCTCACCCCCCCCCCCCCGCGCCCTCACCCCCCCCCCCCCGCGCCCTCACCCCCCCCCCCACCGCGCCCTCAACCCCCCCCCCCCCCCGCCCCTCCACCCCGACCCCCCCCCCCCCGCGCCCTCACCCCCCCCCCCCCCCCCCGCGCCCTCACCCCCCCCCCCCCCGCGCCCTCACCCCCCCCTCGCCCCCCCCCCCCGCGCCCTCACCCCCCCCCCCGCCGCGCCCTCACCCCCCGCCCCCCCGCGCCCTCACCCCCCCCCCCCGCGCCCTCATCTCCCCCCCCCCCCCCGCGCCCTCCACCCCCCCCCCCCCGCCCTCACCCCCCCCCCCGGCCCTCACCCCCCCCCCCGCGCCCTCTACCACCCCCCCCCCGCGCCCCACCCCCCCCCGCCCCTCACCACCCCCCCCCCCCGCGCCCTCACCCCACCCCACCCCCCCCCGCGCCCTCACCCCCCCCCCGCGCCCTCAACACGCGCCCGCACCTCACCCCCCCCCCCCCGCGCCCTCACCCCCCCCCCCTCACTCCCCCCCCCGCGCCCTCTCACCCCCCCGCGCCCTCACCCCCCCCCCCGCGCCCTCACCCCCCCCGCGCCCTCACACACCCCCCCCCCGCGCCCTCACCCCCCCCCCCCCCCCCCCTGCGCCCTCACCCCCCCCCCCTGCCCCCTCACTCCCCCCCCCTGCGCCCTCACCCCCAGCGCCCTGCGCCCTCAACCCCACCCGCGCCCTCACCCCCCCCGGCCCCTCATTCTTGCCCCCCCCGCGCCCTCACCCCCCCCAGCGCCCTCAACCCCCCCTCGCCCTCACCCCACCCCGCGCCCTCAACCACCCCCCCCCCGCGCCCTCACCCCCCCCCCCCGCACCCAGTTATATTGTAGTGAGCACTTGTTCACCTGTGATGAACGTCAGTGTGGAGCACTTAAGGATGTTTGTGTGATGTGTGATGGAGCAGAGGCGATGTGATTGTGTGAATTATATTAATAACGTTCAGTGGTCCTCACATTTAAGCTAGAGGAATGTAACTAATACAAACCATTTTTATTATTAATGTTTAATGTTTCATTCTTAATTGTTACTGTATGTCGTGTTGTTACTTGCGATCGGAGCACCAAGGCAAATTCCTTGTATGTGAACATACTTGGCCAATAAACTTATTCATTCATTCATTCTGCAGTTCCCGATGGTGGTAAGGTAATTTTTTTCAAAATTAAAGTGTGTCCTGATCCTTCGGTTGTCTACGGGTATACGTTGTATTGCATTTGTGTGCTCTCCATGGTGTTGCAAACTGTGGACCTGATGCATTCTGATGTCGTTCAACCAGGGCTTCCGAGCTGGCCTTCTCGTTGGATCCTCTCCCTAAGGACGAGCTGCCTCCTGTCCCTCCATTAACTGAGGTACGGCCATCATTTTAAAATAAATACACAGATTGAATTTCTAAAATAAATTAAGCATCTTGGCAAGTACTTGAATTGCCTAAGCACAGAAGTCAGTGGGCCTACTACTGAATCCAGGTCTACAGATTGATTTCATTTAGACAGGAAAACCACATTTTACGTGGACCAAAGTGTGTAGTGTTGTATTTCAGTACAATTTACACTGGTCTGTCTTGGAGCAAGAGTGAGATTAAAATCGCTGTTCAATTTATTGTTTGCATTGACAAGATGCTGTATTCGGTGCAGGATGAGATATGTGTCTGCACTCTCTCATAACATTGTGTTTCTGTTTGGTATAACTCTGATAAATTTTTGTTGTACTTAGGAAGATCTTGCAGATCTGGATGCCTACACTTTGGCCAAGTCGTACTTTGATTTGAAGGAGTATGACCGAGCAGCGTATTTCCTCAAGGGCTGTCAGAGCCAGAAGGCTTACTTCCTCTACATGTACTCCAGATACCTGGTAAGGTGCACTCACAGGGTTGCTGCAAGCCCGTGCTGACTGTAAGAACCTATTTGGAGGAGCTGTGATTGAATGGTGGAGAAGACTTGATGGGCCGCTGGCCTAATTCTGCTACTATATGGGGTACTGATTGGGGATGATCAGCCATGATCACATTGAATGGCGGTGCTGGCTCGAAGGACCGAATGGCCTACTCCTGCACCTATTGTCTATAACTGATGAACAAAGTTACTTTTCTCACAGGATTTTCTAAATTAAAGGTCTTTAATGGCTACATTTATAATTCTTACTGCAAGCTAAAACTGCTGCAGGCTCTATGTTTCTTGTTTAATCGAGTATAGTTGCACAAGTGTGAGTGGAAGCGATTGCTTGTTAATTTCAGTGGCCACCGCAGTGAAACTGATAGACTGTTCTTTAGAGTGATCATAAAGTCATGTGATAGGAGCAGAATCAGGCCACTCAGCCCATCAAGTCTACTCCACCACTCAATGCTGATCTATCTCTCCCTCCTAACCCCATTCTCCTGCCTTCTCCCCATAACCCCTAACACCAGTACTAATCCCGTCTGAGGGGGTTTACATGGACACGGGTTTTTTTAGACTGTTTATCCTGACAGCTATTTTACTGCTGTCATTTTCCAAAGTAAGATTTAAGTGGCTCCTTTGCACCAGAATTAAAATCTTGTTTTTCACCAATTGGGTCGGTGTAATGCAAATACTGTTCCCTAATTCACCACTTGCATTACATACCATTAACATTATGGAAACGCGTTGTGGAAGTTCCATCTGTCTGTGCAATGTAAATGTTAACCCAACTATCATCTCTCACATTATACCTGGGATTCCAGACTCTGAACACAAGAGAATAAACATACTTTCTTTGTTCTAGTCTGGAGAAAAGAAGAAAGACGATGAAACCGTGGACAGTTTAGGTAAAATAAAACTAACGAGAATAATTAAGTTGTGATTTTTGTTTGTATTAATGATGTAGGGCCTAGGTTTTCCTGTTGAATCTATGTTTTTGTAATGTTTTCCGCTGCTCGCCTGAAACTGGGATGTATTTCTGTAGATAGACACAAAATGCTGGAGTAACTCAGCGGGACAGGCACCATCTGTGGAGAGAAGGAATGGGTGACGTTTCAGGTCGAGAAGGGTCTTGACTCGAACCATCATCTATTCCTTCTCTCCAGAGATGTTGCCTGTCCCGCTGAGTTCTCCAGCATTTTGTGTCTACCTTCGGTTTAAACCAGTATCTGCAGTTCCTTTCTACACATGTATTTCTGTAGACTGGTCATGATTCTTGTTTTACTCTATAACTGCTTCACCTGTAGCTATTGAATGTGATCCTGATCATGGGGGAGAAACTTTAGCTATCATTCGGCTGGCATCTTGGTTAATATTTCCTTCCTGCATCCCAGTCCTGACATTCTGCTCTCTGGTCAGCTGCTATATCCTGTTAGCTCCGTGCAGCCACAGAAGGCAGCGGAGGCCAATTCACTGGATGTTTTTTAGATTTAGCTCTTGGAGCTAATGGAATCAAGGGATATGGGGGAGAAAGCAGGAACGGGGTACTGATTTTAGATGATCAGCCATGACCATATTGAATGGCGGAGCTGGCTCGAAGCACCGGATGGCCTACTCCTGCACCTATGTTTCTCTGTCTACGGACAGGGCCAGGGAACTTCTCACTGGTTTCCATCCCTGTCTCGTTGAATAAGTTAGCTGAACCACCAGAGCACTGCAACTAATCATTGTGGAGTGGGAGTGTATCAATGTAGCTGGCTGGAAACACATAAACAGCAGCAGCACTATGGGTCCACTAAATCAGAGCAGTATCGGAGTCCAGGCTTCAGTCTTGTCTCTGCTTGCAGGCCCTTTGGAGAAAGGACAAGTGAAGAACGAGTCTCTGAGGGAACTGCGAGTGGAGCTGAGCAAAAAGCACAAAGCCCTGGAACTGGATGGGTTTGGACTTTATCTGTAGGTACCTTGTGCATGTCTACTTTTAGATTATCCTGTGGACTCTCCACATCTCCACAGATCGCAGTACTTCTCTATTGCTCCATGAGATGTGCTTTGTAATCGGATAGTGACTGAGACGAATAAATTGGGTAGATGCACAGAGTCTCTTGCCCAGAGGAGGGGAATCGAGGACCAGAGGACATAGGTTTACGGTGAAGGGGAAAAGATTTAATTGCAATCTGAGGGATACGTTTTTCACACATAGGGTGGTGGGTGAATGGACCGAGATGCCAGAGGAGGTAGTTGAGACTGGGGCTATCCCAAAGTTTAAGAAATAGTTACACAGGTACATGGATAGGACGGGTTTTGAGGAATGTGGACCAAATGTGGGCAGGTGGAGCTCGTGTAGCTGGGACACGTTGACTGATGTGGGCCTGTTTCCACACTGTATCACTGACTGCCCGAGGATTATTAGTGTGTGTCGCAACCATGCCATTGTGAAATGTTATTTCATTAATATTATCTTAAGACATAAACCAAATCATGGAATATTTTATGTTTATCTTATGAGATGGTTTTTGAAGTTAAGACTGAAATAGTTTGCAAACTCGTTGAGCTGATGGTCCCTTTAGTTGTGAGCTCCCTCTCAATGCAGGTGTTTGGGACCTGGCAGGGTGTTGGTTGTAAGAGCCACAGGGCGGGTCGCTGGTGCTGAAGCTTGTTCAGGGCTCTCGCTTAGCCTTTTTTTCCCTGTTGCCAGTCGGGCAACCTTGACCGCTTTTTAGGTTGCCAAATGACAGTTTAGGTGGTCATTGAAGACGGTTTGCATGACGCGTGCGATAATGTGCTCGGACGAAGTGCGTAGTTACCAGTCAAAATGATGCTCAATGAAGTATTCACATATTATGTTCAAGAAGGAACTGCAGATGCTGGAAAATCGAAGGTAGACAAAAGTGCTGGAGAAAATCAGCGTGTGCAACAGCATCTATGGAGCGAAGGAACTAGACAACGTTTCAGGCCGAAACCCATCAGTCTGAAGAAGGGTTTCGGCCCGAAACGTTGCCTATTTCCTTCACTCCATACAATGCTGCCGCATCCGCTGAGTTTCTCCAGCACTTTTGCCTACATTCACATATTATTTCTGCTTCAAATAACTCACAAACTGAACATATTCACCAATCAATACATGATATATACCACAATGACATGCAGCAAAATTATAATACAATATCTCAACTCTTATTACACATTGCAATTAATGCAATTTCTATTAGTTCTTGCCACTTAACAAAAATGTGGTTGGATTATTCAGCATATGATAAACCTGTGTCAATAAATCCTGGACCATGGTAACATATATGCTTAACCATGCACACTACAGATTGATGCAAGCATGTTTTCTGTGAAGGACCGAAAATTACCATGACATGGCCATAGCATGGGTCGTTATTGCTATTGGCACAGAAACACTCTGTGCCAACACAGAAATACAGGTTGCAAGGAAATTTCTAAAGACATTTTATGATAATAGCAGTTAAAACCAACTATACCATGACAGGTATCTGACAGGTTAAACATTACACTAACTGACAAGAGATGACCAAAGGACATAACTTCAGCAAATGTTCTTTTGGTAATATGTTTAAAGTTGTCAAAACAAATAATAACATTGGGAATTAAAACCCATTTGATTGCATTCCGTTATCAAACATAATCAATGTTTTTTGCTCTGAAGACCATGAAGCACAATAGGGTCAGGGGGTGTGTGAATCCGTGCGGGGTGGATAGATGACGGGGGGGGGGGGGGGGGGGGGGTTGAGAAGGCAATCGGTGCAGAATGGGTGGATTGAGGCAGGCGAATTAGTACGTGTAGGTTGGAGTATGTAAAATTGTGAGGGGAGAGCACGGGGATGTCAGTTGTGTTGAATGGGGGGTATCAGTGCGGGATGGATGGGGGGGGGATCAGTAATAGGATGAATGGGGGTTCAGTACAGGATGAATGGGGGTAGACATAAATGCTGGAGAAATTCAGCAGGTGAGGCAGCATCTATGGAGCTAAGGAAATAGGCAACATTTTTGGGTCGAGACCCTTCAGACTGTTCCCCCCATTCTTCTTGAATGTGGTTATCAGTACAGGATGGTTGGGGGGGGGGAATCAGCACAGGAATGGGGAGGATCAGCACAGGATGAATGGGGGGGGGTCAGGACAGTGTGGATCGGAGGGTCTATGCAGGATGAATGGGGGGGATCAGTATAGGATGAATGAGGGGATCAGTATAGGATGAATGGGGAATCAGTACGCATGAGGGGATCAGTACAGGGCGAATGGGTAGATCACTACAGGATGGATGGGGGGTTTGGTGCAGGGTAAATGGAAGGTGAGTCAGTACAGGATGAATGGGTGGATCAGTGCAGTATGAATGGGGGGGGAGAAGTGCAGGATGGATGGGAAGGGGGGGTCAGTACAGGATGAATTGGGAGACCAGTGTAGGATGGATGGATGGGGGGAGGGGTGGCTGGAGAATCAATGCAAGGTGAGTAGGATGATGAATAGATTGGGGGTGGGGGGAGTAGATGGGGAGGGGAGCACAGGAGATGTCAGTGAGGACTGAATAGAGGAGGGAATGGGGATCAGTGCGGGATGGAGAGGAGGGGTCCCAGGATAAGAGGGGTGGAGGGGGACTTACAAAAGAGAGAGAGAGAGAGAAAGAGGGGGGTGAGGTTCAGAGGAGGAGGGGAGGAAGGAAGGTCAGCGCTCCTCGGACAACATCGCCCCGCTGCCTTGGCCGTTCCTGTCCAAGGCCAAAGTGCCACCGCCTCCCCTCCTCCACCAGCTGACAGGAAGGTGCGGGGCCGAGCGGTGCAGCTGAAAGATCCTATAGCTATAGGATCTTTAGTGCAGCTGCTTCAGGCGGCGGAAGGAGACCTCCCCCTTGCTCCCTCCCCCCTCCCGGCCTCGCCGTGCGAGAGGGGTTGTTTTGAAAGCGTGGAGTTGCAAGCAGCGGCCGTTATCTGAGCGATAGCAGCCGCTGATGGCAAATCCGCAAAAGGTGCTTTCAAAACAACCTCTCTCGCATGCCGGGAGGAGGGAGATGGAGGTCTCCTTCCGCCGGGCGGGGTGCGGGAGGAGGAGGCGATGGAGCCGCTGTCGCGGCTGCTGCTGCCGCTGTTCGGGGCCCGTCATTCGCTCCGACCCTTCGTCACCCCGCTCTTAGTATCTTTGCCCCGCAATCAAAGATACTAGAGGAATACAGCCGCCGCCGACATGAGACGTCAGTTCCTATTCGCCAGAGATGCTGCCTGACCCACGGAGTTACTCCATTTTTTTGCGTCTACCAGTATAAACCAGTATTTGGGTGCCAAGCCGGGGAAAATGAGTCGGCGTTTAGGTTGCCCGGCGGCACTTTCTGTGGTCAATGGCACCCGGGCAACCACTAATTTCAAGCCCTGTTATTATGAGGAAGGGCCAAAGGGAAATGTTATTTTCATCTTTAAAAGGAGGTGATTGAAAGGTGCCATTGCAGAACTGTACGTTGAGCATAGATGTGAACAAGGAGCCCGAGTGTAGATGGAAAGGAAGCAAACTCGACAATTATATTATTTCTTCAAACTAAGAAGAATCATGAAGATGATTCTTGGTTGGGAAGTGGTAGGGAAAGTTTGAAACAACCATGGATGTAAAGATGTCACAACCAAAATCAGTAAAACTCCTCACTATCATCTCTTGTAGATAATAATGTAAATGATTTATCTGGTAACTAGGTACCTGTGCTTTTTGTAATAAATGGTTCATGTAGACTGCTTTGCTAGTATAGATTGGTGTGACTGTCGTACACAATGAATAATTTGTACATTAGGTATGGAGTAGTCCTACGAAAGCTTGACCTGATCAAAGAGGCCATTGATGTGTTTGTGGAGGCGACCCACAGCCTGCCACTTCACTGGGGAGCCTGGCTCGAACTGTGCAACCTCATCACTGACAAGGAGATGGTGAGTGTCTGCTTTGCTTTACGTGGGGATCCTGTCATTGAAAATAAAGCGTTTCTATAAAAGAGGAAATTTAGTGTATAAAAATGCAAGCTTTAGGTTGGGAGTTGGGTTTAATAATAAATGAATCATAACCTCATGTTGGCGATCTAAACTTCAATAAAACTTCAGCGTGTTGCATGATCATATCCTTAATGCAGTCTTTGTAAGCAGAGACAAGTTGGGCCGAAGGGTCTGTTTCCATGCTCTGACTATGCCCCCTGAACTGTGTACGAAAGTAAAGGGCAGGTCTTCAGCTGTTGATTAGGAGGGAACATCTGTCTCTGACCTGGACAGTTACATGGATAGGAACGGTTTAGGGGGATATGGGCCAAACGTAGGCAGACGGGACTAGTGTAGATGGGGCACCTTGGACGGTATGAACAAGCTGGGCCAAAGGGACTGTTTCCATGCTGTATGACTGATTCAATAAGGTTCACTACTCTGAGAAAGGGCAGCGAAGTGATGAAGTGATTTTTTTTCCCCCATTAAGTATTTGTTAAACCACAGTTCCGGTTGCAGTGACTTGAATGATCAGTTGTGCGTATTTCTATTCCAAGCCCTCCTTCACTTTACTCCCTCAGCTCAAGCCCATGGTTCTGCCCAGTACGTGGATGAAAGAATTCTTCCTGGCTCACATATACACAGAGCTGCAGTTAATTGAAGAGGCTCTTCAGAAATACCAAAACCTGATTGATGCTGGGTTTTCCAAAAGCACCTACATCATTTCTCAAATAGCAGTGGCTTATCACAATGTGAGAGGTGAGTAGCAGCAATAGTTTAGCTATTTTGTTTGTTCAATTGCCTTGGTCGCCATTTTAGATTTAGATTTTTTAAAAGTTATTTTTCAGCTTCTATTTCTTGCAGTTAAACTTTTATAGAAGTTAATGGTAAGACTACTAATTACATCGCTCTAACCTAGCTACCACCAGATTTCTTCCCCTTTTTTTGATAGGTCATTTTGTAATTAACAAGATCAGATGCAAGCTTTGTGTATTCCATAAATGGGAATTTTACTAATCTAGTTTTGCCAGGAGATTCATCTTTACCCATGCAGGGTGCCAGGAAATGTTATCAAATCAGTAAACGGTGTCCAACTTGTGTGGCATAGCAGCAGTTATGTTGCTGGCCTCTGATGAGATATTGATGAGAGTTTGCAAACACCACATTCCCCCTCCCCAATGTTCTTTAGTGATGTGGCTCGGACAACATCTGGACACATCTGCAGCAGCATGTCTGAAGAGACTCAGAACTCCAGAGTGATTAAATTATGACCACATGAGAGAGCTGGCAGCAGCTCGTGCTTGGGGAATCCCATCAGCCTGTCTCTTTTCGTACAAATGCCGCACTTTCAGCTGTTGATGCAGCTCCTCTTTGAAAGCCTCATTGATTGATTCTACACTGTGTATGGTGCATTCTGTGAAATAAGTTGATCCTCTTATTCCCTCCAGACTATGTGGCCAATGTTTTACTTGTGACTGCTCCTTCAGCCATCTACTGATGGGAAAGATTTCCTCTCTTTACCTACTAAAGAGATGCTCAGCTCTGGTTTGGCCGTGGATTTATCACCTGCCTAAAGAGCAAGGGGGAGGGTTCACACTTTGACCCCATTTGGTGATATAGGTGCAGATTGTGTTTTAAAACTTATTCCCTGATTCTCACCAGAACAGTGCCACTGAAATTTGATTACATTGTTGAAAATGGATTTATCATAAAAATTATTAGAGCAATTTAAAATATACAGTTTATGTATTTTGAAGAAAGGGGCCATTTTATTTCTCAATAAATTAACATAAGCGGCTCAAACTTTTAAACTGTCCTTGTTAGTTGCCTTGTATACAGCGGACCATCACACAGTCACAGTCAGTGGCAATTCCCAGCACTGGTTAACTCAGCCCAGGCATGCCTGATTCTAACATGAGTTTGTTAAAACTAGTGCAGACTGTCATGGAAACTCAGGTAGGGTCAAATAAAACTTGTGCTTAAAGTTCCTTCAATGACATGCCAGGTTTTTTGCCATGTGTGTACAAAATAACATCGAAAAGTAAGTTGAAGCTCCAGCCAAAGTTCCCCGATATGGAAACAAATAAAACCACAGGTGCTGGAATCTAAAACAAAAGCAGAAATAGTGGAGGAACTCGGTCAGTCAGTCAATTTCTGTGGAAAGTGTAATCAGTTGAGGAAGGGTCCCTGACCTGAAACATGAAGCCATTGTCCTTTCTGCTGGTACTTCTGGACTAGCAGAGGTTTTCCAGCAGTTCTGTTTTTGTTAGTTTCTTGATAAATTGTTATTTTTTTACAAGAGAAAAAACTAGACTTTGCCCAACAAATATGCAGCCTTGAATTGAAATGTGTCTTGATAGATAAGTGTTTTTCATTGACACTCGGTGTGCGTGAGGAGCTCCCAATGATACATGTTGTCATTTGCAAATATATTACTGGGTCTGTGAACGCAACTAGGAGGTGATGGCCACTTTTTCTAAAGCACATCATGAGGCAATAAGTACCCCAGTATTATTCTTTGGGTATGTTTTAAACTTCTGTTTTAATTCAATTTGTAATTGGGATGATATAAACACTTTGAATTTAATTTATGATTTATGAAATCATCTTGACCATGAGAGTGTTGTTGCAGAGCAGAATAGATCGAACGCCCTGTCCTGTGTTTGTTTGTGAAGTGTTATTTTGGTGTATCATGTTCCATTGTGGATATGTAATGGAAATATGTTCAGGAAATGCTGATTGTCCGTTGTTTCTTTTTTTGCCATCCTTAGACATTGATAGAGCTTTAACTCTTTTCAATGAGTTACGGAATCAAGATCCATATAGAATAGAGAACATGGACACTTTATCCAATCTCCTGTATGTTCGGGTAAGACTTGTTAGACCGGTCACTGCAGATGAAGCTACCTTTGTTTATCACTCACCAAGTTCTCTGATGCCTGCACCATATCTTGGGAACAGTTGCATTGTCACGGACTACCATTACCCTAGTACAAAGTATGTCGCCAATGAAGGGGAGACCAACAAGTTACCATCAGTGAGATTCCTGAGCAATTTCAACAGGACCTTTTAAATTCTACAATTATTAGGTTAATTTTTGCGAGTTTAGTGAAATGTGACAATTTTTTTAACTTATGTTGTGGAACTGTCATAGAGTACGGAAATAGGCCCTTTGGCCCTAATTGGCCGTGCCAACCAAGATGCCCCATCTAAGCTAGTCTCACTTGCCCACATTTGGACCAAATCCTTCTAAACCTTTCCTCTCCAGGTATCTGTTCAAATGTATTTTAAATGTTGACACCTTGACTATCTTCACTGACAGCTCGTTCCAAACACCCACCACTCTGTGTGATAAAGATGCCCCTCCGGTTCCTATTAAATTTTTCCCCCTCATCTTAAACCTATGCCCTCTAGTTCTTGATTCCCCAGCGATGAGTAAAAAAATCTCTGCATTTACCATATCTATTCCTCTCATGATTTTATGCAACTCTATAAGAGCCTCTTGTATGCCCGATTCCTCCTGCACACAAAGTCCTAGCCTGTCCTTTAACTTAGTTCCTTGATTCCAGGCAACATCCTTGTAAATCTCTGCACTTGTTCTAGCTTCCATTGACCCTCTACTGTGTAATAAAAAAGGAGCACTGTTAGTCACTACACCGGGTAACAGGCATTCTCTGGTGATTCGGCCTTATCTTTTGTTTTCTTCCTAGATTTGCACGTTAAAGGTAAATTGTATGGTCTGTTGAAAGTTGTCATTTTCCCAGAACATCAGATTGTTCCTGTTAATGTATCTTCCACACATATGGAAGTATGTTGACTGTTTACGGTCTTCTCAGGCTGTATTGTACTAAAAGGTCTCGACCACGTAAATTTGATTAATACATCAGTAAATTTAAAAAATCGATTGATCATTGCACGTGAGTTACAGAAAGGTTTGTTCCCATTTTCCTGTTGCAACAGAACATGAAGCCTGAGCTGAGCTACCTGGCTCACAACCTGTGTGAGATCGACAAGTACCGAGTGGAAACCTGCTGCGTGATCGGTGAGTTGCTCTCCAGCCACACACTCATTGCTCACACATTCTTATGTCGAGAAAATAGTTAGTAATGCACAGTGATAGGAGGTTAACTGCAAAGAGAAGCCAGCACGCCATAGTGGTGCTTAAGAAGGAACTGCAGATACTGGAAAATCGAAGGTAGACAAAAGTGCTGGAGAGAATCAGCGGGTGCAACAGCATCTATGGAGCGAAGGAAGTCTGAGGAAGGGTTTCGGCCCAAAACGTTGCCTATTTCCTTCACTCCATAGATGTTGCTGCACCCGCTGAGTTTGTCCAGCACTTTTTTCTACGCCAGAGTGGTGCAGTGTTAGAGTTGCTGTCTTACAGCGCCAGAGACCAGGGTTTGAACATGACAATGCGTGTTCTCCCTGTGACAGTGTTGGTTTTCCTCCGGGTGCTCCGTTACCTCCCACACTCTAAAGACGTACACGTTTGCAGGTTAATTGACTTTGGTAAAATTGTCCCTTGTGTGTAGGATAGCGCTCGTGTAAGGGGATCGCTGGTCGGCGCGGACTCGGTGGGCCAAACGGCCTGTTTCCATGCTGTATCTCTCCAGAATATAAAACAAGATATTGACGAAAATCTGTGCAATGGTATACTTCATTAAGAAACAAAGGAATAGAAGCAGGAAGAAAGGAACAATAGATTCTGGTTTATACTGAAGATAGACACAAAGTGCTAGAGTAAGTGGGCTCTAGTGAGTCCACTTCTGGAGTATTGTGTACAGTTTTGGTCTCCAAATTTGAGGAGGACATTCTTGCTATTGAGGGAGTGCAGCTTAGGTCCACGAGGTTAATTCCCGGGATGGCGGGACTGTCATATATTCAAAGAATGGAGCGACTGGGCTTGTATACACTGGAATTTAGAAGGATGAGAGGGAATCTTATTGAAACATAAGATTTTTAAGGGATTGGACATGCTAGGTTCAGGAAACATGTTCCCGATGTTGGGGGAGTCTGGAACCAGGGACCACAGTTTAAGAATAAGCGGTAGGCCATGTAGAATGGAGATGAGGAAAAAAATTTTCACACAGAGTTGTGAATCTGTGGAATTCTCTGCCTCAGAAGGCAGTGGAGGACAATTCTCTGGATGCTTTCAAGAGAGAGTTAGATAGAGCTTTTAAAGATAGCGGGAGTCAAGGGATATGGGGATAAGGCAGGAACTGGATACTGATTGTGGATGATCAGCCATGATCACAGTGAATGGCGGTGCTGGCTCGAAGGGCCGAATGGCCTACTCCTGCACCTATTGTCTATTGTCTATTTGATCAACAACCAAACACTAACTTGTTTGCTACGGACTGTTTAACCCTCTTTTGTTGGAACTAATGAGCTATCGAGTTTCTCCAATCTTGCATTGTTTCTCTGTGCCTCTCCCCAGCCTATAACCCTGGGTGTTAAATGTGGCTGGCCTCGTGAGGTGCTTTTGGGTCTACTGTGTGAAGCTGCCATAACGGGATTGTGATCAGATGGTCTTTCTGTTCTCAGGGAATTACTACAGTTTAAGGTCTCAACACGAGAAAGCAGCCTTGTACTTCCAACGAGCACTGAAGCTAAATCCTCGATACCTTGGTGCCTGGACTCTGATGGGTCACGAGTACATGGAGATGAAGAACATTTCAGCCGCTATTCAAGCCTACAGGTACGTTGCAGTTTTCTGTTTAAATCATGCTCTCTTTAAATTTGTGAAAGGGACACAATCAAAGTAAGTTCATGGAATTGGGGATATTTTTCCTCAGCTTGTGGAATAGATGTGATCACATGAGGATGCTGGAGAAACTCAACGGGTGCAGCAGCATCTATGGAGAGGTCTATGTTGATGCAACATTTTATCTTGTAGTTCATTACAAATTGCAAGTGTGTAAATGAGGAATGTGCAGGGTGGTTCAAGACCCTTTGGTTTCTACTTTATTGTCTTGGAGTCATATAGTGATACAGTGTGGAAACAGGCCCAACTTGCCCACACCAGCCAACAATGTCCCAGTTACACTAGCTACTGGGGAGACTTTAAACTAGAAAGGTTGGGGGGAGGGACTCGGGTAGAGGGGGCTAGGGGTCAGGGTGTGGGGCAAGAGGCAGAGAAGGGAAGCACTCGGATCCAAAATGTAGGCGAGAAAGATGAAAAAGATAATAGACAGAGAATAAGGGATGGTGGGTTTCTAAAATATGTATATTTTAATGCTAGGAGCATTGTAAGTAAGGTGGACGAACTTAGAGCCTGGATTGACACCTGGAAATATGATGTTGTGGCAATCAGTGAAACATGGTTGCAGGAGGGCTGTGATTGGAAACTAAATATTCCAGGATTTTGTTGCTTCAGGTGTGATAGAATTGGAGGGACCAGAGGGGGAGGTGTTGCATTGCTTGTCAGAGAAGATATTACAGCAGTGCTTTGGCAGGATAGATTAGAGGGCTCGTCTAGGGAGGCAATTTGGGTGGAACTGAGAAGTGGGAACGGTGTAGCAACACTTTTAGGGGTGTACTATAGACCGCCAAATGGGGAGCGAGAATTGGAAGAGCAAATATGTAAGGAGATAGCAGATATTAGTAGTAAGCACAAGGTAGTGATTGTGGGAGATTTCAATTTTCCAAAAATAGACTGGGAAACACATTCTGTAAATGGGCTGGATGGTTTGGAGTTTGTAAAATGTGTGCAGGATAATTTTTTGCAGCAGTACATAGAGGTATCGACCAGAGAAGGGGCAGTGCTGGACCTCCTGTTAGGAAATGAGGCAGGTCAGGTGACGGCGGTATGCGTTGGTGAGCACTTCGGGAACAGTGATCACAATACCATTAGTTTCAATATAATTATGGAGAGAGTCAGAACTGGACCTAGGGTGGAGATTTTTGATTGGAGAAAGGCTAACTTTGAGGGAATGCGTAAGGATTTTAAAGGAGTGGATTGGGACACTTTGTTTCATGGGAAGGATGTAGAAGAGAAATGGAGGACATTTAAAGGGGAAATTGTAAGAGTACAGAATATTTATGTCCTTGTTAGGTTGAAAGGAAATAGTAAAAATTGGAAAGAGCCATGGTTTTCAAGGGAAATTGGACACTTGTTTCGAAAAAAGAGAGATATCTACAATAATTATAGGAGGCATGGAGTAAATGAGGTGCTAGAGGAGTATAAAGAATGTAAAAAGAATCTTAAGAAAGAAATTAGGAAGGCTAAAAGAAGATATGAGGTTGCTTTGGCAAGAAAGGTGAAAGTTAACCCAAAGGGTTTCTACAGCTATATTAATAGCAAAAGGATAACGAGGGATAAAATTGGACCATTAGAGAACCAGAATGGACAGCTATCTGCAGATCCAAAAGATATGGGGGAGATATTGAACAATTTCTTTTCTTCGGTATTCACCAAGGAGAAGGATATTGAACTCGGTGAGTTAAGGGGAAAAAGTAGAGTAGCTATGGAAACTATGAGATTCAAAGAGGAGGAAGTACTGACACTTTTGAAAAATATAAAAGTGGATAAGTCTCCAGGTCCTGACAGGATATTCCCTAGGACATTGAAGGAAGTTAGTGTAGAAATAGCAGGAGCTATGACAGAAATATTTCAAATGTCATTAGAAACGGGAATAGTGCCGGAGGATTGGCGTACTGCGCATGTTGTTCCATTGTTTAAAAAGGGTTCAAAGAATAAACCTAGCAATTATAGACCTATTAGTTTGACGTCAGTGGTGGGCAAATTAATGGAAAGGATACTTAGAGATAATATATATAAGCATCTGGATAAACAGGGTCTGATCAGGAACAGTCAACATGGATTTGTGCCTGGAAGGTCATGTTTGACAAACCTTCTTGAATTTTTTGAAGCGGTAACTAGGGAAATTGATGAGGGTAAAGCAGTGGATGTTGTCTATATGGATTTCAGTAAGGCCTTTGACAAGGTTTCCCATGGAAGGTTGGTTAAGAAGGTTCAATCTTTGGGTATTAATGGCGGAGTAGCAAGATGGATTCAACAGTGGCTGAATGGGAGATGTCAGAGAGTAATGGTGGATGGCTGTTTGTCAGGTTGGAAGCCGGTGACCAGTGGGGTGGCTCAGGGATCTGTGTTGGGTCCACTGTTGTTTGTCATGTACATCAATGATCTGGATGATGGGGTGGAAAATTGGATAAGTAAGTATGCAAATGATACTAAGATAGGTGGTGTTGTGGATAATGAAGTAGATTTTCAAAGTCTACAGAGAGATTTGGGCCATTTGGAAAAGTGGGCTGAAAGATGGCAGATGGAGTTTAATGCTGCTAAGTGTGAAGTGCTACATCTTGGCAGGACAAATCAAAATAGGACGTATATGGTAAATGGTAGGGAATTGAGGAATGCTGTGGAACAGAGGGATCTAGGAATAACTGTGCATAGTTCCTTGAAGGTGGAATCGCATGTAGATAGGGTGGTAAAGAAAGACTTTGGTGTGCTGGCCTTTATAAATCAGAGCATTGAATATAGGAGTAGGGAAGTAATGTTAAAATTGTACAAGGCATTGGTAAGACCAATTCTGGAGTATGGTATACAATTTTGGTCGCCTAGTTATAGGAAGGATGTCAACAAAATAGAGAGTACAGAGGAGATTTACTAGAATGTTGTCAGGGTTCCAGAGAAAGGTTGAACAAGTTAGGTCTCTATTCTTTGGAGCGCAGAAGGTTAAGGGGGGACTTGATTGAGGTCTTTAAAATGATGAAAGGGATAGACAGAGTTGACGTGGATACGTTTTTCCCATTGAGGGTAGGGAAGATTCAAACAAGAGGGCATGACATGAGAATTAAGGGACAGAGGTTTCGGGGTAACGTGAGGGGGAACTTCTTTACTCAGAGGGTGGTGGCTGTGTGGAATCAGCTTCCAGCAGAAGTGGTGGAGGCAGGATCGATTTTAACATTTAAGAGTAAAGTGGATAGGTATATGGACGTAAAGGGAATGGAGGGGTATGGTCTGAGTGCAGGTAGATGGGACTAGGGGAAAACAAATGGTCGGCACGGACTGGAAGGGCCGAGAGGGCCTGTTTCCGTGCTGTAATTGTTATATGGTTATATGGTTATAGTCCCACTTGCTTGTGCTTGGTCCATAACCCTCCAAACCTGTCCTATCCATGTGCCTGTCAAACTGTTTCTTAAATGACGGGATAGTCCCAGCCTCAACTACCTCTTCTGGCTGCTTGTTCCATACACCCACCACCCTCTGTGTGAAAACGTTACTCCTCAGATTCCTATTAAATCTTTACCCCTTCACCTTGAAGCTCCCCAATTCCCCTATGCTGGGTAAGAGACTCTGTGCATCTACCCGACCTATTCTCTCATGATTTTATACACCTCCATAAGATCTCCCCTCAACCTCCTGTGCTCCATGGAATAGAGACCCAGCCTACGTAACCTCTCCCTATAGCTCACACCCTCTAGTCTTGGCAACATCCTCATAAATCTTGAACTAATGTTTTTTTTTGCAGTCTAATTATGAAATGAAAACCCGATCTTGCGAATTAAACATAAACCAAAGGAATAGTTGGATCTCAAGCTGGGTGTTGGGAAGCCAGGTTGTTGTCTCTGCGCCAATGTCTGCCAGGCCCTGAGCTCCATTTGGTGGGTGGTAGAGCGGGCACCCAGAGATGACAAGGTTGTCTGTTGTTCTGCTCCATATTCACAGGCTGGGCTCTGGCGGAGTCCCCATCTCCACATGCTGGCATTGAATCGTCCAACTCCAGTATGAAGTCTGTTGAGCTTCACCCATGCTCCTCTGGGGAGGTCAGACCCTGGACAGCCTGATGTTCTCCATTCATTCCGGGAGATATTTTGTGTCCTCTTTAAAGTTGAGGCACAATGAATGTAGTTAATTTCTCTGCAATTTCCTGGTTCTTCAATATAGTTTCTCCTGTCCCCGTTTATAAGGAACCCACATTAACAGGTGCAAATCTTTCCCTTTGTTCATATCTATAGAAACGTTGCCGTTTCTTTCCAATGCTTACTATATTACTCTAGTATTCTACTTACATTTTATTCGTTTTGGGGTCTTTTGTGTGGATTTTCCCCACTAGAGCCCTAATTTGATTTTGATGCAATTTTACTGATTCCCATTGTCGCATATTATTCCTGAGGTGAAATGCCAAAAACTGATGCAGTAATCCAGACATGGCCTACAAAATGTCACTCTCCTACAGCAATTACTCCTTTCATCATCTATACCTTGTAAAAGGGACGCAATCAAAGTACGTTCATGGAATTAAGGATATTTTTCATCAGCTTGTGGAATAGATTTAACCACATGAGGTCTATGTTGATGCAACATTTTACCTTGTAGTTGATTACAAGTTGTAAATGTGTAAATTAGGAATGTGCAGGGTGGTTCACCAGGTGGTGCCAGCAATGGCTGCCTCGCCAACAGTCTGTCTGTCCTTTCCTTCTTTGTGTTTAAATAGTATGTATTCTTTAGCTTGTTTTATCTGGGGGAGGGGGGTTGGGGGAAACTTTTTCTAATCTCACACCACGACGGAGATGCAATTTATTTCCGTATCATATCTCCGTCCGCACTGCAGCCTAACATCGAGGAGTTGGCGGCTTTTGCTGGAGACCGACTATTGAGCTCCACCGTGGAGTTGCGGACATACCATCCTGGAGTCCGCGATCCCTTTGCCAGGGATTGACCTCGGAGCTCCAACCGTGGGTGCTTGCGGACGTAACATTACGGAGTCCGCGGTCTCTGGTCAGAGACCGATCGGGAACTCCAAACCGCGGGGGTTTCCACCGCCCCGACGCAGGAGCTTTGACCTCCGGCTGCGGGAGCTTTGATCGCCTCGACTGCCCCGACCGCAGGAGCAATAAAGAGGAAGAAGACTGGACTTTCTTGCCTTCCATCACATCAAACGTCGGTGGGGGCGCTGCAAGCCGGCAGCCCTGCCAGCAGCGTGTTAGTTTTTTTCAACTTTTTAAATTTTGTTAGTGTGCCATAATGTGTGTTTTTGGTGTCTCTTTGTGTGTCCTGTGGGGGGTGGTGTGTGGGGGGGGGGGGGGGTTAAGAGGGAAACTGTTTCCGTCGCCTCCTCCACGGAGAGGCGACTTTTTCCATGTTTCCTTCCCCGTGACCTAACATCGATATGCTAGATATTGTGGAGTGCTTCAGTGGCGGGCGCAGTGCAGACTTTCGACGCGGAGCGGGTGAGCCGTCTCCGGGGGTCTCCGTTCGCTGGCCCGCGTCAGCCTGAAGCCGCGGTCTGCGGTGCTCCAGCAGACCGCAGTGGGGACTTTAGATCTTCGACCGCCAGCCTGCGGCCTACACCAACTTGAAGCCGCGATCTCCGGTGGGGAGGCACCGATTCAGGACTTACCTGGACTTTTTACCTTGTCTGCTCATCTGGACGCTCACAGCGGCGGCTGCGGAGGGTTGAGGTCCTGACCATGGGGTAAAATGGAGGAGGACTGACTAATTTTTGTGCCTTCCACCACAGTGATGAATGATGTGGTGGATGTTTGTGTTTAATTTGTATTGTGTTTTTGTGTGTTCTTTTTTCATTGTACCACTGCTGGCAAATTCATTTCACTTGCACTTTATGTGCAAGTAACGAATAAAACTGATATTGATTGAGTGCGAAATGTGAGGAATCCGCTGTGGTGGATGTCTATGTTAACTTTTATGTAGTTGTGTGTCTTGTTGCTTTTTTTTCTGTATGGTAATTCGCATATCGCTGTACCTTAATTGGTACTCGTGACAATAAAATACCTTGAAACCTTGTGTTTCTGCAGACATGCCATTGAGGTGAACAAAAGAGATTACAGGGCTTGGTACGGACTGGGGCAGACCTATGAAATCCTCAAGATGCCATTTTACTGTTTATATTATTACAGACGAGCTCATCAGCTGAGGTGAGGTGACTAACTCGTTACAGCTTTGCTCCATTTCATGCCCAATGTATTCACTGTTACTGATTTGTCTGTAACATTCTGTGATTGATTTCGGCAAAAATAATTAGAGGTAGAATTATGCATTTCAACCTTTTTAATAGAGAATTTAATGTTGGATCTTAATTTTGTTAAACATCCTTAAGCTTATTACTTTTATAGAGAACTTGTCATTCAAAAGAAAAATTGTCCCTGAAAACAACCTTGTATTGTTCCAATTTGAAGAAACAATGACTTTAAAATGAAACAAACTTCAGCCTAATGAGTTTAGAAACCATTTTTGTTTATTTAATTTACACACTACACTAGGTACAGAGCCCAGTGCTGAGTCAGGCTTAGAGGAAGTAATTGAGGCTGCACCTCTATCAACATTTAATCCATTTGGACTGGTGCGTGGATGGGAAAGACTAAGAGAGATATGGACCAAACGTGAGCAGGTGTGATTAACGTAGATGGAGCATCTTGGTCGGCATGGACAAGCTGGGCTTAAGGGCCTGTTTCTGTGCTGTACCTTCTGTTAAATTGATTAGGCCGTGCTTAATTCTACATCTAGAATGTTGTCCCCATAGTTAAAGCCCGATGTCTCTGAATTGCTTCATTCTCCAACTTGCCTCCATTACATTCACTGACTTTCCCTACAGACCCAACGACTCCCGTATGCTCATTGCTTTGGGTGAATGTTATGAAAAGCTGAGCCAAGCTAGCAGAAGCCAAGAAGGTAATTGTCCAGATTTTATTTAGAACTTAAAATATTTATTGGAACGCCCAGTAATGTTGGAATATTGCAGCTTGAGAAAAGCAAGACCTGTTAAGACTGGTCCTTTTGTTATAATGTAATAAAAATGTGCTGCAGATGTTGAGTCGTACCAAAGATAGACACAGAATGCTGGAGGTACGCAGCGGGCAAGGCACCATCTCTGGACAACATAGATAGTTTTGGGTCCTAAGTCTTCAACAGACATAATCTATTCTTCATCTGTTAGGGGATCAAGTAAAATACTTTTACTTTTTGACAAAATTGTCTGCGTAATGAAAGTAATCAGTATTCACAATCTAAAATGTTTTCTTGTTCTCTTAACTGGGTATCATTCATGATTATTCACTGCTGTTGGTTACTCCTAGTTAAATCAGGAGTGACCAGACCAAATGCAGTCATGGGCACACTCTCTCCGTTCAGTGCTGGAAGCCAGTTTGTGGCAACCTCTTGTGTCTTGCAGCAGAATCACCCTCAGCAGATGATTACCGTTAGTCCGGTGGAGGAATGTGTGTCACTGCAACTAGCTCTTGAGCATCATCTGAAATTAAACTAATTATTTACTTCTGTTTATAATTGCCAGTGTTACTGGAGGGCTTTTTCTGTTGGTGATGTGGAGAAAATGGCTTTGGTGAAACTAGCAAAGTAAGTACCAGTTGGTAGGGAGCCTGGGGTTGTGAAAGGTGTGTGTTAGTTGCAGTTTCCTATTCAACTGCCTAAGGGCAATGTAAACTAAACTGCTCACTGCAGAGTATTCTGCTAACGCGCGCGGGTAGACGGCGATCATCTGTGTTCCTGTCAGCAATTATCAACATTTCCTTGCATTGCGTTGCAGAATTCATGAACAGATGGGTGAATCGGATCAAGCAGCTCAGTGCTACATCAAATATGTCCAAGACATCTGTGACTGTGGGGTAAGTTGCTTCTGTGAGGTTCGCTCGGCTGGGCTGGCAGACCCAAATGAAATGATAATTACAGTGCCTGTGTGTGGCCTTCTGTTCAGGGTGGGTATTACAATTCTAGCACCTTTGTTCTAAAAACATTTAAAAGGAAAGCATTTTAAAATATGAAATAACAATCAGAGCTACCATCTTAGAGTTTAAGATTCAACTGTAGGAAGGACCTGCAGATACTGGTTTCAAATCGAAGAGACACAAAATGCTTGAGTAACTCAACAGGACAGGCAGCATCTCTGGAGAGAAGGAATGGGCGATGTTTCGGTTTGAGACCCTGATTTCAGACTGATGTCGGGAGTGCAGGTACATAGATAAGGAAGCGTAAGGTGTGAAAGCAGGACAAAGGGAATGAGGATCAAGGACAATGTAGAATAGATCATTATAACCATGTAACCATATAACAATTACAGCACGGAAACAGGCCCTCTCGGCCCTTCCAGTCCATGCCGACCATTTGTTTTCCCCTAGTCCCATCTACCTGCACTCAGACCATACCTCTCCATTCCCTTCATGTCCATATACCTATCCACCTTACTCTTAAATGTTAAAATCGATCCTGCCTCCACCACTTCTGCTGGAAGCTGATTCCACACAGCCACCACCCTCTGAGTAAAGAAGTTCCCCCTCACGTTACCCCGAAACCTCTGTCCCTTAATTCTCATGTCATGCCCTCTTGTTTGAATCTTCCCTACCCTCAATGGGAAAAACGTATCCACGTCAACTCTGTCTATCCCTTTCATCATTTTAAAGACCTCAATCAAGTCCCCCCTTAACCTTCTGCGCTCCAAAGAATAAAGACCTAACTTGTTCAACCTTTCTCTGTAACATAGTTGCTGGAACCCTGGCAACATTCTAGTAAATCTCCTCTGTACTCTCTCTATTTTGTTGACATCCTTCCTATAACTAGGCGACCAAAATTGTACACCATACTCCAGAATTGGTCTTACCAATGCCTTGTACAATTTTAACATTACTTCCCTACTCCTATATTCAATGCTCTGATTTATAAAGGCCAGCACACCAAAGGCTTTCTTTACCACCCTATCTACATGCGATTCCACCTTCAGGGAACTATGCACAGTTATTCCTAGATCCCTCTGTTCCACAGCATTCCTCAATTCCCTACCATTTACCATGTACGTCCTATTTTGATTTGTCCTGCCAAGATGTAGCACTTCACACTTAGCAGCATTAAACTCCATCTGCCATCTTTCAGCCCACTTTTCCAAATGGCCCAAATCTCTCTGTAGACTTTGAAAATCTACTTCATTATCCACAACACCACCTATCTTAGTATCATTTGCATACTTACTTATCCTTTTTTTCCAGCCCATCATCCAGATCATTGATATACATGACAAACAACAGTGGACCCAACACAGATCCCTGAGCCACCCCACTGGTCACCGGCTTCCAACCTGACAAACAGCCATCCACCATTACTCTCTGACATCTCCCATTCAGCCACTGTTGAATCCATCTTGCTACTCCGCCATTAACACCCAAAGATTGAACCTTCTTAACCAACCTTCCATGGGAAACCTTGTCAAAGGCCTTACTGAAATCCATATAGACAACATCCACTGCTTTACCCTCATCAATTTCCCTAGTTACCGCTTCAAAAAATTCAAGGAGGTTTGTCAAACATGACCTTCCAGGCACAAATCCATGTTGACTGTTCCTGATCAGACCCTGTTTATCCAGATGCTTATATATATTATCTCTAAGTATCCTTTCCATTAATTTGCCCACCACTGACGTCAAACTAATAGGTCTATAATTGCTAGGTTTATTCTTTGAACCCTTTTTAAACAATGGAACAACATGCGCAGTACGCCAATCCTCCGGCACTATTCCCGTTTCTAATGACATTGTTTGAAGAAGGGTCTTGACCCAAACATCACCCATTCCTTACATACAGATACGTGGACAATAGGTGCAGGAGTAGGTCATACGGCACCTTGAGCCAGCAACACCATTCAGTGATCATGGCTGAGCATGCACAATCAGTGCCCCGTTACTGCCTTCTCCCATATGCCTTGATTCCGCTAGCCCGCAGAGATCTAACTCTTTTGAATGCAGCCAGTGAATCGGCCTCCACTGCCTTGAGGCAGAGAATTCCACAAATTCACAAAATGTTTTTTCTCATCTCGGTTCTAAATGTGGCCCCTGGTCCCTTCTCTCCAGAGATACTGCCTGTCCCGCTGAGTTACTCCAGCATTTTGTATCTGCCTTCGATTTAAACCAGCAGTGCAGTTCCTTCCTGCACATAGATTATTGGTAGTTGAGAGAAGGTAACAACAAAGTAAACAGTTTAGTTTAAAAATACAGCGCGGAAACAGGCCCTTCGGCCCACCAGGGCCGCCCCAACCAGTGATCCCCGCTATCATGCATCAACACTATCCTACACGCAATGGGGACAATTTACATTTATACCAAGTCAATTAACCTACATACCTGTACGTCTTTGGAGTGTGGGAGGAAACCAAAGACCCACGCAGGTCAAGGGGAAAACGTACAGACAGCAGTAGTCGGGATCGAACCCGGGTCTCCAGCACTGCATTCGCTATAAGGCAGCAACTCTACCGCTGAACCACCATGCAGATAGAATGTAGTCGGAGACAGTAAGACTGGATGGAGAGAGAGGGAAAGCAAAGGTTGCTGGAAGTGCATTTGTTGAGGGGGTGGATCTGAATGAAGTACAGTCGGGCTGCATTGCCAGTCTGTGTGAGGCCAGGATCAACTGTTGGGAACAAGTATAGATTCCACCTAGTTCAGGTGTGTGAGCGTAAGGTGACGGTGCTTCTGAATGAAAGGAAGTTTCTCCAGTCCTCCTTTTAACCCAGGTGCTAATTCTGAGGCCAGGGCCATTTTACATTTCTGATTACTCCCTGGAAATCACTACAGTTGTAAGAGGAAGAGGTGGCCCATTGGCACCATGGTAGAGTGCCAGAGACCCAGCTTCAATCCTGACCTCTGCTGCTGTCTGTGGAGTTTGCATGTTCTCTCTGTGACCGTGTGGGTTTTCTCCAGGTGCTCTGGTTGCTTCCCACTTTCCAAAGATGTGCAGATTTGAAAGTTAATTGGCTTTTGTAAAATGTCCATAGAGTGTAGGATAGAACTAGTGAACGGGTGATCGCTGGTCAGTGTGGTCACGGCCGGCATGTTTTTACACTACTTCTAAATTAACCTAATCTACACTGAGGCATGGTCTTGTGTGTAAGGTTAACATTGAAGGGTGAGAGAGCCTTGGGATTCATAGCAAGGCTTCCACAAGAAGTATTGCCTGTATTTATCTTGTGTGGTGACCTCACCAGTGGCCAGAGTAAAGCTGAGCTGTAATGGGTGAGATTACACCACTGTTGTGCTTAATGTACTTCAGCACTGTGTAAAGTTTGGGATGAGGTAACCAACTTAAAACTTAAAGTACATATGTGCTCAAAATTTAAGAAGGCCTTTGTTGGATCTTGCAGTTGTAAATAAATAGATTTGCAATTCATGTCTTTTGGCTCCACTTTGAGGGTTTTTCTAATTGATTTTTGTTTAAATCTCTAGGAGATTCTGGAGCATCATGAAATGAGCACTGCATTCCGGGCCCTAGCTCAGTATTACTTCAAATGTAAACGGTGGGACGAGTCATCGGTCTGTGCGCAGAAATGTTGTGATTACAATGATGTAAGTTTCACCATCCCCCTTTAAAGCTAGATAGAAACATAAAAAATAGGTGCAGGAGTAGGCCATTTGGCCCTTCGAGCCTGCGCCGCCATTCAATATGATCATGGTTGATTATCCAACTCCGTATCCTGTACCTGCCTTCTCTCCATACCCCCTGATCCCTTTAGCCACATCTAACTCCCTCTTAAATATAGCCAATGAAGTGGCCTCAACTACCTTCTGTGGCAGAGAATTCCACAGATTCATCACTCTCTGTGTGAGAAATGTTTTTCTCATCTCGGTCCTAAAAGACTTCACCCTTATCCTTAAACTGTGACCCGTTGTACTGGACTTCCCCAACATCGGGAACAATCTTCCTGTATCGAGCCTGTCCAACCTCTTAAGAATTTTGTACGTTTCTATAAGATCCCCCCTCAGTCTTCTAAATTCTAGCGAGTACAAGCCAAGTCTATCCAGTCTTTCTTCATATGAAAGTCCTGACAACCCAGGAATCAGTCTGGTGAACCTTCTCTGTACTCCCTCTAAGGCAAGAATGTCTTTCCTCAGATTTGGAGACCAAAACTGTACGCAATACTCCAGGGTGTGGTCTCACCAAGACCCTGTACAACTGCAGTAGAACCCCCCTGCTCCTATACTCAAATCCTTTTGCCATGAATGCTAACATACCATTCGCTTTCTTCACAGCCTGCTGCACCTGCATGCCTACTTTCAATGACTGGTGTACCATGACACCCAGGTTGCATCTCCCCTTTTCGGCCACCATTCAGATAATAATTTACCTTCCTGTTTTTGCCACCAAAGTGGATAACCTCACATTTATCCACATTATACTGCATCTGCCATGCATTTGCTCACTCACCCAGCCTATCCAAGTCACCTTGCAGCCTCCTAGCATCCTCCTCACAGCTAACACTGCCCTCCAGCTTTGTGTCATCTGCAAACTTGGCGATGTTGCATTCAATTCCCTCGTCCAAATCATTAATATATATTGTAAATAGCTGGGGTGCCAGCACCGAGCCTTGCGGTACCCCACTAGTCACTGCCTGCCACTCTGAAAAGGACCCGTTTACTCCTACTCTGCTTTCTGTCTGCCAGCCAGTTCTAACCATAACAATTACAGCATGGAAGCAGGCCCTCTCGGCCCTTCCAGTCCGTTCCGACCATTTGTTTTCCCCTAGTCCCATCTACCTGCACTCAGACCATACCCCTCCATTCCCTTCACGTCCATATACCTATCCACTTTTCTGTTAAATGTTAAAATCGATCCTGCCTCCACCACTTCTGCTGGAAGCTCATTCCACACAGCCACCACCCTCTGAGTAAAGAAGTTCCCCCTCACGTTACCCCTAAACTTCTGTCCCTTAATTCTCATGTCATGCCCTCTTGTTTGAATCTTCCCTACCCTCAATGGGAAAAACGTATCCACGTCAACTCTGTCTATCCCTTTCATCATTTTAAAGACCTCAATCAAGTCCCCCCATAACCTTCTGTGCTCCAAAGAATAAAGACCTAACTTGTTCAACCTTTCTCTGTAACATAGTTGCTGGAACCCTGGCAACATTCTAGTAAATCTCCTCTGTACTCTCTCTATTTTATAACTAGGACGTCAAACTAATAGGTCTATAATTGCTAGGTTTATTCTTTGAACCCTTTTTAAACAATGGAACAACATGCGCAGTACGCCAATCCTCCGGCACTATTCCCGTTTCTAATGACATTTGAAATATTTCTGTCATAGCTCCTGCTATTTCTACACTAACTTCCCTCAATGTCCTAGGGAATATCCTGTCAGGACCTGGAGACTTATCCACTTTTATATTTTTCAAAAGTGTCAATACTTCCTCCTCTTTGAATCTCATAGTTTCCATAGCTACTCTACTTTTTCCCCTTAACTCACAGAGTTCAATATCCTTCTCCTTGGTGAATACCGAAGAAAAGAAATTGTTCAATATCTCCCCCATCTCTTTTGGCTCTGCAGATAGCTGTCCATTCTGGTTCTCTAATGGTTCAATTTTATCCCTAGTTATCCTTTTGCTATTAATATAGCTGTAGAAACCCTTTGGGTTTACTTTCACCTTTCTTGCCAAAGCAACCTCATATCTTCTTTTAGCCTTCCTAATTTCTTTCTTAACCATATAACCATATAACAATTACAGCACGGAAACAGGCCCTCTCGGCCCTTCCAGTCCGTGCCGACCATTTGTTTTCCCCTAGTCCCATCTACCTGCACTCAGACCATACCCCTCCATTCCCTTCACGTCCATATACCTATCCACTTTACTCTTAAATGTTAAAATCGATCCTGCCTCCACCACTTCTGCTGGAAGCTGATTCCACACAGCCACCACCCTCTGAGTAAAGAAGTTCCCCCTCACGTTACCCCGAAACCTCTGTCCCTTAATTCTCATGTCGTTTAGTTCTTAAGTTCTCTATCCACATCAATACTGAACTGCCAATACCGTGTGCTTTAAGTTTGTATACTAATCTCTAGTGTGGGACCTTGTCGAAAGCCTTCTGAAAGTCCAGATATAACACATCCACTGGTTCTCCCTTATCCACTACTAGTTACTTCAGTGCTGACTTTGTCCAATGATTTCACCACTTTCCAAATGTGCTGCTATCCCATCTTTAATAACTGACTTTAGCAGTTTCCCCATTACCTATGTTAGACTAACTGGTCTGGTGGAGATATGAAGGAAATCTCGGCTGGCTGTGAAGTTGGGGTAAAACAGCCGAGTTGCTATACCAGAATTACTTGTTTTGACCTTGTTGCACACGGCAGATTTGTAGTCACTATTCATACAGAAGAGTTCCTATAATAAGGCCGACCTATACATGTTCATACCTATGAACAGAAGAAAGACTGCTTTTTCAGTCTTTGCTTTCTGTGCCATTCATTACAGTATGATGGAGGGTTGGTTATTCTCTGGTCAGTTACCTGGGAGTGGCCTGCATTGCAATACAAGGCCAGCTTCCTGTTGCATTTTATTTTGAATTTGGTGAAAGGATGCAAGTGGCAATACCATTGTGTAATCAAGAGCAGGTATCCTAATTTATGACCATCATCACTACTTGCTGTGAGATTCTCAACATTCATCCCTTGGGAACATGACTCCAAGAAACAGGCCTGAGGGGCAGTGATTAGGCAGAGCTGCTGTTGCTCTGACCTCTGAAGACCAGGTGTATTCTTGTTTTTTTTAACACCAGCAAGGACAGAGTGTGAGCTTGAGCTTGTCAGTTTTGAATGAGCTGATTTTCACTATCGGGTTACTGCTGCCTATTCTAAAGCAGTTTTGGATTTAATGTTCTGATCTGTTCCAGACACGAGAGGAAGGGAAAGCTCTGCTCAGACAGATTTCACAGCTACGGAACCAGGGTGAAGCTTCACCAACAACTGTACCTGCTGAGTCAAGGACATTTGTCCCTGGCGTCAACACCCCTTCTGCAAAAGTACCCCCGCTCAATCTTTCCTCCATCACACCATAGAACTACAGTGGAGGCACAACTATCACAGTCAGCGTTTCGAATTAATTTACTGTTGGCAATTGAATCTACACTGTTCTACTTGATAAATATACTTCCTCACTTCAAAATACAGAGCTTCAACACACATTTCAGACTTTGTATCCATGAATATCGATGGGAAATGAGATGTTTGTCGTTTTAATGAGAACATTTCCATCAAACCTCCAGATTTTGGACTGTGGCACAATTTGATCTGCCAGCAACATGTGGTGGCACTTTTAATGATGTGTCAATGCCAAAATAATAAAGCAGAAATGTATAGTGCTAGAAATGAATGCACACGGACACTGGAAGAAATATCAAAGACACCTGCTCTTTGTAGCAACTATTTGTAAAATGCAACCACCATTAAAATGTCAACAGAAGAACAAGGAAGAGTTACTTTCTGCTTGTGGAGTGAAAAGTAAATCTACTTTAACGCCTCACTTAGATCATAGTCAGATAATATCTTGTACATGTGATAAGCTAGAAAGTAAATTCCAGTTAAATCATTGCATGGTCATTATCTGACCTGCTGTGCACATCAATATCATTCAACACACGGAGCGTCAAGTTATAAAGTGTTGGAGTTTTATTAACCAATTGTAATATCCCATATTTCACAAGATGCAGGAGTGATTTCATAAGTTATACCAACTGTAGTGTATGAAATACAAATGATTCATGAATCTGAACTAACCAAAGTCTACGTTTATATATTGTTGAAGTTAAATCTTTATCTCACTACATCTGAAACCTCAATAATATTGCAAAAAACTATATATGCAGCCATTACAACAGCAGTATTATCCATTAAAAGTGACCACCATGTGAACTTGCTATTGCAAGTTGCATTCATGTGGATTATTAAACAATCGATTTGTTCGTCATCAATGCGTAAGGCACTAGCAATTAGAAAAAGTGGAAGCCAAGGACAATTTACAATTTCTGGTGCAAAGTATTTCCCTTCAGCTAAATATCTGAAGTTCTTTGGAGTATATAGGAAGCACACGACTTACTTAATGCAAATTATTAGTAACAGATTAACCTTTCTTTTCTTCTGCTGTTCTGCACAAAAACAATTGGATCAGCAGCAGTGAAATTCCGAATCCGTTTTTTCTCCCAAAAGTAATCAGTGGCAAGGTAGAATCTCCGCCTCCTTGCCCTACACCAAATTCCCTATAACATGCGATGCCCGTTATGTCAAATACTGGCCAGGCAAAGTTGCATGGATTCATCACGCAGCGAATAAAGTACAAAGGAATCCACAATACCTCATTTATCAGATACATTCTCACTGTGAAAGCCAATAAACGGTGCCTAATAGTTGACCTGGAACTTGGCTTCCACCCGCTGCAGTGGCCTGTCGAGCCGTGCGCGGGACCGCAGGATGTAGTTGGACGGGGTGTTGCTGCGTTGCTGCTTGGCGTGCCATGCTGGGGTCAGCATGCCGGTGAGGAAAGGTCGCTTTTCCCGGGGCGGCTGGTTTTCAACGTTCCCTGCACAGCGCCGCTTGTGGCAGCCGGGTGAATCCTGCAGCTGCCGCACTGTGTGATACTGCTCGGCAATGCACGCATTCTTATGCTTCATGTCCAGCTTCAGCACGATCATCAGGTTCTGCAGCTCTGCCAATGTCTGACCCTGCCAGAAACACAGATTTCAGTGTAAATATTGGTCCACAGTACGAGCAACCCATCCTGCTACAATGTGGGACTTCAGCTTCTCTTGCCTAGACACATGAACGAGGGCAGCTTACTCATTTGACCCAAATCACTAAAAATGCATCATGCAGCCTCAGCCAAAGAACATGCTGTGCCCCACGGCAATGGTATCGCAGGACTTAATACGAAGCAATACAGATAAACAAACCTAATTCAGATCAAGTCCGTTCTGATTTAATTCAACTTTAGGCAGATTACCAGTTGAAGGCAAAATAATTGTTACTGTAACATGCATGTTGATATACAATTAGATGGGCTTAATTATGATGTCTTTAACAGCCAAATGACCATGTCACGAATATAATCAGAGGTTACCGAGACTATATGAGACTGTTGCAAGACCAGGCACATTGAGCTCAAGAGTGAACCATGCATCCAGATTTCTTCATTATATCCATGGGGCGTCACTCAAACATTAGTTTTATACTTTAAGATAACCAGTACCCAAAGGCAGTTTGCAAACATCATACTATTTGACAACAGATACAAAGGTGAATATTTCCACGTAGCAGCAAGTGAAAGTTTAGCAATTGCTGGTAGGAGCTTTCCAACACACCTGCTTTAACATCAGATCTTGACACTTGCCCAGAGTATGACGTAGTTTCTCCGCCTCAGTGTTATGGCAACATGCTCGCTCACACGTCTGCAGTGCCTGCTCTATTTTCTGCAACTCCTTCTGCAAGGCCTTTGCATTCTGAAAATCAGATGTTATGAAAATCATTGCAAATGCCTTCAAAGAGAGAAACTGAGCTAACATTAATTAAAAATCTACCATCAAGAAACTCTCATTTGTGGCTTCAATAATTTAATCCTGTACTCATCATCAGCTGTCACTCGATACGAGTATGACTGTCCTCTCATGGAGCACGCCTGTACGTGACTTTGTTTAACATGCGGAGACTGGTGCACAGACAGCCACCCCATGGTCCTTGACAGATCTGGGTCGGGATCCAGTGGCATAGAGTCCAAGACGACCGGAGACCCTTTTCTGCTGCAGCCTTCATCCGCCTTCCCAGCCGTTGTGTCGCTCCACTAAGGTCAGCCATCATCCTCCGCCTGTTCCACTGTTGAAGTCTTGGATGGATTGGCTCTTTGTGAGGGACCTCCCCCTCGACCTTACCGCCATGGGTGGCCCTACCAGGAGCGCAGCTCCAGACGGCATCGCTCTCAGGATCTCAGGTCCACACAAGCTTCTCCACCCACGACAAGGTGACAATCCACAAGTAAAGCATTCAAACCAGGCTCCCTCCCACAATGGTACCCATCCCACAATTCGATGGAGTAGCTATGTGTGGAAATCAAATACTTCCATGCAGTCCACCAACCACTAAAAGTTAGGGAGGCCAGTATTATCATCAGATCAAGCAGCATGACTCACCCTCTGGCCGACTTCTAGTTTTAGATCTGCGTTAATTGTCAGATGTTTCATTCCAGCAGGGGGCTCCACCATCTCTTTGTATCGCTTCAGTTCTGTAACAGCAGCCAAGACAGTTTGTCACAAAAATCTACCATGCAAATCTTTAGTTTAAACTAAGCAAGAATCACATTTCAAATAAAAGTGTTGGTGACATCAGTCCTCAAAATACGCAATCAGACAGTGCAAATTTTTAACAAGAGCCTATTTCTTACCCAATTAAAAAGTGGAGGAATGATATCTGTTTATAAAGCAGTCTTTCCCCAAATCAATTCCGATTCAATGACTGTGGTGCCTACACGTTCAGTAAAAAATGTGAACCATCATTCTTTATAATGCAATTTCTTAAATCGCAAATGCAAACTTCAAAGTGGGATTCTTATATAGATACACCAGTATACATTTTAATAAAATGTGTTCGTAAGAGAGCTGATAATGGTAGTGAATTAATTTTTAATAAAGCAAACTTGAATATTATTATGTACATTGTTACTTTAATATACTAATAGGGAAAAAGTTAAGGCATATCAATGAAACCAGACAATTACATTTAATGCATCCGGTATCACACTTGTTCTCCTGATGCTCAAACTTTGTGGAGGCACACAAATGATTAGCTTCAATGTTTATTTAATAAAATCTTAGAATTAAGCATCTTATATTGTGCCTATAAAGCTGTGATCAAGTGTGAATTTATGTTTAAATTATTTTTGTAAACTTTCCCTTAAATATGTGCAAAGTGATTTACCCAATGTGTTACGCAGGAAATCACAGTTGCAGATTTCACTGGGTAATGGTCCCCCAGAATTGTCCTGAATGTTTTCAGGGAACGTTGACACTTCCTGTGCCCGCTCGCTGTTATAGCCCAGATGGCTCTACTGTTATGGAAATATTCAGCCCCATATTCTTCTTTCACAGTGGGCTGATTGGGAGAACCTTCTATCCATGTCACACTGCACTGAACTCTTCTCCATAAGGACATTTAATGGTTCTATTCTGAGACGGTTTGAAATGGTGTCATTTTTTAAATCTTGTCTTGAACAAGATAGCGCTTTCAAAGGGGTGCTGTAACATTCCAAAGCCTGAACAGATTCAGCGACAGTGGTTAACAAAGCACAAACATGAATGGAGCCATTCGACCCAGTTTCTACCTTGTATTTTGAAGAGCCGGAATGCTGAGAGTAGAGCTGATGACCATGAAACAATGCACTCTCTGAAGGTGGTGAGCAAGCATTGCTCCAGACCAAGTACACACTCACCCTCTGCTCCCAATGCTGCCTCCGCTTTGCTCTGCTCCAGCTCAGCTCTTGTATTCGCCAGCTCCAGTTGAACAGCGTGCAGCTCACCACGGAGGCCCACACTGGCCAAACGAGCAGACTGCCTTGTCGGCTGGACAGTAGACTTCCGCTCCGCCTTCAATTGCTGAATAGTTGCCTCTAGTTCATGGATTTTCACTGACTTGGGGTGAATGAAATTTAAAAAACCATAACCATCCAAGTGTATTTCTAAAGCCCTCAGCTATGTGTTCTTTAGGATATGTATATGGAAGACATGTTGGAAGCCCTATCCCCGAACTCTACATCCACTACATTGACGACTGCATTGGTGCTACCTCGTGCACCCATAATGAACTCACTGACTTCATCAACTTCACCACCAATTTCCATCCTGCACTCAAATTCACTTGGACCATCTCCCTACCGTTTCTAGATTTCACCGTCTCCATCACAGGAAACAAACTATTGGCCGACATCTACTACAAACCTACTGACTCCCATAGCAATCTGGACTACACTTCTTCCCACCCTGCTTCCTGTAAAGACTCTATCCCCTACTCTCCATTCCTCAGTCTACACCGCATCTGCGCCCAGGATGAGGCTTCCATACTAGGGCATCAGAGATGTCCTCATTCTTTAGGGAATGGGGATTCCCCTCTTCCATTATAGATGAGGCTCTCGCTAAATTATCCTCGATATCCCGCAGCTCTGCTCTTACTACCGCCCCACCCCCCATTCGTAACAAGGACACTTGTCCTCACCTTCCACCCCATCAGCTGTCGCATATAGCATATAATCCTCCAACATTTTTGCCACCTCCAATGGGATCCCACTACTTGCCAAATCTTCCCATTTCCACCCCTTTCCGCATTCCGCATAGACTGTTCCCTCCGAAACCTCCTGGTCAACTCGTCTCTTCCCATCCAAACCAGCCCCTCCCTGGGTACTTTCCCCTTGGATGCAACACCTGTCCCCTTACCTCCCCCCTCGACTCCATCCAACGACCCAAACAGCCTTTCCAGGTGTAGCAGAGGTTCACATGCACCTAACAGCTGTTCCAGGTGTCAACTTCTCTACACCAGTGAGATCAAGTGCAGGCTCGGCCATCGTTTCGCTGAACACCTCCGCTCAGTCCGTTTTAACTTACCTGATCTCAGCACGTCAACTCTCCCTCCCATTCCCAATCTGACCTTTCTGTCCTGGGCCTCCTCCATTGTCAGAGTGAGGCCCAGTGCAAATTGGAGGAGTTTGAGCAACTTACACCCCAGCTATATGAACATTGACTTCTAACTTCAGATAACCGTAGCTTTCCCACTCTATCCCCTCCCCCTTCCCAGTTTCCCCATCAGTCTTACTATCTCCGACTACATTCTATCTATGTCCTGCCCACTCCCTTGACATCAGTCTGCAGAAGGGTCTCGACCCGAATCGTCACCCATTCATTCTCTCCAGAGATGCTGCCTGACCCGTTGAGTTACTCCAGCATTGTGTCTACATCTACTCAACCTCTCCCTGTAGCTCACACCCTCTAGTCCTGGCAACATCCTCTTTCAAGCTTGACAATATCTTTCCTATAACATGATGCCCAGAACTGAACACAATACTCTAAATGCAGTTTCACTAACGTCTTATACAACTGCAACATGACCTCCCAACCTCTATACTCAATACTCTGACTGATGAAGGCCAAAGGGCCAAAAGCCTTTTCACCACCTTATCTACCTGCGACACGACCTTCAAGGAACCATGCACCTGTACTCCTAGATCTCTCTGCTCTACAACATTACCCAGAGGCCTACCATTTACTGTGTAGGTCCTGCCCTTGTTCGACATCTCAAAATGCAACAGCTCACACTTCTCTGTATTAAAGACCATCAAACATTTCTCCGCCCACCTGGCCAATCGATCCAGATCCTGCTGCAAACGTTCACAACCATCTTCACTATCTGCAAAACCACTAGCTTTTGTATCATCAGCAAACTAGCTAAACTTGCCCTGTATGTTCTCATCCAAATCATTGATGTAGATGACAAACAGTAACAGGCCCAGCACAGAACCCCGAGGCACACCACTGGTCACAGGCCTCCAGTCCAAGAAGCAACCTTCCACCATCACCCTCCGCTTCCTTACATGGAGCCAATTTGCTATTCATTCAGCTATCTCTCCCTGGATTGCATGCAATCTAACCTTCTAGAGCAGCCTACCATGCGGAACCTGGTCGAATGCCTTACTGAAATCCATATACACAACATCTACAGCTCTGCCCTCATCGACCTTTGTGGTCACATCTTCCAAAAAAAAAAAAATCGTCCACGTACAAAACCATGCTGACTATTTCTAAGCAGCCCTTGCCCATCTAAATGCCTGTATAACCTATCCCTCAGAATACTCTCCAGTAACTTACCAACTACAGATGTTAAGCTCACCAGTTTATATTTCCCACCATTTTCCCTTCTTGAAAAGAGGCACAACATTTGCCACCCTCCAGACTTCCAGCACCTCTCCTGTATCTAAGGGAGACTCATAATTCAACCAGGGCTCTCTAGTTTCCCGCAATGTGCTTGGATATATCTGATCAGGCCCTGGAGATTTCTCTACCTTCATGCACAACAGTACCTTCAATACTTTGATGGTAACCCTGACTGGAGCAGTCACTGGAAGTGTCTTGAGAGCAATTTCCTTCGTCCTACATATGGTAAATACAGATTAGAAATACTCATTTAGGACCCGATTTGATTCCTGAAAGGTCCCATTCTCTCGCTAGTTACCCTTTTCCCCCTTATATATTTATAAAATCTTTTGGGATTGTCCTCAATGCTAACCACCAGAGCTATCTCCTGGCCCCTTTATGCCCTTCTGATTTCCTTTTTTAGTCAACTCCTTAGTTGCCAAAACTCCTCCAGGGATGCACTTGAGGGTAGGGAAGATTGAAACAAGAAGGCAAGACATGAGAATTAAGGGACAGAAGTTTAGGGGTAACGTGAGGGGGAACTTCTTTACTTAGAGGGTGGTGGCTGTGTGGAATGAGCTTCCAGCAGAAGTGGTGGAGGCAGGATCGATTTTAACATTTAAGAGTAAAGTGGATAGGTATATGGACGTGAAGGGAATGGAGGGGTATGGTCTGAGTGCAGGTAGATGGGACTAGGGGAAAAAAAATGGTCAGCACGGACTGGAAGGGCAGAGAGGGCCTGTTTCCGTGCTGTAATTGTTATATGGTTATATTGCTATATGATCCCAGCTTCCTATACCTGTCCCATGCATCCTTCTTGTTTTTGACTAACGTCTCAATTTCCCTCGTCTGCCAAGCTTCCTTCCGTTTGCCTGCTTTGCCCTTTACTCTAACGGGGACGTACATATCCTGAGCTTTCTACAGCACACTTTAAAAAATAATCCTACTTGGCCGATGCTCCTTTCCCCTCAAATAACCTGCTCCAGTCAACTTGAGCGAGACCTTCTCTCATACCCTCAAAGATGGCCTTACCCCAGTTGAGCATTTTAACACATGGATCTTCTCCGTCCCGATCCATAACTATCTTAAACATTTTGAGGAATTGCACCCCATCTGAACCCTTCACGCTATGATTTTCCCAGTCTATATTGGGAAAGTTAAAAGCCCCAACTGCAACAACCTTATTAGACCTGCAGCTGTCTGTAATCTCCCGGCACATTTGTTCCCATTGACTATTCGGGCGTTTGTAGTACACCCCCAACGAGGTGATCATCCCTTTCGTGTTCCTCAGCTCCACCCATATAGTCTCACTAGACGAACTGTCAGTAATGTCACCTCTGATCACAGCCGTGACATCCTCCATAACCAACAATGCAACCCCCCCTTCTCTTTTTCCCTCATCCCCGTCTCTCCTGAAGCTCCTCCTGTACCCCAAAACATTGAGCTGCCAGTCCTGCCCCTCCCTTAACCAGGTTTCAGTCATGGCTACAACGTCCCAGTGCCTCGCACCTATCCACGCCCTAAGCTCATCTATATTACCCGTCAGGCCCCTTGCATTAAAATACGTGTAGTCTAAACCAACTCTCCTTCCTCGCTCTCTGCCTTTCACCTGCCTATTCTGTCCACTAACCTTGCCCACACCATCCTCCATAACAACCTCTAGCCTCTCACGTGCCTCTGTCCTGCACGATATCCCACCCCCATGCCAATCTAGTCCTTGAAGAAGGGGCAAGGCAATCTCTAATGACCCAACTTTCAGACATTCTCACAAGAGGAAACATTCTCGGCATGTCCACCCCACAAGACCCCAAAGATGTTATGTTTCAATCAAATTTAAGCTCCAGCAGATACAAACCTAGCTTATCTAACCATTCTTTATGATACAACTTACCCGTCAAGGTTTGGTTCAGTAAACCTTCTCTGAACTGCTTCCACTGCAGCAGAATTTCTCAATTAAGGAAAGCAAAACTACACACATCATCGGGACGCAGCCTCACCAATGCCCCCTGGAATTGAATGCTACCTTCCCTACTTTTGTTTAGCAGGGCCAAATGGCCCACTTCTGCACCTATTGTCTATTGTCGATCCAAATGCGCAAACGAATATGGATGCAAGTTGAAATCCCATCGGACAACCTGCGGGATTTTCATTTAAACCCACTGGACTATTTTGGCCAACACTATGTGGTCAGTGCAACTGTCCAGCTTGCAGTTAGTTCCAGGCCAAAGAGGAATGTGTGGGAGGGAAAACAAAATACACAGAGACTTTCTGGTGATTAACTGTTAGTCATTCCATAAATTCAGCAATCACTGGAGAGCCTACTTGCTTGTACTTGAGTTTTCTCTGCAGGTCTCTTACATTAACACTCACATTCCTTTTAACTGACAGTTGCACGCGGTTATGGTTTTATATCGTCACTTGCTCTTTCCACCACATCCAAAGTGGTTTCCAATGCTTCTTGGATTATTGATTAATATAATTAATTTAAAATAATATTTCTTACCAATGCTTTACCATCACACATTTCATCATCAGATTCAGAACCTTCCTCATCAGCAGAAGATTGCTGATAATAGAATTTCACATATTCTTGGTAATTTTTCATCTTAGCTTCAAAGACATCTTCCAGGCATTCTTTTTGTTCCTCAAGTTGCTTGCTGCGAGGTTGAGAGAGAAAGAGATTAGATTTCACACTTGTTTCAAAGATGCATTTTTTCCTGCCTAGAAAGTGGAATATAAATTGAATCCTTCAGAATGTCAGGACACAAGGCAAGGAATGTGTGCTTAATGTCAGGACGCAAGGCATTTAAGCATATTCTAAAAACAATCGAAATGTATTAAAGTGGTGATTAAAGCGTATTTTGCTTGAAAGTGGGCTTGATCCAAAGGACAAAATGATCAAGGAATTGCATGCAATGCCCCACAGAGGAAATTAACAATGCAGTTTTTGAAGAAAAAAAAATTAAAAAATTCAGGTACAAATTGTCTATGGTCTAACAGAAAACAAAATGGCCATCTGAACTACTTCCAGTAATGAGGTTGGCAAACTACCAGATTCGGCACAATTCAATGCCCATTAGCACTACGCAAGAGTTAAAACATGCCAAGTCCTAAAAATTAGAAAGCACAGCAGCAATTACTTGGTTTATCTTAACACTGGATAATAAAATCTGAGGGCAATAATAAGTTTAGTTTTGTCCAGTAAAATATATATATCTAAACCAATCTTCGCCGATATTGTAATAACTGCCACTTAAACACTGAGCAATCACGTTACACTTTATCCATGGCAACACATACCTCCAGTGTGTCTCCATCACATTGTATTGCTCCATCATCTCATCAACAACACTTTGCCTGATCTCACTCTCCATCAACAGCTTCTCCCGCTTCTCATTAATCAGGTGCTGCTGCAGGCATTCTATAATTTTCTGCAATGACTAACAGGTAAACGCATGGTCATTGACAAAAACTGAAACCATACACGTTTTTGGCAGAACTGTAGTCAATTTACACCACACAGCCAGGGACATCACAGATATACATTAATCAAGACCCCGTTGTTTAACAACACATGCACAAATTGATTTATAGATCCATTTCAGCTGCCGTGGAAATTTCACGACTAACACAGATTAATAGATTGTCAAAATATATATTTTTTTTAATTCAAAAAAGCACAGGGCTGGATGTTCCTGTCAAAATAATATCACCGCTAAGTAGATTTCTAAATGAATTCTGGGTACAGCAACTTTTGCGGGCGCAGTAGACCCAGGAGTAAAGGTCAACGATTGCAGACTTGATCATTGTTGAACCTGCCTCTTCACCACATGCCAAAGTTTCTGCACAGCGATTTATAATCGCCATCTGCCATCGGGTGCCACGTGTGGTTATCTCAATTACTCTCAACGGAACAAGAATTACGGCCAAGAAACGCCTCTGGCATAGACAACTATTGCAAATGTGAATTTATTCAGGTACCACAATTCAAAATTTAATTAGCTCGATTTTTCTTTAGGAAACAAAAAGGTATTTTCTTTCCCTTCTTCATTTCTCTCCCTGCAGTTAATTTCACTGCTTTCTTCAGGCTGCTAACTGCACAATCCTTCAACAAGATTAGCGACAATCAACTGCTTGGGCTGCGATGCCTGCTTTCTGCGCAGAAACAACACGAGCAACATGGATGGTGCAAAGCTGGGTTCTGGCCAGAGTGGAGAGGACCATGCATGGTGGACAATGGGTAATTAACAGGTTACCTGAATGGGCAAGAACATGGCATATGGAATATAACGTAGGAAAATGTGAAGTCATCCATTTTGGTAGTAAATTACCCAAAGGTGGCCGGTAGCACTATATTTAGAACTCATAGAGCTGTAGCCGACAGCTCTTTGTTTAAATACCCACGCGCTAAACTGACAGCGCTGTTTAAACCTAGAGCAGGACAGGCAAATCAGAGCTTACAAAAAATCATCATTCAGATCTTGAAATTTAAAATACTAATAATGAATCTGCTATAATTTATAAAGGTACAGTATGATTATTTTATATCCTTGCATTTTTTAAGCAGCAAGATGAAACAGGAAGTCGGGCCGATTTAAAAAAAAAAAATCGGTATTTAACAAAGCAAAATCATACATCTGTATTCTTATCGCATTTCCATACTAAATACGGAAAATCCGTACTACTTGGCAGTTCTGGATTAAGGACAAGCAGGAGAAGCTGTTACTGATGTTACCTATTCTAACGTCTGCTTACAAGATTTGCTGCTCTTAAACCATGCAAACAAAGGTGTAAGTATTTTATATAACTGCCTTTGCAAGTTTTGCGGCAGCAACATTTACATTTTGCAAGTAAAACAAAGTACCGGAGGAACTCAGCAGGACAGGCAGCATCTGTGGAGGGACTGGAATGGATAGGTCATTTAGCAATACTCATCAACTTACATTTCATGTACTCTTTCTACATTCTCCACTATCCAAACAAGAAGCACACACACAGGTAAAGAGTAGAAGTGAAAGTTTGACAGCCACCCAAGGCTAGGACATGCAGCAGTACATCAGCGTACACTAAACCCACCTCTTTCTCCAGTGTACTGATGTCTGGGTCATCTTCATCATCACTCTCTTCCTCTTCATATTCCTCCTCTACCACTGGCTCCTGGACATCGCAGTTATGCCACCCATCATGCTCTCGGAGAAGTGATCGGAAAGAAGGAAGCAGCTTCATTGGAGCTGCCTGTATCAGCTACAATGACAAAACAAATAATCAAATATATCCTATTAAACTGGAATGATGCAGTAAATGACAACAGCAAATTGAATCACAACTCATCATCTATGACACTTTGCCTTCTAGTCATAAGTAAATCAGAGAACATAACACTCAGCCGACTAAAACACTTTCCCTCTCTCAATTAACACGGCAAAAGGGCAAATAAAAATAAAACACTGACACGGAGAAAACTACTTGTTAATATCTTTCATCTTTCAGTGAAAATGAATTGAGGGTGAATATTGAGCAGGACATCAGGGGTAACTCCCTAACTATTCTCAAACAAAAGGGGTTATATGGGATTATATCCCAAGGGAGTCAATTTCAGATATGATTTTCTGCTTGCATCTCTGAACTAAGACATAAAGTCACAAACTTCTGACTCAGCTGAAGAATACTACCAAATAAATTAGAATTTACACACATGCTGACTTATGTATCTCAAATTTTAAAGTAAATCCAAAGCTAACATGTAACCGTTGCAGATGGGAATCCCCAGGTAGGTTGAAGTGTTTATCACCCATCACCTGTCCATTATGATAGCTGTTTACTGCTCACCTGGCTGGCAATAGCTGAGAATTTCATCACTTGTAATGTTTCGTCATATGTGGAGGCACACTGATTGACGTTCACGATCATGCAAGATTTCCCATGGTTGCAGAAAAACCCTTGGAATACGCGAGTCAATTTACTGTCCCGGAAAGGCACCACATTGGGCTTTGACCTGGAAATACAACAAATAAACTTCAGGTACCTGGTCATTACGGGGAGAAAAGAGAGTCACTACAGGTGAAGTGCCAAGTGACACTCGAGCTGCTTGCAAAGTGACCATCTTTATATGAAATTTATTTTATGGTGCCCAGAATCCAAATCCCCACAACCAATCAGAAACAATAGGCCATTATTTACAATAGACAAAAGGTGCAGGAGTAGGCCATTCAGCCCTTCGAGCCAGCACTGCCATTCAATGTGATCATGGCTGATCATCCCCAATCAGTACCCTGTTCCTGCCTTCTCCCCATATCCCCTGACTCCGCTATTTTAAAGAGCCCTATCTAGCTCTCTTGAAAGTACCCAGAGAACCAGCCTCCACCGCCCTCTGAGGTAGAGAATTCCACACACTCACAACTCTCTGTGAGAAAAAGTGTTTCCTCATCTCCGTTCTAAATGGCTTAGCCCTTATTCTTAAACTGTGGCGCCTGGTTCTGGACTCCCCCAACATCGGGAACATGTTTCCTGCCTCTAGCGTGTCCAAACCCTCAACAATCTTATATGTTTCAATAAGATTTCCTCTCATCCTTCTAAACTCCATAGTGTACAAGCCCAGCCGCTCCATTCTCTCAGCATATGGCAGTCCCGCCACCCCGGGAATTAACCTTGTAAAACTACGCTGCACTCCCTCAATAGCAAGAATGTCCTTCCTCAAATTAGGGGACCAAAACTGCACACAATACTCCAGGTGTAGTCTCACTAGGGCTCTGTACAACTGCAGAGTTGCTCCTATACTCGACTCCTCTTTGCTCCTATACTCGACTCCTCTTGTTATGAAGGCCAACATGCCATTCGCTTTCTTCATTGCCTGCATGCTTACTTCATAGACTGATGTATCCCGTTGTACTTTCCCTTTTCCCAACTTGACGCCATTTAGATAGTAATCTGCCTTCCTGTTTTTGCCACCAAAGTGGATAACCTCACATTTATCCATATTAACTTCATCTACCATGCATCTGCCCACTCCCCTAACCTGTCCAAGTCACCCTGCATTCTCATAGCATTCTCCTCATAGCAGTTCACATTGCCACCCAGCTTTGTGTCATCTGCAAATTTGCTAATGTTATTTTGAATCCCTTCATCCAAATCATTTAGTTATTATCAAGGGAACCAACTTGCTTATTATCTTCCAATATGTTGTTCTATGTAGCTATAGATTCACTGACATGTATTTGTGCCCCACCCCAGTTTAATGCTTCATTTGGCCCATCAGACAAAAGCAACTACACAGAAAGGCCACGCTAGTGGTTGCGTCAAAGACAAGGACTATTCAATACTCCACTGTTTTAAAAAAGCTAATAGTGTGCATACTTAGAAACATAGAAAATAGGTGCAGGAATAGGCCATTCGGCCCTTCGAGCATGCACCGCCATTCAATGTGATCATGGCTGATCATCCAACTCAGTATCCTGTACCTGCCTTCTCTCCATATCCCCTGATCCCTTTAGCCACAAGGGCCACATCTAACTCCCTCTTAAATATAGCCAATGAACTGGCCTCAACCACCTTCTGTGGCAGAGAATTCCAGATTCACCACTTTCTGTATGACCCCTTGTCCTGGACTTCCCCAACATAGGGAACAATCTTCCTGCATCTAGCCTGTCCAACCCCTTAAGAATTTTGTAAGTCTCTATGAGATCCCCCTTCAATCTTCTAAATTCCAGCGAGTACAAGCAGAGTTTATCCAGTCTTTCTCCATATGGAAGTCGTGCCATCCCAGGAATCAGTCTGGTGAACCTTCTCTGTACTCCCTCTATGGCAAGAATGTCCTTCCTCAGATTAGGAGACCAAAACTGTAAGCAATACTCCAGATGTGGCCTCACCAAGACCCTGTACAACTGCAGTAGAACCTCCCTGCTCTTGTACTCAAATCCTTTTGCTATGAATGCCAACATACCATTCACTTTCTTCACAGCCTGCTGCACCTGCATGCCTACTTTCAATGACTGGTGTACCATGACACACAGGTCTCGTTGCATCTCCCCTTTTCCTAATCGGTCACCATTCAAATAATAGTCTACTTTCCTGTTTTTGCCACCAAAGTGGATAACCTCACATTTATCCACATTATACTGCATCTGCCATGCATTTGCCCACTCACCCAGCCTATCCAAGTCATCTTGCAGCCTCCTAGCATCCTCCTCACAGCTACTAACACTGCCCCCCAGCTTTGTGTCATCCGCAAACTTGGAGATGTTGCATTCAATTCCCTCGTCCAGATCATTCATATAAATTGTAAATACCTGGTGTCCCAGCACTGAGCCTTGCGGCACCCCACTAGTCACTGCCTGCCATCCTGAAAAGGACCTGTTCACTCCTAACCATATAACCATATAACAATTACAGCACGGAAACAGGCCCTCTCGGCCCTTCCAGTCCGTGCCGACCATTTGTTTTCCCCTAGTCCCATCTACCTGCACTCAGACCATACCTCTCCATTCCCTTCATGTCCATATACCTATCCACTTTACTCTTAAATGTTAAAATCGATCCTGCCTCCACCACTTCTGCTGGAAGCTGATTCCACACAGCCACCACCCTCTGAGTAAAGAAGTTCCCCCTCACGTTACCCCGAAACCTCTGTCCCTTAATTCTCATGTCATGCCCTCTTGTTTGAATCTTCCCTACCCTCAATGGGAAAAACGTATCCACGTCAACTCTGTCTATCCCTTTCATCATTTTAAAGACCTCAATCAAGTCCCCCCTTAACCTTCTGCGCTCCAAAGAATAAAGACCTAACTTGTTCAACCTTTCTCTGTAACATAGTTGCTGGAACCCTGGCAACATTCTAGTAAATCTCCTCTGTACTCTCTCTATTTTGTTGACATCCTTCCTATAACTAGGCGACCAAAATTGTACACCATACTCCAGAATTGGTCTTACCAATGCCTTGTACAATTTTAACATTACTTCCCTACTCCTATATTCAATGCTCTGATTTATAAAGGCCAGCACACCAAAGGCTTTCTTTACCACCCTATCTACATGCGATTCCACCTTCAGGGAACTATGCACAGTTATTCCTAGATCCCTCTGTTCCACAGCATTCCTCAATTCCCTACCATTTACCATGTACGTCCTATTTTGATTTGTCCTGCCAAGATGTAGCACTTCACACTTAGCAGCATTAAACTCCATCTGCCATCTTTCAGCCCACTTTTCCAAATGGTACCAAATCTCTCTGTAGACTTTGAAAATCTACTTCATTATCCACAACACCACCTATCTTAGTATCATTTGCATACTTACTTATCCAATTTTCCACCCCATCATCCAGATCATTGATGTACATGACAAACAACAGTGGACCCAACACAGATCCCTGAGCCACCCCACTGGTCACCGGCTTCCAACCTGACAAACAGCCATCCACCATTACTCTCTGACATCTCCCATTCAGCCACTGTTGAATCCATCTTGCTACTCCGCCATTAACACCCAAAGATTGAACCTTCTTAACCAACCTTCCATGGGAAACCTTGTCAAAGGCCTTACTGAAATCCATATAGACAACATCCACTGCTTTACCCTCATCAATTTCCCTAGTTACCGCTTCAAAAAATTCAAGAAGGTTTGTCAAACATGACCTTCCAGGCACAAATCCATGTTGACTGTTCCTGATCTGACCCTGTTTATCCAGATGCTTATATATATTATCTCCAAGTATCCTTTCCATTAATTTGCCCACCACTGACGTCAAACTAATAGGTCTATAATTGCTAGGTTTATTCTTTGAACCCTTTTTAAACAATGTACAGGGTCTTGGTGAGACCACACCTGGAGTATTGCGTGCAGTTTTGGTCTCCAAATCTGAGGAAGGACATTATTGCCATAGAGGGAGTGCAGAGAAGGTTCACCAGACTGATTCCTGGGATGTCAGGACTGTCTTATGAAGAAAGACTGGATAGACTCGGTTTATACTCTCTGGAATTTAGGAGATTAAGAGGGGATCTTATAGAAACTTACAAAATTCTTAAGGGGTTGGACAGGCTAGATGCAGGAAGATTGTTCCCGATGTTGGGGAAGTCCAGGACAAGGGGTCACAGCTTAAGGATAAGGGGGAAATCCTTTAAGACCGAGATGAGAAAGACTTTCTTCACACAGAGAGTGGTGAGTCTCTGGAACTCTCTGCCACAGAGGGTAGTTGAGGCCAGTTCATTGGCTATATTTAAGAGTGAGTTGGATGTGGCCCTTGTGGCTAAGGGGATCAGAGGGTATGGAGAGAAGGCAGGTACGGGATACTGAGTTGGATGATCAGCCATGATCATATTGAATGGCGGTGCAGGCTCGAAGGGCTGAATGGCCTACTCCTGCACCTAATTTCTATGTTTCTATGTTTCTAATGGAACAACATGCGCAGTACGCCAATCCTCCGGCACTATTCCCGTTTCTAATGACATTTGAAATATTTCTGTCATAGCTTCTGCTATTTCTACACTAACTTCCCTCAATGTCCTAGGGAATATCCTGTCAGGACCTGGAGACTTATCCACTTTTATATTTTTCAAAAGTGTCAGTACTTCCTCCTCTTTGAATCTCATAGTTTCCATAGCTACTCTACTTTTTCCCCTTAACTCACCGAGTTCAATATCCTTCTCCTTGGTGAATACCGAAGAAAAGAAATTGTTCAATATCTCCCCCATCTCTTTTGGCTCTGCAGATAGCTGTCCTACTCTTTGCTTCCTGTCTGCCAGCCAGTTCTCTATCCACATCAATACTGAACTGCCAATACCGTGTGCTTTAAGTTTGTATACTAATCTCTTGTGTGGGACCTTGTCGAAAGCCTTCTGAAAGTCCAGATATAACACATCCACTGCTTCTCCCTTATCCACTCTACTAGTTACATCCTCAAAAAATTCAAGATTCGTCAGACATGATTTACCTTTCGTAAATCCATGTTGACTTTGTCCAATGATTTCACCACTTTCCAAATGCGCTGCTATTGCATCTTTAATAACTGACTCTAGCATTTTCCCCACTAGCGATGTTAGACTAACTGGTCTGTAATTCCCCATGTTCTCTCTCCCTCCCTTTTTAAAAAGTGGGCTTACATTAGCTACCCTCCAATCCTCAGAAACCTCTCCAGAATCTAAATTGTTTGGAAAAATTATCACTAAGGCATCCACTATTTCTGGGGCTACTTCCTTTAGTACCCTGGGATGCAGTCTATCTGGCCCTGGGAATTTATCGGCCTTTAATCCATTCAATTTACCTAACACCACTACCCGGCTAACCTGGATTTCACTCAGTTCCTCCATCTCATTTGACCTGCGATCCCCTGCTATTTCCGGCAGATTATTTATGTCTTCCTTAGTGAAGACAGAACCAAAGTAGTTATTCAATTGGTCTGCCGTGTTCTTGTTCCCCATGATCAATTCACCCGTTTCTGAATGCAAGTGACCTACATTTGTTTTAACTAATCTTTTTATCTTCACATATCGATAAAAACGTTTGGAGTCAGTTTTTATGTTCCCTGCCAGTTTTCTTTCATAATTCATTTTCCCTTTCCTAATTAAGCCCTTTGTCCTCTGTTGGACTCTGAATTTCTCCCAGTCCTCTGATAGGCTGCTTACTCTGGCTAATTTGTACGCTTCATCTTTTGCTTTGATACTATCCCTGATTTCCCTTGTTAACCACGGATGCACTACCTTCCCTGATTTATTCTTTTGCCATACTGGGATAAACAATTGTTGTAGTTCATCCATGCATTCTTTAAATGCGTTCCATTGCATATCCACCGTCAACCCTTCAAGAAGCAATTGCCAGTCTATCTTGACAAATTCACGTCTCATACCCTCAAAGTTACCTTTCTTTAAATTCAGGACCCGTGATTCTGAATTAACAATGTCACGCTCCATCCTAATGAAGAACTCAACCATATTATGGTCGCTCTTGCCCAAGGGGCCACGCACAACAAGACTGCTAACTAACCCTTCCTCATTACTCAATACCCAGTCTAGAATAGCCTGCTCTCTAATTGGTTCCTCTACATGTTGGTTTAGAAAACTATCCCGCATACATTCCAAGAAATCCTCTTCCTCAGCACCCCTGCCAATTTGATTCACCCAATCTATATGTAGATTGAAGTCACCCATTATAACGGTTTTACCTTTGTTGCACGCATTTCTAATTTCCTGTTTGATGCCATCTCCAACTCCACTATTACTGTTAGGTGGCCTGTACACAACACCCACTAGCGTTTTCTGCCCCTTTGTGTTTCGCAGCTCTACCCATATCGATTCCACATCCTCCAAGCTAATGTCCTTCCTTTCTATTGCATTAATCTCCTCTCTAACCAGCAACACTACCCCACCTCCTTTTCCTTTCTGTCTATCCCTCCTCAATATTGAATATCCCTGGATGTTCAGCTCCCAGCCTTGGTCATCCTGGAGCCATGTCTCTGTGATCCCAACTATATCATAATTATTAATAGCTATCTGCACATTCAACTCATCCACCTTATTACGAATGTTCCTCGCATTGAGACACAAAGCCTTCAGGCTTGTTTTTACACCACTCTTACCCCTCATACAATTATGCTGAAAGGTGGCCCTTTTCTATTTTTGCCCTGGATTTGTCTGCCTGCCACTTTCCACCTTACTACCTATTGCTTCTATCCTCATTTTACACCCCTCTGTCTCTCTGCGCACACATTTAAGAAACCCACCACCTCTTATTTTCTGTTTATTATTTTTTTCTTCTTTCCCCCCTACGTGTTGCGTCTGACTGCTTCCCTTCTCTGCCTTCTGCCTCACACACGGTCTACTTGCTTTCTCTATTTAAGTCCATCCCCCGAACCGATCTAGTTTAAAGTCTCCCCTGTAGCCTTTGCAAATCTCCCCGCCAGGATATTGGTTCCCTTCGGGTTCAAGTGCAACCAGTCCTTTTTGTACAGGTCACACCTTCCCCAAAAGAGGTCCCAATGATCCAGAAACTTGAATTCCTGCCCTATGCACCAGTCCTTCAGCCACGCATTTATTCTCCACCTCTCACTGTCGCGTGGCTCAGGCAGTAATCCTGAGATTGTTACCTTTGCGGTCCTTCTCCTTAACTCTCTTCCTAGCTCCCTAAATTCTCCTTTCAGGACCTCTTCTCTTTTTCTACCTATGTCATTGGTTCCTATGTGTACCACAACCTCTGGCTCCTCTCCCTCCCATTTCAGGATCTGGATCTCCCTCACATTTCATACTTGATCTGCTGGTTCTGACGCAAGGCACTGATGCACCTGCCGAGAGTGTGCAGGGACGTGTTGATGTTCGTTGCCTCTTTCATCCTGTTACCGCATTTCTGTTCTTTGCATCGTTCAGATCCAGCCAGGTCACACAAAGTTAGTCTGGAAAAAGAAAAGGAATTAACCTGTGTTCTGGCAAATTCTTAATTACAGCAGGCGATTCTTATGCCTCTAGCTGGCAGCAGGCGAGAATAGTAATAACAATTGCTGCACTATTCAGCAGACTGTTCCCTAGCTGAATTAACACGCAGACTGCAAAAGAACAATTCTCTGAACAGATTTGCCACCTGAGCATTTTTATTTTAAGATTAATTTAAGTGCCGGCATGCTCATGCATATTAATGCATCATGGCATTTATCAAAATTTACTTTAAATGCTTTGGCATTGCAGACTTAATTCTTGGAAAGCCTATAACATTCATGCACTTACCACAACCAGAAGAATTGCCAATTAATACTGCCCACTTTGTTAAGAGTTCTGCGTTCTAAGCAACAAGCTAGGGACCTAGTTGAGTACATTTGCAGCAGGGCGAGTATAATACTGTTGGATGTATCATTCATGGGAGTGTAAACCAAGTGTGTCACCTCTATAGGGCTCAAGGAGCAGAGGGTGTTTATTGACTAGTTATTCCTCAAACAACACAAAACAACTATCATTAGGACTTAAGTAAAAAGTTACATAAATGCAGAATAATTAATTCCTTTACAAATCTTGTTTGTTTGCATCGTGACCACGAAACAATTTTCCTACGATGCCTCGCTAGACTGGCAGCTTCCATGAAACATATGTCCATGTAAGTTCGATACAGTGTAATACAGGCACGGTGGCGCTGTAGCACCTCATCTATACATTATGTACACTGGAGCCATCCCCAAAGTCCAATCAGTTACTTCCAAATTGTTCAATGTATTGTTGCTTTTAACACAACGTGTGACTTTAAGCTGGATAGGAAAGAACTGCAGATGCTTGTTTAAATCGAAGATAGACACAAATTGTTGGAGTAACTCAGCGTGACAGGCAGCATCTCTGGGGAGAAGGTATGGCCGATGTTTCGGGTCAAGACCCTTCTTCAGACTTTAAGCTGGGCTGGAGATTTTGGCACATATTGTGGTCCAATTTCCATATCCTCCCTCCACCATGCTATATTCAACACTAAGCAATGGTTCCTACTTTGATAGATACCCGTGATATTCTGCACATCAGACATTTCAAAAGGCAAGAAAGATGATGACAATGATCAATACTCACTCGCTTGTTTTCAGTACAGATTTCCAATCTTCAGACACATGGATGATGCGAATAGAGAAGATGCTGTGACTAAAGAGCAAGAGAATCAGTAGAAGAAAGAATTTCAGTTCTCTCCTGCAATGAAATCCATGGTCCACTATGATACAATTGTCTCTATAAACTCCAAAACAATCCTTCATCTTATGATTACGAATCCTCATTCATGAGGAAAATAAATGTATTTCCTTTAAAAACATGATTTAAAGAGATTGAAGCACAAAATGGAAAAGATCTGAACTGTGGCTAATTTTCGAAAAGTCAAAAATCACTGGTTATAAACAGCTCGTACGAATGTCTCAAATAATAAAATAAAACCTAGAGGCAGAATAAATGGACAGCAATAGACTCAATCCTTTAGAATCATTATCTGTGGATGTTCAGTTACAGGAAAGTCATCACTTTTGCTTAGAGGCTTGTCACACTGTAGTCTAGGCTTTGTAGCCGAGCCATATTAACCAAGTCTAATGCAATAGAAGGCAAAGCCCCAAATAGACTCACTCACCTCCTGCTGGAATTCTGGTTTACATGTGTGCTGGCCATGCTTTGGTTTTTACGACCTACTTTAAGAGTTTTCCAGGCCTCTTCTGCATCACCCACATTGATCCAGGTCAGATCTGAAACAAAAATTAAAACAGAATCAAAAACCTAACAATTCATCAATAACAGACAAAATCTTCAATCAGAGATGATATATAGAGGGGTATGTTGTCAAGAGTGAGGTTTGCTTTTATTTTTACAGTTAGCACCCAGAAGTCAAATGATCACTGAACATTCTAACATTAAACTTACAAAATATAAATAATCAGAACAGATATGAATTCCGTTTAAAGGTATTTATCCAAGAATACTAAAAATTTCTGAAAGGTTTCCCAATTTTCCATGTAGGACATGCAACACATATAAAGATCCTGCGATAATAGGGATCCCTGGAGAGTTGGCTGTCTGTATCAGTGAAATGAAGTCTAAAGTTCCAGGAGACACAAATTAGTCTGCCTATTCTCAATTTACTAGTCTTAGCTTTCATTTTAAAAAGTGCATAATCTCCATTTATAAATGTTGAAAAAAAATACAAAGAATGAACACATTCTTCTAAAAATACAAAGACAAGCTGTATGGACAAGAGGGCAAGTACCTTTAACATAAGTGTTTCCATTTTTATCCTCGCACAGTTTCAGGATCTGTCGCTTACGGTTGGCAGTGGGAGCGGTGTCCAGCAAGTCGTAGGCAAGCTCGTTGTAAATTTCAAAGAAGGAGACCCAGATGGAATACTGGAAGTGTTCCTCCTGCTGGAGGACAACTGTATCCCGATCAGCCCAACGGGACGTAGCCTCTACAGAGCAAAGGATGGAGAGTGAAAATGTTTCATGGTCAGCAATGGAGTACAAGGATGGATGAATGTCTCACAGCAGTGAACAAGCAAGTTCAACCATGTCGACAGTGTAAGCAGTAACAAAACTATTCCCCAAACTACATAAGTTTAAGCCTCTAGAATGATCAGGAAAGAGTCTATAGGAAGAAACTGCAGACGCTGGTTTAAACCGAAGATAGACACAAAAAGCTGGAGTAACTTAGTGGGTCAGACAGCATCTCTGGAGAAAAATAGGTGACCTTTCGGGTCAAGATCCAAGCAAAGAGTCAATCTTCAAAAAAATAAACTTGTAAACACATACCGGTAGGCATCACAAAGCAGTGTTCCATTTCAAAAATGTATTCACTGCATATTAAGTGCTTTGGCATGTTCCAAGAAAGTTAAAAGTACTGGATAAAAGTACACTCTGTTTACGGAGCTCTGTACGAGCAGACTGCTTGTGACCGTTGTACAAGGCAAATCAGAAAACACTGGACAAAAGCTTACCTTCTAAGTTGCTGACGGATGACATGCTCCCAATGCCACTATCAGAATCGCAGCTGAGACCCTCCCTCAGTCTAAATTCGGTTTTCATTTTCATTGGTGTTTGCAGATCTTCCTAAATGGTGAAAATGTGCAGAGCAAGACTAGCAACAAAGTTAGAACCAAACCTGAAAATAACTTTCCAACGCAAATAAATTAGTGTAGAAAAGAGCTTAGACTTTTACCCCATCCCAGGAAAACCCACATTGGAAAGCAAAACCAGAATGCAATATACTCCTGAGGAACCGTGAGAACAAAGCAGCAATATAGTGTTGATTATCAGAAATACATAATTTATCGTTCAGAACTTCAGGTGCTGGAGCAGGCAGTTGGACCATTACGAAATGTTTCAGACGTTCAGCATGTTACTTGCCATGCCAGACATTTTACTTTCTCTCTTTAAAGAAGGGAAAACCTGAAGCACACTGCACCATGACGCCGTATTGACAATGTTCAACGATCAGTATTTTATTAAAAGCAACTTTAGTATACTTTCCCCAATTCGTAAGCTCTCCTTTACAAAAGTTAGGAAGAAAACCAAAAATCGCAAACTCTTCAGACATAAAAATGTGAATGCCGATCAGCTCAAACAATTTTTCAAAACAGTATAGGACGGGTTAACATCTCAAGCCCAGTAGTAATGGGCAGCAAGGTAGGTTACAAGAAAAATATATACATTCAACATAATAAACAAATCCAATGTACACCAGGGCCGTACATTTTGAAAGCAGTGTGAGAGCATGGAAGAGCCATAGAAACATAGAAATTAGGTGCAGGAGTAGGCCATTCAGCCCTTCGAGCCTGCACCGCCATTCAATATGATCATGGCTGATCATCCAACTCAGTATCCCGTACCTGCCCTCTCTCCATACCCTCTGATCCCCTTAGCCACAAGGGCCACATCCAACTCACTCTTAAATATAGCCAATGAACTGGCCTCAACTACCCTCCGTGGCAGAGAGTTCCAGAGACTCACCACTCTCTGTGTGAAGAAAGTCTTTCTCATCTCGGTCTTAAAGGATTTCCCCCTTATCCTTAAGCTGTGACCCCTTGTCCTGGACTTCCCCAACATCGGGAACAATCTTCCTGCATCAGATGCAGTCGGCAGCACTGATGAGTTTGACAAACAGGAGGTGGCTCATTGGACTCAACGCAACATTGTGAATCAAACAACTACAGTAGAAGGTTGCATCTTAAACACCAAGTCTGCAGAAAATAAAAGTTTCAAACTGACCTCTCTGACAATGCCCAGTAATGAAAGTTTCTTCAGCTCCTCTTGCCTCACCATCTTGTTATCCAACTTGATGACATCGTCACAGAGGTTAGGCTTTATGTCCATCCTGGGATATAGTTTTCCTTGGACACTGTTGAAAATTACAGCCAGAGATCGTGGCAAGATCCCACTGTCTTGCCTGGTGCCTTCAAATGAAGTGGAATTCAAAGTGCACAGTTACAGAAATGTACAGAGTAGATACAAGCCAGCCCTTTGGGTCAACATTATCCATACCAACAACAATGTTCGACTATGCTAACCTATTTTCCTGCATCAATCCCATGTCACTTGTTGCTTTTTCTATTCAATACCGGTCCAAACAACTTTAAAACATTGTCATTGTATCTGCCTCCACCTCCTGCTCTGGCAACACGTTCCAGATATACACCACCCTCTTGCACGATATCCAGAGAATCCTTGTATGTTGACCCAGTAAATTTAATTTACATTACAACAGACAATATGTATTTTACCTTGAACAGTGTAGGTTTTTCCAGAGTTCGATACACCGTAGGTATAAACCAAGCAGTTTTGCCCTTCCAGGGCTTCTTTTACCAGGTTCTTCATGACAGCATTAAAAAACATTTTTTGGGGTGTCTCAGGATCAAATATCTGAATAAATAAACCCACAAATCATCTATTTTGTTAATATTTACTTTTAAATGATGAATTGGTTTTATTTTAATACATTACACTGTACTGCTGTTTATCGATCAAAATATAACTAACTGCTGGAAATCAAATAAAAACAGAAAATGCTGGAAATAATTCAGCAGACCAGCCTGTACCAGTGCAGAGGAAAAGAATATTAGGAAAAGTAAAAGAGGGCGCATGATATTGGGGGTAGAGTGCTGACATTGATAGAGAAGCATGAGAAGATAGAAACTTTCATTGACTTCAGCTCCGCCTTTAACACTGTCATACCCGCTAGCTTGATCACCAAACTCAGCGGTCTTGCATCTCCACCTCCCTCTGCAATTGGACACTGGATTTCCTCACTAACAGACCACAGTCTGTTAGGGTCAACAACCTCACCTCCTCCACTATAGCACTGAACACCGGCGTGCCACAGGGCTGTGTGCTCAGCCCTCTCCTCTACTCCCTCTTCACCCATGACTGCATCCCTAAGCATGGCACCAACGCCATCATAAAATTTGCCGAAGACACCACAGTGGTAGGACTGATCAGTGACAACGACGAGTCAGCCTACAGGGAGGAGGTCCAGCACCTGACAACCTGGTGTGCCAACAATAACCTCGTCCTCAACTCTCAGAAGACGAAGGAAATCATTGTTGACTTTAGAAAGAACAGAGGGGGCAGACACACCCCCATCCATATAAACAGGTCTGAGGTGTAAGACCAATTCTGGAGTGTGGTGTACAATTTTGGTCGCCTAATTATAGGAAGGATGTCAACAAAATAGAGAGAGTACAGAGGAGATTTACTAGAATGTTGCCTGGGTTCCAGCAACTATGTTACAGAGAAAGGTTGAACAAGTTAGGTATTTATTCTTTGGAGCGCAGAAGGTTAAGGGGGGACTTGATTGAGGTCTTTAAAATGATGAAAGGGATAGACAGAGTTGACGTGGATAAGCTTTTCCCATTGAGGGAAGGGAAGATTCAAACAAGAGGGCATGACATGAGAATTAAGGGACAGAAGTTTAGGGGTAACGTGAGGGGGAACTTCTTTACTCAGAGGGTGGTGGCTGTGTGGAATGAGCTTCCAGCAGAAGTGGTGGAGGCAGGATCGATTTTAACATTCAAAAGTAAAGTGGATAGGTATATGGACGTGAAGGGAATGGAGGGGTATGGTCTGAGTGCAGGTAGATGGGACTAGGGGAAAACAAATGGTCGGCACGGACTGGAAGGGCCGAGAAGGCCTATTTCCGTGCTGTAATTGTTATATGGTTATATGGTTATAGGTGGAGCGGGTCTCGAACTACAAATTCCTCGGGGTACACATCTCGGAGGATCTGTCCTGGTCCCTCAGCACCTCCAAGCTGATCAAAAAGGCGCAACAGTGCCTTTACTTCCTGAGGAGGCTCAAAAAAGCCCACCTGTCCCCCCCAGATACTGACCAAATTTTACCGCTGTACCATCGAAAGCATCCGGACCACCTGCTTCCTGGCCACAGCAGTTGCACCGTAGCAGATAGGAAGGCACTACAAAGGGTGGTTCAAACCACCCAGTACATCATCGGTGCCCCACTCCCTGCCATGGATGCCCTCCACCGAAAATGGTGTCTGAGACGGGCCGGGAAGATCATCATAGAAACATAGAAATTAGGTGCAGGAGCAGGCCATTCGGCCCTTCGATCCTGCACCGCCATTCAATATGATCATGGCTGATCATCCAACTCAGTATCCTGTACCTGCCTTCTCTCCATACCCCCTGATCCCTTCAGCCACAAGGGCCACATCCAACTCCCTCTTAAATATGGCCAACGAACTGGCCTCAACTACCTTCTGTGGCAGAGAATTCCACAGATTCACCACTCTCTGTGTGAAAAACGATTTTCTCATCTCGGTCCTAAAAGACTTCCCCCTTATCCTTAAACTGTGACCCCTTGTCCTGGACTTCCCCAACATCGGGAACAATCTTCCTGCATCTAGCCTGTCCAACCCCTTAAGAATTTTGTAAGTCTCTATGAGATCACCCCTCAATCTTCTAAATTCCAGTGAGTACAAGCCAAGTCTATCCAGTCTTTCTTCATATGGAAGTCGTGCCATCCCAGGAATCAGTCTGGTGAACCTTCTCTGTACTCCCTCTATGGCAAGAATGTCTTTCCTCAGATTAGGAGACCAAAACTGTACGCAATACTCCAGGTGTGGCCTCACCAAGACCCTGTACAACTGCAGTAGAACCTCCATGCTCTTGTACTCAAATCCTTTTGCTATGAATGCCAACATACCATTCGCTTTCTTCACAGCCTGCTGCACCTGCATGCAAAAAGCTGGAGAAACTCATGCAGCAGCATCCGACGTTTCGGGCCGAGACCCTTCTTCAGACTGGGTCCTCGGCCCGAAACGTCGCTATCTCCTTCGCTCCTTAGATGCTGCTGCTGAGTTTCTGCTGTACCCTCGATTCTCCAGCCTGCAGTTCCTTCTTTAAAACTTTGCCTACTTTCAATGACTGGTGTACCATGACACCCAGGTCTTGCTGCATCTCCCCTTTTCCTAATCGGTCACCATTCAAATAATAGTCTACCTTCCTGTTTTTGCCACCAAAGTGGATAACCTCACATTTATCCACATTATACTGCATCTGTCATGCATTTGCCCAGTCACCCAGTCTATCCAAGTCATCCTGCAGCCTCCTAGCATCCTCCTCACAGCTAACGCTGCCCCCCCAACTTCGTGTCATCCGCAAACTTCGAGATATTGCATTTAATTCCCTTGTCCAAATCATTAATGTATATTGTAAATAGCTGGGGTCCCAGCACTCAGCCTTGCGGCACCCCACTAGTCACTGTCTGCATCCTGAAAAGGACCCGTTCACTCCTACTCTTTGCTTCCTGTCTGCCAGCCAGTTCTCTATCCACATCAATACTGAACCACCAATACTGTGTGCTTTAAGTTTGCATACCAATCTCCTGTGTGGGACCTTTTCGAAAGCCTTCTGAAAGTCCAGATACAACACATCCACTGCTTCTCCCTTATCCACTCTACTAGTTACATCCTCAAAAAATTAAATAAGATTCGCCAGACATGATTTACCCTTCGTAAATCCATGCTGACTTTGTCCAATGATTTCACCACTTTCCAAATGCGCTGCTATCCCATCTTTAATAATTGACTCTAGCAGTTTCCCCACTACCGATGTTAGACTAACTGGTCTGTAATTACCCGTTTTCTCTCTCCCTCCCTTTTTAAACAGTGGGGTTACATTAGCTACCCTCCAATCCTCAGGAACTACTCCAAAATCTAAAGAGTTTTGAAAAATTATCACTAAGGCATCTGCTATTTCTGGGGCTACTTCCTTAAGTACCCTGGGATGCAGCCTATCTGGCCCTGGGGATTTATCGGCCTTTAATCCATTCAATTTACCCAACACCACTTTCCGGCTAACCTGGATTTCACTCATTTCCTCCATCTCATTTGACCCGCGATCCTCTGCTATTTCCGGCAGATTATTTATGTCTTCCTTAGTGAAGACAGAACCAAAGTAGTTATTCAATTGGTCTGTCATGTCCTTGTTCCCCATGATCAATTCACCCGTTTCTGACTGCAAGGGACCTACATTTGTTTTAACTAATCTTTTGTGCTTCGCATATCGATAAAAACTTTTGCAGTCAGTTTATATGTTTCCTGCCATTTTTCTTTCATACTCCATTTTACCTTTCCTAATTAAGCCCTTTGTCCTCCTCTGTTGATCTCTGAATTTCTCCTAGTCCTGTGGTAGGCTGCTTTTTCTGGCTAATGTGTACGCTTCATCTTTTACTATCCCTGATTTCCCTCGTTATCCACGGATGCGCCACCTTCCCCGATTTATTCTTTTGCCATACTGGGATGAACAATTGTTGTAGTTCATCCATGCAGTCTTTAAATGCCTTCCATTGCATATCCACCGTCAACCCTTCAAGAATTAATTGTCAGTCGATCTTGGCCAATTCACGTCTCATACCCTCAAAGTTACCTTTCTTTAAGTTCAGGACCCGTGTTTCTGATTCTTTAAGTTGGATGATCAGCCATGATCATATTGAATGGCGGTGCAGGCTCGAAGGGCTGAATGGCCTACTCCTGCACCTAATTTCTATGTTTCTATGTTAGGACCCGTGTTTCTAAGACCCCTCCCCCCCTAACCATGGACTGTTTGCCCTCCTACCATCAGGGAGGTGGTGCAGGAGCCTCAGGTCCTGCACTAGTAGGATGAGGAACTGCTTCTACAACAACACCATCACACTGCTGAATTCAGAGTCCCGCCGATAGATTTATCCAGTCTCTCCGTCCACATTGTCTGCATTCTGTAGTTATTTCTATATTGCTATTACTACGAACTGACGCTAAACTGCATTTCGTTGTACCCATACTTGTATCTGTGCAATGACATTAAAGTTAAATTGAATTGAAGTGGTTGGCTGACAGGAAACAAAGTGTAGGGATTAACGAGTCCCTTTCAGAATGGCAGGCAGTGACTAGTGAGGTACCGCAAGGTTCGGTGCTGGAACCGCAGCTATTTACAATATATATCAATGATTTGGATGAAGGGATTCAAAGTAACATTAGCAAATTTGCAGATGACACAATGCTGGGTGGCAGTGTGAACTGTGAGGAGGATGCTATGAGAATGCAGGGTGACTTGGACAGGTTGGGGGAGTGGGCAGATGCATGGCAGATGAAGTTTAATGCCGATAAATGTGAGGTTATCCACTTTGGTAGCAAAAACAGGAAGACAGATTACTATCTAAATGGCATCAAATTGGGAAAAGGGAAAGTACAACGGAATCTGGAGTCCGTGTACATCAGTCTATGAAAGTAAGCATGCAGGTACAGCAGGCAGTGAAGAAAGTGAATGGCATTTTGGCCTTTGTAAAAAGAGGAATCGAATATAGGAGCAAAGAGGTCCTTCTGCAGTTGTACAGAGCTCTAGTGAGATCACACCTGGAGTATTGTGTGCAGTTTTGGTCCCCTAATTTGAGGAAGGACATTCTTGCTATTGAGGGAGTACAGGATAGCTTTACAAGGTTAATTCCCGGGATGGCAGGACTGCCATATGCTGAGAGAATGGAGCAGCTAGGCTTGTACACTCTGAAGTTTAGAAGGATGAGAGGGAATCTCATTGAAACATATGATTGTTAAGGGCTTGGACACACTAGAGGCAGGAAACATGTTCCCGATTTTGGGGGAGTCCAGATCCAGGGGCCACAGTTTGAGAATAAGGAGTAGGCCATTTAGAACGGAGACGAGGAAACACTTTTTCTCACAGAGAGTGGCGAGTCTGTGGAATTCTCCGCCTCATGGCGGTGGATGCTTTCAAGAGAGAGCTAGATAGGGCTCTTAAAGATAGCGGAGTCAGAGGATATGGGGAGAAGGCGGGAATAGGGTACTGATTGTGGGTGATCAGCCAAGATCACATTGATATGGCGGTGCTGGCTCGAAGGGCCAAATGGCCTACTCCTGCACCTATTGTCTAATATCAGAGCTGGGACTCTTCAGAACTGACTAACATGTGGCTTACTTTCCTCACCTCATCACATTAATTACCTGTTTGACCAATCCTATTATCATTGCAATGCATCTACCGGTCCTCCCCAGGTTAGGGCAGGGTTCCCTTCCCGAGAGCTGTTCATAACTTGAACGGTTCGCCAGTCGGAAAAGCAGCCACAAGCAGATTTTCTACAGAGCAGTGGATGTCTGCAGCTGCTGCCTATCACATTGAGTTATTCCAGCATTTTGTATCTATCTGCAGCCCCATGGCAGCCAGAGATTCCACCGCACTGCCCTCCCAAACACTTGTACATACAGTGTACACAAGTCAGGCATGACAAGCTGGGGAGGACATGTACCAGGAACGCAGAAAACAAACTAGGTAAATCTGGTCCTTTTTCATTTGACAATCCTTTTGGCTCCTAAATAAATGTTCATTGACATGAAATAAGAAAAAAAATGCGTGTAATAACTGTCAGAATAACATGAATTTAAAGTAAAATATGAAATTCAAACTACAGTTGAATATTAACTATTTAGATGAGGCATACCTGCCAACTTGTGAAATTGAAAAATCGGAATCCTATTAGTCTGACGTCAGTGAGGGCGGGGCACGTGACGTCAGTAAGGGGCGGGGCAAGTGACGTCAGTAAGGGGCGGGGCAAGTGACGTCAGTAAGGGCGGGAAAGTGACCTCAGGGGGGTTACACAAAAAGCTGGAGAAACTCAGCGGGTGCAGCAGCATCTAAGGAGCGAAGGAGATACACAAAAGGCTGGTGAAACTCAGCGGGTGCAGCAGCATCTAAGGAGCGAAGGAGATAGGTGACGTTTCGGGTCGAGACCCTTCTTCAGACTTTCTGCTGCACCCGCTGAGTTTCTCCAGCATTTTGTGTAACCCTCCATTCTCCAGCATCTGCAGTTTCTTCGTTAACAAAGTGACCTCAGTGCGGGGGGGGGGGGGGGCAAGTGACGCCGAACGCCACCGTGGCGGGGTCATGCGGCTGCGTGCTGACGTACACCCGTGCGTGTCCCCATAAGCGGCGCAGGCGCGGTGCGCTCTCTCCTCGCCGCCGCCGCCGCCATGGGTCGCATGCACGCTTCCATCCCAATTCCGAATTCCAATTTTTTTCGGAATATTGAGGAAAAAATCGGAATTCGGAATTGGGATGGAAAAATCGGAAGAATTCCGCCCAAATCGGAATAGTTGGCAGGTATGATGAGGGAATTAAATGTGACATCTCCAAGTTTACGGATAAGACACAGTTGGGTGGCCGTGTGAACTGCGAGGAGGATGCTATGAGGCTGCAGGGTAGGTTGGGTGAGTGGGCAGATGCATGGCAGATTATCTCAATGACATCAGATTAGGAAATGGGGAGGTGCAACGAGACCTGGGTGTCCTTGTACATCAGTCACTGAAGGTACGCATGCATGTACAGCAGGCAGTGAGGAAAGCTCATGGCATGTTGGCCTTCATTGCGAGAGGATTTGAGTTTAGGAGCAAGGAGGCCCTATTGCAGTTGTACAGGGCCCTGGTGAGACCGCACCTGGAGTATTGTGCGCAATTTTGGTCTCCTAATATGAGGAAGGAAAATATAAAAAAGAAACAAATCATTTCCTGCTATGTCCTGAGAATTCTAAGTGCTAGTCTCACTTTTGATAAGTTTAGCCTAACCCATTAAATAAATCTCTTATTCCAAACCTGTGTGAAGGTAAATTTGTGCATGGCCTGCCCAATCCCCCGCTCACTGCTCTTCATAGCGAATGAAGCCTTAGGAGCTCGCAGTACAAGTTTCTCCGAGTTCTCAATCAGAATGCAATCCTGGGGAGAATTCAGAAAAAGTCACAAATGAGCCGCAGTTTCCAGAATTTAAACCTGTAATTTAAAACATTCTATTAAATGACCCATTCACGACAATATTTCTTTAATTCAACACCACAGATTTTAATTCAACACCACAGAAACAGGAAAGAAGGAAAAATTAACAGTTTTATCTGGGTTTCTTCGAACAATCTTTGCTGATGTGGTTCAATATTTTGGTGAATGGATTAGAGGTAACAAGTGTGCATGGTACGAGGTAACAAGTGTACATACAGGTGAAACAAACAGAATGAAATACCATTAAGTACTGACTCAGGAAAGCAACCAACATAATCAAGCACCATTTACACCTGTTTTCCCCCCCACTTCTATCGATCAGAAGGAACGTCAGTTTAACATTTTATTCAATTAAATAAAATACATTGCCCAATTAAGTAGAAAAAATATTAAAACATGCTGAGCAATCTGTCACTGACCTGCGATTCTCCTTTCTCCAGCTCTGCTTCTGTGAAAGGTCTAACCCGGAGGTAAACCTTAATTCTTCCTTCTTGAGAAGTCTCTGCAGCAGTGTTCCCCGAATGAGAACCACCTTGTACATTGTTTGCAGACGAGATGACAGAAAAGTCTGGTAACAACTGCTTTTTCACGTCACCACTCACTGTGGTCGATTCCAAAATGGCCACCTCATCTTCGTCAGAGTAGATATTTGGAGAAATTATTCCTGCAGCCATTTTCATGCAGCTGTAGTTCCTGCACATTCAAATTTTTTTATTATAATTACTGAATTAGAATATTTCATATCACTAATTGCTTGGGTTGATAGCAATTGCAACAGTATTACAGATTAAATTTAGCCATTAACGGCCAAGCAGTTTGCGACCATCAGGCCTAGAAAGACAAAGTGGTTACAAATGATTTGCCCTTTGGGTGTGTATTCAATCATCTATGATAAAGAATTACAGCTTTAAATCAACCAAAGCACTGTCGCCAAATCCTAAAGCTACCAGTATAAAATTGATCAAGATTTTGCATTAACAACCTTGAATTTATAGCAGATTTCTTGTCAGAGCTGGCTCTTCAACTGATGTCAATGACGATTTAAAATCCAGTGAATAAAATAAGTGGACCCGCACTGCATAGAAGTCATGTTACAGTGTGGTCACATTTATATCAGTGTGCACACACACAATCCTAATACAATTTTGATTTAAACAGACATACTTTTTAGTATCACCAAGCGTCCTATTCTACACATTATTCATTCCAGTCTAAGAAACAAGGAGCACATGCATTACATGAGCAACGAAGGTGGGGTGGAACAGACTGAATATGTCCCTCACTGGGAACTTGAATGTAGTAAATGACTGTACTCATCATAGGAGAACAAGTCAAATAATTCCCCAATTCATAGCAACTCCAACCTGAAAATTCAAACCAACAGAATTGTTCAGCAATGTGATAATAAATAATGCCAAGAACATTTGAATCATGTCAAAAAATGACTCAAAAATACTACGGCCAGCATAAAATGTGATTGTTCACGGAGTATGTGGATAAACATGGAGCAAAGAGATGGCTGCCTCAGGTAGTGCTAGCTATCATAGAGCATGCCTCATTTCCCCATAAAGACACTGCTGCAATGATCTTGGTGACCTTGTTTGTGCAAGTTCCATCAAGTTAGTGTTGCATGTATTTGATGTCTCCTAACACAAGTTAGATGCTTGTGTCAACCGATTATGCACACAGAAGTTGTCTACCTGGAACAAATGTTGGCTCTCAAGTCTTCTACCCTGACATGAAAGTATTCCACAAGATTACAGATTTGGGCACTCTAATCCAGGACCATTTTTACACTGTCACACACAGCTAAGTCAACATTCCAGGCAGAGTGAACTCAAACATCATTAAATTACAAACATTCCTTTCCTTGGACGTGGTGGGGCGGCGCAGCCAGTGGCAGCAGCGGCTCGCCTGCAGTCCGTCTGTTTTTCTTTTTTCGTTGTTTTCTTGTCTTGTTTTAGTGTGTAAATATTGAGTTATTGTGTAGTGTGTGTGGGAGGGGTGGGAGAAACGTTTTTCGTGTCTTCCTTTTGGGGGGATTCGACTTTTCTTGTTGTGTCCCCCGTCTCCGTCTGCGCTGAGGCCTAATGGCGGAGCTGGCGGCCTCCAACTCTAACTGCGACCGACCCGAGGCTCCGGAGGCAGAGCCAGCCAGGACTTACCAGCGCGGGGCTGGCCGACTTCGGGGCTGTGGTGGGTTCAGGCGTTCCGGCGGCCCGACTCGGAGCTGTGGTGGCTTTCCGGTGGCGGCGGCAGCGACTTCGGAGGCCCGGCTGCGGGCCCTGTGGACGACAACGTCGGGACTCACAGGTCACAGGCTGGTGACCTGTTTTTCCGGAGCTCCCACGGCAACAGCTGCGTCCGCTGGCGGCAGCTTCAACCGCACCGGGCCACGGAGTTGAACTGGCCCGCTCGCGGAGCGCGGTTCATATTTACATCACCTGGTGCAGTCACAACATCGGAGGCTTGGATCGCCTCAGCGGAAGAGGAACAAGAAGGGAAGAGACAAAGACTTAAGATTTTTGCCTTCCATCACAGTGAAGAGGTGTATGGTGAACTCACTGTGGTGGATGTTAATTTGTTTGTGTGTTTTGTTATTTACTATATGTATGACTGCAGGCAACGAAATTTCGTTCAGACCGAAAGGTCTGAATGACAATAAAGTTTCCATTGTTCCATTGTGTTCCTTACAATTAAGCTGGTGACTGACATCAGCAGAATAATTTGCAAATTGCAGTTTGAAATGTACAGTTGTTGTCCGTTATAACTGAATCTGCATTATTTGCAAGCTCTTCTCACTAACGTGTTGAAATTATGGGAATAGAAGGTTCCCATTTGCCAGTGTTCAAACCGGTAATAATTTTACAAACTACTGTACTAAACCACAGTACTGGCCCCAGATACTAAAAACAGTGACTTCACATCCAAACAGGCATTAAATTGAAGTCAATTATAACTTTCTGATGAGCCCAGCACCACCATGAACAAAGCAGTCAACTCGTTTGAACCCCATTCACTATTGTAACCATTTATTCGTTACACAATCAATGCACAGCGGCTGCAGTGTGCATCATCTACAAAATGCACAGCACATAGGCTCCAATAGCACCCAAACTCACTGCTACCACCAAGGGCAATGGCTGCAAGCATGAATGGAAACCACATATGTAGGTTCTCTTCCAGGCTGCACAACATCCTGATTCGGAAATATCCCACCAGTGCTTCCCTGTTGCTGGGATCAAATCCTGGAATTCCCTGCCCACCTTTACAGCAAGAGCTCACCAATACCTTACCCAGAGCAATTGATTGAATGATAAAGCATGGAAAAAGGCCCTGTACCTCACCACGCCTACACTGACCATCGAAAACCTGTTCTTACTAGTTCTGTGTTATCCACTACTTACACACCAGGGCCAATTTACAGATGTTTACAATTCACAAACCTACACGGGCTTATGACGTGGGAGGAAATCAGAATATCTGGAGGGAACCCATGTGGTCAAAAGGAGAACACACAACCAGCACCCTAGGTCATGATCAAATGCTGGTCTCTGGCACAGTGAAGCAACTCCTCCTCTACCAGCTGCACCGCCATGAAACAGAGCTATCTGGCAAACTCACTAACTAAACTTTTCTTTAAAAGCAGACTATTACGTTGGCAGGAATCTTGTAAAATGTGCTTTGCTCCAGTTAACGGTCACTTTTACAAAACAACCAATAGCAGAAAGATACCTCACTGATAAGATTCATTTACCAGGAAATATCATACATGATGCCCACAATCATTAACTCAATTAAAATTAATTCATAAACTCCACAATCCGAAAAATCAATACTGCTGTCTCTATCTTTCCATGAATTAAAACACTGCCGTGAAGCAGATGCTCATATTTAAGTGGATTATGTTATAGCTTTTCTCCTTCTTCCCTTGTGGTGGCCTCTGTCAAATTGCTTCCACATTGCCTGCTGTGAAAAATCTCTTCCAGAGGTATTAGTGGTTACTCATTTGAAAGCCTCTACAGTAATATGAAAAAAATCATACAAGCACAGAACCCCTCCATTTGACAAGCATCTCAAACTATGGCAGTGCACAAATTATCAAGAGATCAGTGTGCCTAGAATGCACCATATCAGCTTGAAAATTTCAATTCACAATTCAAAAAAATGCGAATAAAAAGCAATATTTGCCAATGTTCTACAAATTGGCAAATATCCCTTAGAAAACCTTCTTTACCCAGCTAGCTCTGCTCATACGTCTTCAGACCAGAAACAACTTGGTTAATTTTTCATTTCTCCTTATAGTGTAGTGGGCCAACAAACTTCAAAATACACTACAAGGTGCAACACAGCTGATCATTCAAGCTAACTAACTACGTGCAATGTTACAGATTCCTAATTTATTTCCCAGACGTAAGGTTAAAACATTCCTGCAATCGGGCATTGGAATAAAATTGGGCTGCAGCAACTCTGGTTTGATCGCAATTTTCAACGTTGAACAATCGCCCCATGACTGGGTGATTCAAATCCTTCCTTTCTAAAGACTGCTAGATAGGAAGTTTCCAGAGACTATGGAAACAGGTTATTCAGCCTAACTTGTGACTAATAAACCAAACAATCCACGTGACTAATAAACCAAACAAAACTGAACCTGTCCAAGTAGCTTTTAAATGTTCTTTTGTACCCCCCTCAACTACCTCATTCTACAATCCACCACCCTCTGTGTGATAAAGTTGCCCCCAATCTCCTGTTTAATCTTGCCCCTTTCACCTTAAACCAACATCTTCTACCCTGGGAGAAAAATAAACTATGCATTCACCTTGTCTATGCCCCTCATAATTATCATCACTATAATATTACCCCTCAGCTTCCTGCACCACAACAAATAAAGAGCAAGTCTGCCTTCCTAATCTCTCCCTATAGATTTGACATCGTTCTGACAACATCCTCATAAATCTTCTCTGCACTCTTTGCAGTTTAATAACATCAATTGTGTAGCAGGGTGACGAAAACAGAACACAATAATCCAAGTGTGGCCTCACCAATACCTTGTAACTGCAACATAACATCCCAACTTCTATTCGCAATACCCTGAGTGTTGTAGAAAGCCTTCTTGACCACCTGTTTATCTATCTGTGATGCCACTTTCAAGGAACTATGTATGCACTCTTACATCCCTCTGCTCTGCAAAAATCAAACCATTCACCGTGAAGTGTTAAAGAAGGAACTGCAGATGCTGGAAAATCGAGGGTGCACAAAAGGCTGGAGAAACTCAGCGGGTGCAGCAGCATCTATGGAGCGAAGGAGATGGGCAACGTTTCGGGCCGAAATCCTTCTTCAGACTGGAGAAGGGTATCGGGCCGAAACGTTGCCTATTCCTTCGCTCCATAGATGCTTCTGCACCCGCTGAGTTTCTCCAGCCTTTTGTGTACATTCACTGTGAAGGTCCAGCCCTGGTTAGACCAAAGATCCTATAGCGGATCTCGCGATAGTATCTTTGGGTTAGACTGCTCTAAATATAACAGCGGGTACACAAAAAGCTGGAGAAACTCAGCGGGTGCAGCAGCATCTAAGGAGCGAAGGAGATAGGCGACGTTTCGGGTCGAGACCCTTCTTCAGACTGGTCAGGGATCAGGGAAACGAGAGATATAGACGGTGATGTGGAGAGATAAGGAACAATGAGTGAAAGATATGCAAAAAAGTATCGGTGATAAAGGGAACAAGCCATTGTAAGCTCTTTGTGGTGTGAAATTGAGAAGCTGGTGCGACTGGGGTGGGGGAGGGAGATAGAGATAGAGGGAATGCCAGGGCCCGAGGGCTGAGGGAGAGGTGGGAAGGGGAGGAGACAGCAAGGGTTAACAGAATTGAGAAAATTCAATATTCAAGCCCAAAGGATGCAGACTCCCCAAGCGGAATATGAGGTGCTGTTCCTCCAGCTTGCGGTGTTGCTCACTCTGGCCGTGGAGGAGGCCCAGGACCGAGAGGTCGGATGTGGAATGGGAGGGGAGTTTGAAGTGCTGAGCCACCGGGAGGTCGGGTTGGTTATTGCGGACCGAGCGGAGGTGTTCGGCGAAGCGATCGCCAAGCCTCCGCTTGGTCTCACCGATATAGATCATCTGGCATCTGGAGCAGCGGATGCAGTAGATGAGGTTGGAGGAGGTGCAGGTGAACCTCTGTCGGACCTGGAAGGACTGCTTGGGTCCCTGAAAGGAGTGGAGGGGGGAGGTGAAGGGACAAGTGTTGCATTTCTTGCGGTTGCAAGGGAAAGTGCCTGGGGAAGGGGTAGAGTGGGAGGGGAGGGAAGAATTGACAAGGGAGTTGCGGAGGGAGCGGTCTTTGCGGAAGGCAGACAGGGGGGGAGATGGGAAGATGTGGCGGGTGGAGGGGTCACGTTGGAGGTGGCGAAACTGGCGGAGGACTATATGTTGTATTTGCCGGCTGGTGGGGTGAAAGGTGAGGACCAGGGGGACTCTGCCCTGTTTGCGAGTGGGGGAATGGGGAGCGAGGGCAGTGTTGCGGGGTATGGAGGAGACCCTGGTGCGAGCCTCATCAATAGTGGGGGAGGGGAATCCCCGTTCTCTGAAGAAACACCTCCGCTCGGTCCGCAATAACCAACCCGACCTCCCGGTGGCTCAGCACTTCAACTCCCCCTCCCATTCCACATCCGACCTCTCGGTCCTGGGCCTCCTCCACGGCCAGAGTGAGCAACACCGCAAGCTGGAGGAACAGCACCTCATATTCCGCTTGGGGAGTCTGCATCCTTTGGGCTTGAATATTGAATTTTCTCAATTCTGTTAACCCTTGCTGTCTCCTCCCCTTCCCACCTCTCCCTCAGCCCTCGGACCCTGGCATTCCCTCTATTTCTATCTCCCTCCCCCACCCCAGTCGCACCAGCTTCTCATTTTCACACCACAAACAGCTTACAATGGCTTGTTCCCTTTATCACCGATACTTTTTTGCATATCTTTCACTCATTGTTCCTTATCTCTCCACATCACCGTCTATATCTCTCGTTTCCCTGGGTACACAAAAAGCTGGAGAAACTCAGCGGGTGCAGCAGCATCTAAGGAGCGAAGGAGATAGGCGACGTTTCGGGCCGAGACCCTTCTTCAGACTGGGTCTTCTTCTCTCGTTTCCCTGATCCCTGACCAGTCTGAAGAAGGGTCTCGACCCGAAACGTCACCTATCTCCTTCGCTCCTTAGATGCTGCTGCACCCGCTGAATTTCTCCAGCCTTTTGTGTACCCTCGATTCTCCAGCATCTGCAGTTCCTACTTTAAAACTAAATATAACAGTGCCCGGTTCGGCGAGGCCCAGGCAGGCATTGGGGGCGGTGGTGCCCGGGATCGGGGGAGGAGGCCGGTGTGGACCGCCGTCAAAACACGCCCGTCAGCGGGCCGGGCCCGAGCCGTCAGCGGCCAGGCTGGACTCAGGCGAGGGTCCGGGCCGCTGACCCAGAACCTCCCATCGCTGTCTCTCCCCCCCACCCCGTGCCCTCCGACACCGCGCCCCGTGCCCCCCCCACCCCGTGCCCCCCCCCCACCGCGCCCCGTGCCCCCCCCCCCCCCCCCACCCCACCCCGTGCCCCCCGCTACACCGTGCCCCGTGCCCCCCCCCCACACCGTGCCCCCCCCACCCCACCCCGTGCCCCCCCCACACCGTGCCCCCCCCCCCACACCGTGCCCCGTGCCCCCCCCACATCGTGCCCCGTGCCCCCCCCACACCGTGCCCCCCCACCCCACCCCGTGCCCCCCCACACCGTGCCCCCCCCCACACCGTGCCCCGTGCCCCCCCACATCGTGCCCCGTGCCCCCCCACACCGCGCCCCGTGCCCCCCCCACACCGTGCCCCCCAACCCCACCCCGTGCCCCCCCACACCGTACCCCCCCACACCGTGCCCCCCAACCCCACCCCGTGCCCCCCAACCCCACCCCGTGCCCCCCCACACCGTGCCCCGTGCCCCCCCACATCGTGCCCCGTGCCCCCCCACACCGCGCCCCGTGCCCCCCAACCCCACCCCCCCCCCCCACACCGTGCCCCCCAACCCCACCCCGTGCCCCCCAACCCCACCCCGTGCCCCCCCACACCGTGCCCCCCCACACCGCGCCCCCGTACCCCCCACACCGTGCCCCCCACACCGTGCACCGTGCCCCCCCGTACCTCACCTTCTCGTACCGTCTCCTCGCGCTCCAACGACTCCCCGTTTTCAAACAACGCGCTGCTCCTGAAACCTGCCAATCACCGGCCGCTCTGCCGCTGACCTCACTTGCGAGCATGCGCACTGCCGGGGTGTGCCGCCGGGAAGGGCAGGCGCCATGTTGGTGAGGGCGAGTTGACCTCACCTGCCAGGCCCTCTTCCCTAAGACAGACGCAGAGCGCTGGAGTAACTCAGCGGGTCAGGCAGCATCTGTGGAGAACATGGATAGGTGACGTTTTGAGTCGTGACCCTTCTTCAGATTGAGAGTCAGGGGAGAGGGAGACAGAGATAAGGAAGTATCAAAATGATATAGTTGGAATCACGGAGACATGGCTCCAGGGTGACCAAGGCTGGGAGCTGAACATCCAGGGATATTCAATATTCAGGAGGGATGGACAGAAAGGTAAAGGAGGTGGAGTAGAAAGCGGTGAAATCATTGGACAAATTCAGCATGGTCACCAAAGGTAAAACATGTCTGACGAATCTTATAGAATTTTTCGAGGATGTAACTAGTAGAGCTGGGGGGCAGTGTTCGCTGTGAGGAGGATGCTAGGAGACTGCAAGGTGACTTGGATAGGCTGGGTGAGTGGGCAAATGTTTGGCAGATGCAGTATAATGTGGATAAATGTGAGGTTATCCACTTTGGTGGCAAAAACAGGAAAGCAGACTATTATTTAAATGGTGGCCGATTAGGAAAAGGGGAGATGCAGCGAGACCTGGGTGTCATGGTACACCAGTCATTGAAAGTAGGCATGCAGGTGCAGCAGGCAGTGAAAAAAGCGAATGGTATGTTAGCTTTCATAGCAAAAGGATTTGAGTACAGGAGCAGGGAGGTTCTACTTCAGTTGTACAGGGTCTTGGTGAGACCACACCTGGAGTATTGCGTGCAGTTTTGGTCTCCAAATCTGAGGAAGGACATTATTGCCATAGAGGGAGTGCAGAGAAGGTTCACCAGACTGATTCCTGGGATGTCAGGACTGTCTTATGAAGAAAGACTGGATAGACTCGGTTTATACTCTCTGGAATTTAGGAGATTAAGAGGGGATCTTATAGAAACTTACAAAATTCTTAAGGGGTTGGACAGGCTAGATGCAGGAAGATTGTTCCCGATGTTGGGGAAGTCCAGGACAAGGGGTCACAGCTTAAGGATAAGGGGGAAATCCTTTAAGACCGAGATGAGAAAGACTTTTTTCACACAGAGAGTGGTGAGTCTCTGGAACTCTCTGCCACAGAGGGTAGTTGAGGCCAGTTCATTGGCTATATTTAAGAGTGAGTTGGATGTGGCCCTTGTGGCTAAGGGGATCAGAGGGTATGGAGAGAAGGCAGGTACGGGATACTGAGTTGGATGATCAGCCATGATCATATTGAATGGCGGTGCAGGCTCGAAGGGCTGAATGGCCTACTCCTGCACCTAATTTCTATGTTTCTATGTTTCTAGAGTGGATAAGGGAGAACCAGTGGAGATGTTATATCTGAACTTTCAGAAGGCTTTCGACAAGGTCCCACATAAGAGATTAATATGCAAACCTAAAGCACACGGTATTGGGGGTTCAGTATTGATGTGGCTAGAGAACTGGCTGGCAAACAGGAAGCAAAGAGTAGGAGTAAACGGGTCCTTTTCAGAATGGCAGGCAGTGACTAGTGGGGTACCGCAAGGCTCGGTGCTGGGACCCCAGCTATTCACAATGTATATTAATGATTTGGACGAAGGAATTGAATGCATCATCTCCAAGTTTGTGGATGACACGGAGCCTGGGGGGCAGTGTTAGCTGTGAGGACGATGCTAGGAGGCTGCAAGGTGACTTGGATAGGTTGGGTGAGTGGGCAAATGCATGGCAGATGCAGTACATGTGGATAAATGTGATGTTATCCACTTTGGTGGCAAACATAGGAAAGTAGACTATTATTTGAATGGTAGCCGATAAGGAAAAGGGGAGATGCAACGAGACCTGGGTGTCATGGTACACCAGTCATTGAAAGTAGGCATGCAAGTGCAGCAGGCAGTGAAGAAAGCGAATGGTATGTTAGCATTCATAGCAAAAGGATTTGAGTATAGGAGCAGGGAGGTTCTACTGCAGTTGTACATGGTCTTGGTGAGACCACATCTGGAGTATTGCGTACTGTTTTGGTCTCCTATTCTGGGGAAAGACATTCTTGCGATAGAGGGAGTACAGAGAAAGTTCACCAGACTGATTCCTGTGATGTCAGGACTTTCATAAGAAGAAAGACTGGAAAGTATAAGTGGCAGGCAGACAAATCCAGGGCAAAAATCAAAAAGGGCCACTTTTCAATATAATTGTATATGGGGCAAGAGTGTTGTAAAAACAAGCCTGTAGGCTTTGTGTCTCAAGGCAAGGAGCATTCGTAATAAGGTGGATGAGTTGAATGTGCAGATAGCTATTAATGACTTTGATATAGTTGGGATCACGGAGACATGGCTCCAGAGTGACCTAGGCTGGGAGCTGAACATCCAGGGATATTCAATATTCAGGAGGGATAGACAGAAAGGAAAAGGAGGTGGGATAATGTTGCTGGTTAGAGAGGAGATTAACGCAATAGAAAGGAAGGACATTAGCTTTGAGGATGTGGAATTGATATCGGTAGAGCTGCGAAACACTAAGGGACAGAAAAGGCTAGTGGGAGTTGTGTACAGGCCACCTAACAGTAGTAGTGGAGTTGGGGATGGCATCAAACAGGAAATTAGAAATTCGTGCAACAAAGGTAAAACAGTTATAATGGGTAACTTCAATCTACATATAGATTGGGTGAATCAAATTGGCAGGGGTGCTGAGGAAGAGGATTTCTTGGAATGTATGCAGGATAGTTTTCTAAACCAACATGTAGAGGAACCAACGAGAGAGCAGGCTATTCTGGACTGGGTATTGAGTAATGAGGAAGGGTTAGTTAGCAGCCTTGTTGTGCGTGGCCCCTTGGGCAAGAGTAACCATAATATGGTTGAGTTCTTCATTAGGATGGAGAGTGACATAATTAATTCAGAAACAAGGGTTCTGAATTTAAAGAAAGGTAACTTTGAGGATATGAGACGTGAATTGGCCAAGCTAGACTGGCAATTGATTCTTAAAGGGTTGACGGTGGATGTGCAATGGAAGGCATTTAAAGACTGCATGGATGAACTACAACAATTGTTCATCCCAATTTGGCAAAAGAATAAATCAGGGAAGGTGGTGCATTCGTGGATAACAGGGGAATTCAGGGATAGTATCAAAACAAAAGATGAAGCATACAAATTAGCCAGAAAAAACAGCCTACCAGAGGACTGGGAGAAATTCAGCGTCCAGCAGAGGAGGACAAAGGGCTTAATTAGGAAAGGGAAAATAGATTATGAAAGAAAACTGGCACGGAACATAAAAACTGACTGCAAGGATTTTTATAGATATGTGAAGAGAAAAAGATTAGTTAAAACAAATGTAGGTCCCTTGCAGTCAGAAACAGGTGAATTGATCATGGGGAACAAGGACATGGCAAACCAATTGAATAACTACTTTGGTTCTGTCTTCACTAAGGAAGACATAAATAATCTACCGGAAATAGCAGGGGACCGGGGGTCAAATGAGATGGAGAAATTGAGTGAAATCCAGGTTAGCCGGGAAGTGGTGTTAGGTAAATTGAATAGATTAAAGGCCGATAAATCCCCAGGGCCAGATAGGCTGCATTCCAGAGTACTTAAGGAAGTAGCCCCAGAAATAGTGGATGCATTAGTGATAATTTTTCAAAACCCTTTAGATTCGGGAGTAGTTCCTGAGGATTGGAGGGTAGCTAATGTAACTTTTTAAAAAGGGAGGGAGAGGGAAAACGGGGAATTACAGACCAGTTAGTCCAACATCGGTAGTGGGGAAACTGCTAGAGTCAGTTATTAAAGATGGGATAGGAGCACATTTGGAAAGTGGTGAAATCATTGGACAAAGTCAGCATGGATTTACGAAAGATAAATCATGTCTGACAAATCTTATAGAATTTTTTGAGGATATAACTAGTAGAGTGGATAAGGGAGAACCAGTGGATGTGTTATATCTGGACTTTCAGAAGGCTTTCGACAAGGTCCCACAAAAGAGATTAGTATACAAACTTAAAGCACACGGTATTGGGGGTTCAGTATTGTTGTGGATAGAGAACTGGCTGGCAGACAGGAAGCAACGAGTAGGAGTACAACTGGTCCTTTTCAGAATGGCAGGCAGTGCCTAGTGGGGTACCGCAAGGCTCAGTGCTGGGACCCCAGCTATTTACAATATTAATCATTTGGACGAGGGAATTGAATGCAACATCTCCAAGTTTGCGGATGACACAAAGCTGGGGGGCAGTATTAAACATAGAAACATAGAAATTAGGTGCAGGAGCAGGCCATTCGGCCCTTCGAGCCTGCACCGCCATTCAATATGATCATGGCTGATCATCCAACTCAATTTCATGTACCTGCCTTCTCTCCATACCCTCTGATCCCTTCAGCCACAAGGGCCACATCCAACTCCCTCTTAAATATGGCCAACGAACTGGCCTCAACTACCTTCTGTGGCAGAGGATTTCACAGATTCACCACTCTCTGTGTGAAAAACGATTTTCTCATCTCGGTCCTAAAAGACTTCCCCCTTATCCTTAAACTGTGACCCCTTGTCCTGGACTTCCCCAACATCGGGAACAATCTTCCTGCATCTAGCCTGTCCAACCCCTTAAGAATTTTGTAAGTCTCTATGAGATCACCCCTCAATCTTCTAAATTCCAGCGAGTACAAGCCGAGTCTATCCAATCTTTCTTCATATGGAAGTCGTGCCATCCCAGGAATCAGTCTGGTGAACCTTCTCTGCACTCCCTCTATGGCAAGAATGTCTTTCCTCAGATTAGGAGACCAAAACTGTACGCAATACTCTAGGTGCGGCCTCACCAAGACCCTATACAACTGCAGTAGAACCTCCCTGCTCTTGTACTCAAATCCTTTTGCTATGAATGCCAACATACCATTCGCTTTCTTCACAGCCTGCTGCACCTGCATGCCTACTTACAATGACTGGTGTATCATGACACCCAGGTCTCGCTGCATCTCCCCTTTTCCTAATCGGTCACCATTCAAATAATAGTCTACCTACCTGTTTTTGCCACCAAAGTGGATAATCTCACATTTATCCACATTATACTGCATCTGCCATGCATTTGCCCACTCACCCTGTCTATCCAAGTCACCTTGCAGCCTCCTAGCATCCTCCTCACAAAAGAATATATCAGGGAAGGTGGCGCATCCGTGGATAACAAGGGAAATCAGGGATAGTATCAAAGAAAAAGATGAAGCGTACAAATTAGCCAGAAAAAGCAGCCTACCAGAGGACTGGGAGAAATTCAGAGACCAACAGAGGAGGACAAAGGGCTTAATTAGGAAAGGGAAAATGGAGTATGAAAGAAAACTGGCAGGAAACATAAAAACTGACTGCAAAAGTTTTTATCGATATGTGAAGCGCAAAAGATTAGTTAAAACAAATGTAGGTCCCTTGCAGTCAGAAACGGGTGAATTGATCATGGGGAACAAGGACATGGCAGACCAATTGAATAACTACTTTGGTTCTATCTTCACTATGGAAGACATAAATAATTTGCCGGAAATAGCAGGGGATCGCGGGTCAAATGAGACGGAGGAAATGAGTGAAATCCAGGTTAGCCGGAAAGTGGTGTTAGGTAAATTGAATGGATTAAAGGCCGATAAATCCCCAGGGCCAGATATGCTGCATCCCAGGGTACTTAAGGAAGTAGCCCCAGAAATAGCAGATGCCTTAGTGATAATTTTTCAAAACTCTTTAGATTCTGGAGTAGTTCCTGAGGATTAGAGGGTAGCTAATGTAACCCCACTTTTTAAAAAGGGAGGGAGAGAGAAAACGGGGAATTACAAACCAGTTAGCCTAACATCGGTAGTGGGGAAACTGCTAGAGTCAATTATTAAAGATGGGATAGCAGCGCATTTGGAAAATGGTGAAATTATTGGACGAAGTCAGCATGGATTTACGAAGGGTAAATCATGTCTGACGAATCTTATTGAATTTTTTGAGGATGTAACTAGTAGAGTGGATAAGGGAGAAGCAGTGGATGTGTTATATCTGGACTTTCAGAAGGCTTTCGACAAGGTCCCACACAAGGGATTGGTATACAAACTTAAAGCACACGGTATTGGTGGTTCAGTATTGATGTGGATAGAGAACTGGCTGGCAGACAGGAAGCAAAGAGTAGGAGTGAACGGGTCCTTTTCAGGATGGCAGGCAGTGACTAGTGGGGTGCCGCAAGGCTGAGTGCTGGGACTCCAGCTATTTACAATATACATTAATGATTTGGACGAAGGAATTAAATGCAACATCTCGAAGTTTGCGGATGACACAAAGCTGGGGGGCAGTGTTAGCTGTTTTGGTCTCCAAATCTGAGGAAAGACATTCTTGCCATAGAGGGAGTACAGAGAAGGTTCACCAGACTGATTCCTGGGATGTCAGGACTTTCATATGAAGAAAGACTGGATAGACTAGGCTTGTACTAGCTAGAATTTAAAAGATTGAGGGGGGATCTTATAGAAATTTACAAAATTATTTAGGGGTTGGACAGGCTAGATGCGGGGAGATTGTTCCCGATGTTGGGGAACTCCATAACAAGGGGTCACAGTTTAAGGATATGGGGGAAGTCTTTTAGGACCGCGATGAGAAAAATATTTTTCACACAGAGAGTCGTGAATCTCTGGAAATCTCTGCCACAGAAGGTAGTTGAGGTCAATTCATTGGCTATATTTAAGGGGGAATTAGATGTGGCCCTTGTGGCTAAAGGGATCAGAGGGTATGGAGAGAAGGCAGGTACGGGATACTGAGTTGGATGATCAGTCATGACCAAATTGAATGTAGGTGCAGGCTCGAAGGGCCAAATGGCCTACTCTTGCAACTATTTTCTATGTTTCAATAAGGTGTGAAAACCAAAGGGGATGTGAATCAAGGATCATTGTTAGCTAGGAGAGGGAGACAATTAGACATAGCTGTAGGAAGGAACTACAGACGCTGGAATTAAATTTGACACCAAATAAAGACACAAAGTGCTGGATTAACTCAGCGGGTCAGGCACATCTCTGGAGAAAAGGACCAGGTGACGTTTTGGGTCGAGACCCTTCCTCACACGGACCTCCTGCATGCGGCTAACAACGACAGCTCGTAATTTAACCTCCACATAAGTAGCACTACTGAAATAATGGGTTGAAAAAAAGATCGCCTGGAGAATGCGGGCATCGATCCCGCTACCTCTCGCATGCTAAGCGAGCGCTCTACCATTTGAGCTAATTCCCCGCCGGCGGGAAACTCCTTCGTCACCATTATTAACACACCAGCGACCGTTCCTTGTGATCACTCTGATTGGTGAGCCGCTGCAGTAACTCAGCGGACAACTGAAACCCGATTGGTGCAGGTCGGGTAGCAACAGGTGACGCTACGGAAGGCGGGCCACACGGAGTGAAGGCGGGAAAGTGCGGGCCCGCGCGCCCCCCGGCGGCTTCACGGCTTCAGAACCCGCGTCACGGCCTCGGCCTCGGCATCGCCACACGGATTCACATGACGAATGAGGTCCTCTGGTATATTTGCACATTACCTCACGGCTGAAGGTACATAAAAGGCGGGTGCAGCAGCATCTAAGGAGCGAAGGAGATAGGCGATGTTTCGGGTCGAGACCCTTCTTGCTGAACATTAGCTCAGGACCCGCCTCATGGCCGCGGATTGCCTCAGACACTGACACTACCTGAGCCGCCGAGTTACTGCAGCACACCGGCCCTATCGGAGATGCAGATGGCGGTGACTTGTGGGCAGTATCACCGACCTTGCATGGCCTCACTAACCTCAGGTCTCAGACCAACTCCCGGCCCAGCGTTTGTAGGCCCCGCTGTCACCTTCCCCTCAGCCATCAATGAACCATTCTATGTTTTAACGAAGAAACTGCAGATGCTGGAGAATCGAGGGTACACAAAAAGCTGGAGAAACTCAGCGGGTGCAGCAGCATCTAAGGAGCGAAGGAGATAGGCGACGTTTCGGGTCGAGACCCTTCTTCAGACTGGTCAGGGATCAGGGAAACGAGAGATATAGACGGTGATGTGGAGAGATAAAGAAAAATGAATGAAAGATATGCAAAAAAGTATCGATGATAAAGGGAACAAGCCATTGTAAGCTGTTTGTGGTGTGAAAATGAGAAGCTAGTGCGACTAGGGTGGGGGAGGGAGACAGAGAGAGAGAGGGAATGCCAGGGCCCGAGGGCTGAGGGAGAGGTGGGAAGGGGAGGAGACAGCAAGGGTTAACAGAATTGAGAAAATTCAATGTTCAAGCCCAAAGGATGCAGACTCCCCAAGCGGAATATGAGGTGCTGTTCCTCCAACTTGCGGTGTTGCTCACTCTGGCCGTGGAGGAGGCCCAGGACCGAGAGGTCGGATATGGAATGGGAGGGGGAGTTGAAGTGCTGAGCGACCGGGAGGTCGGGTTGGTTTTTGCGGACCGAGCGGAGGTGTTCGGCGAAACGATCGCCAAGCCTCCGCTTGGTCTCACCGATATAGATCATCTGGCATCTGGAGCAGCGGATGCAGTAGATGAGGTTGGAGGAGGTGCAGTTGTTCCCTTTATCATCGATACTTTTTTGCATATCTTTCATTCATTGTTCTTTATCTCTCCACATCACCGTCTATATCTCTCGTTTCCCTGATCCCTGACCAGTCTGAAGAAGGGTCTCGACCCGAAACGTCACCTATCTCCTTCGCTCCTTAGATGCTGCTGCACCCGCTGAGTTTCTCCAGCTTTTTGTGTAACCCCCAATGAACCATTCTACCTTTCCTTATGTTAGGAAAGAACTGCAGATGCTGGGTTAAATCGAACCGTCACCCATTCCTTCTCTCCAGCGATGCTGGCTGTCCCGCTGAGTTACTCCAGCTTTTTGTGTCGATCTGAGGCAAGGTGTGGACCAGACCCTAGACGTAAGGTTAGAGGGAGAAGGCAGGAGAGTGTGGTGGAGAGGGAAAGATAGATCAGCCACGATTCAATGATGGAATTGACTCTGTGAGATATGCAATGTGCTCACAATCACTGCTCAAAGACTAAATCGTGGAAGCAAGAGATTCTTTATTTTCGAGTCTGCAGAGCCGGGTGCCTCTCCAAGTTGAGACACACCGAAGTCAGAAGGGTAAACCTCCTTTATACACACAATTCTACATCCAACTTCCCCTCCTTTGACCCGCTCCAATCAGACACTGAGGTGGACAACCTGTAAGTACATCCCCCCAGTACCTCCCACATCATACAACGCATGTCCATGGTAATGCAGAGATGCCAAGTGTCCCGGATTCGCCGTATTTCGTCCCGGCGAAATAACCTTTTTACGGTGTTCCGGCAGCCAAACATGCTGTTACGGAACACCGCCGCGCCGGTGTTCCTCCCGTGGTGAACGCCGGCGCCATGTGTCCCCGGTTTGCCGGCCCGCGCGATCAGCGGCACTTTGCCGGGCCCTAGTGTCCGCGCCTGAGCAGTTGGGGAGGGTTGCCGGGCCCCAGTGGCCGCGCGTGCGCAGAGGGGGAGGGTTGCCGGGCCCCAGTGGCCGCGCGTGCGCAGTGGGGGAGGGTTGCCGGGCCTGGCGCCATTTCGAGCCACGCCCGGCCCAGAGCCCGGGCGGCGCCGGCCCGCGCGATCAGCGGCACTTTCTTGCCGCCAGCCGGCCGCTCGCGGCAGCCCCATCACCGGGCCTCCCCCCCACCCCCACCCAGTGCGCAGGCGCAGACCCGCCGGCAACCTTGCCAAGTGCGCATGTGCCGCACCCGCCCGCCGGCAGCCCGCTGATCTGCACCAGTGCGCAGGCGCATAGCCGCCGGCAACAACCCCAAGTGAGTATGTTACGGAGAGAAATGCATTTAACCCCATTTGTTACGGACAAATGGGTTGAATGTTACTGTGAACTAAATTTAGGGTTGGCATCTCTGGTAATGAGCAGTTTCTTGACCAGGGGTGTGTTGTAATATTCATTTATTTTATTAAACATGCTCAGTTGTTCATGACCTATCCTAGTTTTACTCACCTCCAAGTGAACTATCTCAGTTCTCCTATATCAGCACTAAAGCTAAGCTATAGTGACAAGGGTCCCATCTATCACTCCATTCCACTGATAGGGATCTATCTACATCACTCCCTTTTACCACTATACAATGCTATCACTTCTTACTCAAGGATGGGTCTGGTAACTTTTATACACAGCTGTGTCAGAACCATCTCCCTGGCCCCTATCGGTTTGAATCCTCTTTAAAGCACCTTACAATAATGGGGTTTATTCACTTTATCCCTCACAATCCTCCCTTTTTCTTTTGCCATGCATCTATTGATTAAACCTTAATTTCAAGCTCCTTCAGTTCGAATTGACGTAACATTGTCCTAATCTTCTTTTCCTGTGGATCCTGGACCTTCCCTGGTCGCATTATCATTATTTTCTATATTTCCCCTTTCTCTCCCATAGGCATGACTACAGCCTGCATCTGACTTATACTCCTTGTAATAAGTTCCCTAAAACAAGGGATGCAACAGGGGATAAAGGTCAGTCCAGCCACTGCACATAGAAACACGAGTCCCACCGTTCTCCACCATGTTCCTCCGAGGATGGAATCCCACCATCGGGTTCCCATAATCAAATTCCACTTCTCTATTGGAACATGTGCCAACTTACGGATTCCTTCTGATATGTCCATCACTGCCTGTCCATTGTCATCGATGTTTAGGCAGCAATTAGAGAGGTTGAATTTTCAGCATACCCCTCCTTCTTCTGCCAGGAGGTAATCTAGGGCCAACCGGTTCTGGTAAATTGCTGCTCTCATCTGTCTCTGCTGCTTTGCCAGCATCTCCAATGCCCCCGCAGTTTGGTTGGTAATTACCTCCAGTACTGCCTGAAGTCTTATGATCCGGTTTAACATATATACCGGGGTTCAGTAGCCCCAGGATCCATCCTGTGCCCAAATGGCTGGTCCATAGTATGAGATGATTCTTGCGGGTGGCCATTCATCATCTTCCCATTCTCCAATGTCTATTTTCCTCTTCTTCCGATATAGGTCGTCAAATACAGGTGTTCCTAGCGCCTGCCCTTCTTCGGTATTTAATAGGAAAAATCCTGGTTGTACCAGTCCAATAAAGCAAGTCCCGCTCCAATTTGTCGGTAACACCGAGTATGTCTTGTGTCCGCATATCCATAACAGTCCTTCAGGGGCCGGTCCACTAGAGGTAACCTTGTTCCATATGTCTCGCAACACCGGGATTCCTTGATAAGGGTTGTTCCCGGTGCAGTTCCATAGTCCCGTCAATTCCATTCCATCGGTCTTCATCCAGATAGTGCAGTTTCTCCCGTCTTTCTTAGTTGGATACCATTTAGGCTCCTCTGGCCACCACACTCGGGACTGATTTGGCCACTGGGTGACGATGCGCTGGCAGGGGCTGCTGCCTACTAGGACGGCATCCTTTGCCCAGGGCCTAGCGATACACTCAGTCTCAACCGGAGCGTCTGTCAGGACCCATGCCTGGGGATCTCGGTCTTGTCCAACTGTCAGGTTCCACTCCATCAGGTCCCATACTTCAACAATGGATCCTCTCCACGGCCAACGTGAGCTCATCAGTGGTCCTCCACAGACCCAACAGTTAGTCACATTCAGGATTCCAGCTATCCGGAGGGCCAAGTCCGCAAACAGGTTTTTCCCTCCTTCAGGGATCTCAATCTGCTTCTTTATTTCTTCGTACAGTGTCTGGTGCAATTGAGGCTGAGTAGGTGGGAGAGGGGGAGGCTTGGTAACCACTACTTTTGTTAACCTTGTTATGACTTCCTCCTTCATTTTGTCTAATGTCCTTCTTAAGGCATGGAAAGGGAGACCTAACTGCCCTGTCCTAGTCATACAAACCCATCTCTCCCCCTTTGGGCAGTTAATGTACCCAAACCTCCCTACATATCCTCTATTCTCTACCCTATAATACTTCTTTCCCCCGTCCTCACAAATAGTTCTAGTCCTCAGGTTATAGCAAGCATCGTTCACATGGGAATGATAGGTAAATGATCTGGTTGTCCGCCCTCCGTATCTGATAGAATGATAACATTTATCACAGTTATTAATACTTTTTACCATAATTACATGCAGAGCAAACAATACCATGACTGCTCCTTTCATGCTGCTAGTTATACATTTAATTTTTTTTCTAAAAGTTAATGTTAGGGGCTTATTTCCTGACTTCACCATCCACTGTTCCTCTTTATCAGGAGCGGGTGAATCAATGGGTCCTTTAACCCGGATTGCGTAGGTCCACCCTTTTTCTTTTGTTCGTACTGCTGTCTCCGTTGTCAGTAATACTAGGTATGGGCTGGTCCACCTGGGCTGGAGTTTCTCCTCTTTCCAATTCTTGACCAGTACCCAGTCGCCGGCCTTTACAGCATGCATTGGAGTCGAGTGGTGGGCTTTGAGCCAATAGTCCTTTAGCTTTTAATTCTGTAAGGGAATGAGATACTGCCAGTAAATAGTTCCTTAAGAATACATCACTGCCCTCTATGGTGGGTATTCCTTCTATCTTTCCCAAATAAGGTAACCAAAACAACATTTCATAGGGGGACACTGCTAACTTTGCATGGGGTTTCCGCTGCTTTTCTCAAAGCCTTTCTGTTTCCCTACTGCTCCAAACATGTGCCAGACTCCATGTACATATGCTGCTCTTAAAGCCTTAATTTCTGCCAATTGAGCTAAGCAAGATTGCAGGCAAGCTTCCAATTTGATTACCTTAAAGTCTAATTCATCCTGATGCATCACTTGAAACCCTGCATACTTGCTATTATGATCCCTTTAACAAGAAACATCCACAAGCAAAACCTTTTTGTCCTTCAAAGGCTCTGACTGTAAAACATTTCTCAGACTTGTGTGTCCTTCCTCCTTCATTAGTTTTCTTAATGGCATCACAATTTCAACATACTTCCCAATCTAGTCTGAACTATATCCTGCCATTCCCAAGATCATCATCATCTGTTCTACTGTCTGAGGTTTGGGAACTTCAATTATCGCTTCAATTTGATCCTGCGCTATAGCTTTTACTTCTTCAGATTCAGATTCAGATTCAGATTCCTTTATTGTCATTCAGACCTTTCGGTCTGAACGAAATTTGTTACCTTGCAGTCATAACATGTAATAAATTAAAACAAAACACACAATAAACACATAATTTAACATCCACCACAGTGAGTTCACCAAGCACCTCCTCACTGTGGTGGAAGGCAAAGTCTTAAGGTCTTTGTCATTTTCCCCTACTTGTTCCCCCTCTGTACTGAGGTAATCCAGGCCTTCGATGTCATCGTCCACCAGGCCCGCGGCCGAGCCTCCGAAGCCAGGCCGCCACCGCCGCCGCCGCCGGAACGCCGGAACACCACCACAGCCCCCAGCCAGGATCGACCACGGGAACGCTGGAGCCGCTGGAGCTCTGAAGCCGGGCCGCCGCTGGAGCACCTGCTGGAGAGCCGCCGGAGCCGGGCCACCGCTGGAGCACCTGCTGGAGAGCCGCCGGAGCGCCGAAGGAACACCCGCTGGAGAGCCGCCGGAGCCGCCAGAGCGCCGAAGCCGGGCCGCTGCCGGAGCACCCGCTGGAGAGCCGCCGGAGCGCCAATGCCGGGCCGCTGCTGGAGCACCGCTGGAGCAACTGCTGGAGCGCCGAAGCCCCGAAGCCGGGCCGCCGCCGCCGCCGCTGGAACACCGGAGCTCTGAACGCTCGCCACAGCTCCGAGGCCACCAGCTCCGCCATTAGGCCTCAGCACAGACGGAGACGGTGACGGGGGACACAACAAGAAAAGGTCGCATCCCCCCGAAGGGAGAGACTAAAACCTTGTTTCTCCCACCCTCCCCCCCCCCCCCCCCCCCACACAAACACAGCCTAATAAACCAAAATTCTAACTAAAAACAGACACAAAAGGACGAAAAAAAAGAAAAAAACAGACGGACTGCAGGTGAGCCGCAGCTGCCACGCAGCGCCGCCACTTCCGGAATTCTTTAGATATTACTCGTCCAAACTATTCTACCTGCTGCTGACAAAACAACAACTTCTTCCTTGATACATTATGACCTCCTGTGCCATCTTTTCCAAGATAATTACAATGTCTCTCACATTGCTTCTCACTTGTGGAACAAACCAACAAATCATGCACATACTATATCAACACCTTCCAAATCTGCCTACAACATCTGATTAAAAACACGGCGCTAGTATTTAAAACCCTGCCGCATCCTAGCCTAGGTGTATTTAATACCTCTTCTTAATGTTCTTACCATAGCTATGTTCACCATTATCTTAATATTATTATTATTATTATTTCCTAATTATCGTACCTGTTCACATCCGCAACACACCTTATCCATTACCTATCTCCTTACTAGCCTTCCTTGACCTCTTCCTTGAGATCCCTCCCTCCCTTGGGGACCCCAGTCCTGTCTGGGCTTATATCCAGATTTATTTCACTCCTGATAGGGCATTTGAGGAAACACTCTCCCAAATACATTTATTATTGGCATGGAATCTCTGGCCCCTGTTTGGCTCTGTCATAGGACTCACTGTGTGTCGGTGCATCACTTATTTCAGACTTTTCAACCAGGTCTGTTGTTACTGACAACATTGTCTTTCCTTTTTCACGCTCTTTCTTTTTGAGCTCTTCAAGTTACATTTGCATCATTTTTCTCTGCACCTCCTCCTGCTGGTCTGCAAGTCTTTTTCCTATCTTTGCGATATTTCTCAACCTCATTGACCAAATGATCACTGAATTAGGGGTGGGAAATAGATTACAATCCCACCACCTCCTCCAATCTAGACTTGACTTTAGGAGAAATGACATCCACCACAGTGGTTCAAAATATAGTGTTCATTAACTGGTTGCCTTCTATTTTTGTTCAGTTTCCAGTCTCCACCTTTTCAGCTTGTTCTCCAGATAGGCTGCTAGATTTTTGTCTGAGGGCCTGCCATACCCCCTGCCTGACTGTGTCAAACAGCATATCATTGTTTATTGCATTGTTCACAGCATTTTTATACCAGCCATCTTCAGGAGTTCTGTCAGTTTAGTGGTTCCTATCACTTTCACCAACAGTGCTTTCAAATCTCCCATAGTCAATAATTGTCCCCCAAAGCCATAATCCATTTCCTGCCCCATCAGGAATATTGGGTAAGGTATTTCTTAGCTCTCTCCGTTTATGGGTGCCCCAAAGGATAATCTGTGTCTGGCCTGCTCTTATCTTTTTTTGAAGCAGTCTCATCAATTTATCCCTCTGCTTCCCACTTTAATCCTTTCTGATCTGCCGTCTTTCTCATTCTAAACTCAATTTCTTACTTCTTAGATAGTTTATCCTCCTTCCTTTTAAGATCTTCCACTGACTTCTCGATTCTCATATTTTACCACCACCCCTTCTACCTCGGGGGCAGTCATCACTTTTCCCCCCCTACCCCCGAGATTCTGACTTGTTTTTCACCTAATCCAATTTCTTCTGGTACCTTAGTTCCACTTGATCTCTCCGCTCCCGAATTACCATAAATACCATATCCTCTCCCTCCATTCACCTCTTCCTCGTCCTCTGTCTCTGCCTCTTCCCCTTCTCCGGTCTCCATGAGCAACCAGCCTTCTATCACCTTCATCTCCCTTCTTCTTTACCCCTTGCTGTACTGCCTGCAACATCATTTTTGCCTTTCCCTTCTGTTTTTCCTCATCCCATCATACACATACTTTCTGAGCCTCTGTTAACAATTGATTTAATGGTTTGTCATTCCAATCCTCCAATTTTTCCAGTTTCTTTCTAATATCTGGCCATGACTTGGTTACGAAATTAACCTTTAGTAACTGCTGACCTGTGTCTGCTGCTACCCCCGGAGCCTGCAACCCCTTTTCCCAGATCTTTATTCCTGCTTGTCTGACCATCTGTCTTTCTTCTGAAGTAAATAAACTTCCCATTATTGACATCATTGTCTGCCAACTCCTTTTTTTTTCCCCTGGGCCCATTAATTTATTACCCTTCTCCAACCAGAATGTTTATCTAAACAAACCATAAAAGCTGCTTGTTGTTCAGCAATTAACTTATTTCTAATTTTGTTCAAACCATTCTCCCTATAATTCCCAAATTCCAATTCCTAGTTTAAATACATACGACTAACAATTTTCCTAATTAACTTTACTGAAAAGAAATCAACAAAGCCAAGCAACCTACATTTTCCAACTTTCCCCTTTTAAGTTGCGATGATACAAAGCGTCGTCCGTTACCTTACAGCTGTTCGTAACCTCCCCCCTTGCTTACAATTTCTTAAAGGAACACACACACCTACCCTTACAGCAAGTGGCCTACAGCAAACAAACCTATCACATATACAAACTTCCTCATTCATACAAAACCGGTTTTTACACACACATCACATTAGTTCCATTCTCACTTCAATGAGATTGTGTGAAACAACTCAATATTTCTTTCATAGAAACATAGAAATTAGGTGCAGGAGCAGGCCATTCGGCCCTTCGAGCCTGCACCGCCATTCAATATGATCATGGCTGATCATCCAACTCAATATCATGTACCTGCCTTCTCTCCATACCCTCTGATCCCTTCAGCCACAAGGGCCACATCCAACTCCCTCTTAAATATGGCCAACGAACTGGCCTCAACTACCTTCTGTGTGAAAAACGATTTTCTCATCTCGGTCCTAAAAGACTTCCCCCTTATCCTTAAACTGTGACCCCCTTGTCCTGGACTTCCCCAACATCGGGAACAATCTTCCTGCATCTAGCCTGTCCAACCCCTTAAGAATTTTGTAAGTCTCTATGAGATCACCCCTCAATCTTCTAAATTCCAGCGAGTACAAGCCGAGTCTATCCAGTCTCCCTCTTAAATATGGCCAACGAACTGGCCTCAACTACTTTCTGTGGCAGAGAATTCCACAGATTCACCACTGTGTGAATTTTTCCTCATCTCTGTCCTAAAAGACTTCCCCCTTATCCTTAAACTGTGACCCCTTGTTCTGGATTTCCCCAACAATATTCCTGCATTTAGCCTGTCCAACCCCTTAAGAATTTTGTAAGTCTCTGTGAGATCACCCCTCAATCTTCTAAATTCCAGCGAGTACAAGCCGAGTATATCCAGTCTTTCTTCATATGGAAGTCGTGCCATCCCAGGAATCAGTCTGGTGAACTCCCTCTATGGCAAGAATGTCTTTCCTCAGATTAGGAGACCAAAACTGTACGCAATACTCCAGGTGTGGCCTCACCAAGACCCTGTACAACTGCAGTAGAACCTCCCTGCTCTTGTACTCAAATCCTTTTGCAATGAATGCCAACATACCATTCGCTTTCTTCACAGCCTGCTGCACCTGCATGCCTACTTTCAATGACTGGTGTACCATGACACCCAGGTGTTTCATGTGCTTCTCCTTTTTTTTACCCCCGGGGCTTCCTTCTCCCCAAGATTGCCACATTCGCCCCAATGGACTATCAGGCAGAATGTGCAGCTCTTCACCAGTGTGAGCCTTGTCCTGTTTCCCCCCGGAGTCTTACTTTTCCTGTTCCGGTTATCTTTATCTTATCGGACTATTCCCGTCCGACAGACCCCGGTCGCCCAGGCAATACTTAATAGTCAGTTTTCTTACCTGGGTCTTGTGCACAAGAATCGCTCGACCGTCCCTTATTTATTTATCTGACACTCCCTCTTGCTTCATGAGTCTTTTGCCTTAATTTCACTCGCTCAAACCGCTGATGGCAACAAGGAGATCAGAGACTGCTGAAATGAGCAGGGTGCACCTTCCCTTCCTTCTTTGCCTCCACCGAGCAGCCGGAGTGGCGATCGCAGACGAGCCCCCAGTTTGTGAGATATGCAATGTGCTCACAATCACTGCTCAAAGACTAAATCGTGGAAGCAAGAGATTCTTTATTTTCGAGTCTGCAGAGCCGGGTGCCTCTCCAAGTTGAGACACACCGAAGTCAGAAGGGTAAACCTCCTTTATACACACAATTCTACATCCAACTTCCCCTCCTTTGACCCGCTCCAATCAGACACTGAGGTGGACAACCTGGAGGTACGTCCCCCCAGAACCTCCCACATCATACATCGCATGTCCATGGTAATGAGCAGTTTCTTGACCAGGGGTGTGTTGTAATATTCATTTATTTTATTAAGCATGCTCAGTTGTTCATGACCTATCCTAGTTTTACTCACCTCCAAGTGAACTCTCTCAGTTCTCCTATATCAGCACTAAAGCTAAGCTATAGTGACATGGGTCCCATCTATCACTCCATTCTACTGATAGGGATCTATCTACATCACTCCCTTTTACCGCTATACAATGCTATCACTTCTTACTCAAGGATGGGTCTGGTAACTTTTATACACAGCTGTGTCAGAACCCTCTCCCTGGCCCCTATCAGTTTGAATCCTCTTTAAAGCACCTTACAATAGTGGGGTTTAATCACTTCATCCCTCACAACTCAATTGGCTGAAAGGCCCAATTCTGTTCTTATGTCTTATGATCTTATGAACGCCATTCTACCATCAGTTTAATATTTACATAATTACTATACAGGAGTCCCAGCTCTCCTGCTCTAAGAGCTACATGTCGTCTTCTTCACATTCCTCTTCTATTAAACCTTGCCAGGTTGGCAGTTCCTGAATATCTGAAAAGGGAAAGACCTCAAGGTAGTATTGTAGTGAGGGCAGTGTAATCAACTATTCTTACACTTCTATACTTGCGTATGAGTGCCTATATATAGTAAGACTCACTGAACTGAATGCAAAAAAAGGAATTTCACTGCACCTAGTTACGTGATAATAAAGTATAATTGAGATGATTGGAGAAAATTAAGCATAAGAGTATGAGGAACGCACAGGTTTTTTTTCTGATTCTAGCCCCACCATTGGCCAGTGTTGGTCTCTCTAAATGTCGTTGGCAAGTAGGATTAAGAAGAATTCTAAAATAATTTAATATAAATATTAGGAACAATAATATAGCTGGGAAAGGGTAGGTCCACTTAAGGACAAAGAATGGGATTTGTGTGGGAATTTGTAGGATGTAGGTCCTTAATGAGATGCCAGAAGACTGGAGAATACCCAATGTAGTTCCTTTGTTTAAGGGGAAGGCAACAGAAACAAGCCAGGAATTATAGGCCGGTGAGCTTTATATCGGTGGTAGGGACATTATTGCCAAAGATTTTTAGGATCAGGAATGTCACATATGGACAAGCATGGAATGATTAGGAATAGTCAGCATGGTTTTGTTGAAGGGAGGTCTGTCTTACAAATTTACTAGAATTTTGTGTGAAGTTGACGAAAGTGATTGATGAGGTTACGGCTGTGGATATTGTCTACATGGACTTTATTAAAACATTTGACAAAGATGTTTGGACACATTTGACGAACCTAACCTCATGTTAGGTTAACCCAAAAGATTAAGTCGCATGGGATCAGAGGTGAGCTGGTAAATTGGATCCAGGATTAATTTGGTCATAGAAAACAGAGTAGTTGTCAAGGGATGTTCTATTGGGAAGAAGGTACAGGAGCCTGAACAGCTTCTTCCCAGCAACCATCAGACTCTTAAACACTACACAATACTAACCTCAGCAGCTATGATCTTCTATGAACATTGTTTTGATGCACTGCAGACTTTGATTTTGCACTATTATAGTTACATTATTACTGATTAAGTTACTGTACTATAGATTATTATATTGCATTGTTATTATAGTGTGCTATTGCATTAATGGGCCTGCAACACTGCAGCAATAAGATTTCATTGTTCCATTGCCAGTGCAATGATCAGTTAGATTAGTTAGATGATCAGCAAAGTAGAGCATAAGTCTTGCATTCTCTTCCTTGGCATTTGCAAGACAGTAAATGTTAATAAAGTCTTGTATGGTGATGATTTGATGGGATTTGGACAAAGGGAGAGAAACAAGGTACTGCTCACTGCACCAGAACAATGCATTAGCCACTGTCAATTCCCACCAGGTACAGCATAGGAACTTACGAAAAAGAAACCTTTACATATTTGGTTAAATCTCTAGTAACAAAAGTAAAGCAGAGATCATCATTATTTATTTTCTCCTTTATTCATCAATGTTTGTTGAAAACCCAGCAGAAAAATTTCCATCAAATCAACACTGTGCATGGAGCTGAAAGAAGTTACCCATAATAGCACCGGTGTGAGAGAGACAAAGACAGTTTTACAAACATTTTATTTGTAATTGACAGGACGGTTGTATCCTTTTGAAATGGATGTGCAACATTCCCTGTAGAGTCGCTGCCAGAGGATGGGCTTTTATTTATTCACCATGCTGACATCGTGATCTTCTGTAACTAAAACCTGGCAATATGCAGATGGCTGACATGAGGGAAATCACCCTGTGTGATTCATAAGTGCATAGTGTTACAAGGGGAGGCTCGGGGATAGGACTCAGGGAATCCTGCTTGCAATCATTGTTTCACAGCATTTGAACTTGACAACAATTAAAATAATCTTATTAGAATCACTCATCTAACTGCTTGGAAATTCCTGTATCACTTAATTAAGCATCAAGGTGAAGATGAAGAGCGAGGGATAAGACAGTATTGATCACTTCAGTAAACTGAGGAAATCGCCTGGAAAACTATGCAGCACCTCACAAGTTCACAGGGAAGTGATGCTACTGAATGAATGGATGTTGCCAAGATGGGGAGGTGTGTGAGAGGGAGGAAGTGCATTACAGAAGCCCAGGAGCTCAGAGCATTGTTCAAGGAGGAATGTTCTTCATGCACGAAAGTTACAGAAATGGCCAGGATCCGGCCCAGCCAGATTTCTGAATGGACATAGATGCACGTTGGAAAAGCCTGCAGTACAGTCTAATGCTTGTACCTGCTCCTGTGAACTGAGGGGAAATGGATGTGGTGTCCTACCGTGCATGTGGAGTTTGGGTGACCAGCGAAATAGGAGACGTGGCAGAAATCAGCAGCTACTCAGCCGCTGAGAGTGAACATGATCCTGACCTCTGGCAGCAGGTCTGTCGAGCGGCTGGAAGAAGAGATGTCAGCGTGGATACAGGATGCACTTTGGTGTCAGAGTTTCAAGGAAAACAGATGTGAAAAAGCTGGTTGTTCTCTGAGAAGGTACCAGTTTTCTTCAGACCAGAGAGGCTCAAAATCTATTTTGTGAGCGGCACTGCATTCAGCTTCATTTGGGGGATTTTCGTACTGCATAAAAGTACACAGAGAATAAAAATCTGCCTAAAATTGAGGGGTAATTTTTCTCAGCAGGCGCTAAGGCACCCAGCCATATACATGAATTTGCTCTGGTCCAATATTGTTAACCCAATCTTCTTTTTGCAGCACTGTTTGATTTTGCAGGGTGCAGGAATTTGTAGGCCATCTGAAGCAAGCAAGGGTGGGAAAGTCGAACAGCCTGTGAGCAGTTCATTGATGACGTCAGTACTGCCACCCTGTAACCCGGGGCTTCAAAAACAGGAAGAATGCGTGGAATTTTATAAATGTTCAACAAAACTGACCTGTCTTCGAGATGATTGAGAAAGAACTGGAAATGCTGGAAAAATCGAAGGCAGACAAAAAAGCTGGAGAAACTCAGCAGGTGAGGCAGTATCTATGGAGCGAAAGAATAGGCAATGTTTTGGGTCGAGACCCTTCTTCAGACTGATGTCGGGAAGGGGGGGGGGGGGGGGGGCGGGAAAAAGAAAGAAAGAGGAGGCGACAGTAAGAAGGAAGGAAGGAGAAAAGAAGGACTACCTGAAATTGGAGAAGCCATTGTTCATACCTCTGGGGTGTAAACTACCCTAGCGGGATGAGATGTGCAATGGCTTCCTAACATCAACCACATTGCACTTTATTGCCTCGCTCCTGATATTTAGTCACCCAGTACAGGGGGGGGGGGGGGGTAGAGGGGGTCTCCCTGTCGGTCTGCTCCTGGGCCTGGCCAGGATGGCCATTCGTGGGTCCAGGCAGCGGGTAGTCAATGGTCACACCACAGTTTGTTTTGAATAAACTTGAATAAACATCAACCACAGCTCCAGTATAAACTGATTACATCATTCTTCTGATGGAGGAACTCAGTGGGTCAGGCCTAATCTGGTGTGTTCCTTCAGCAGCCAATCTTGTTCACAATCCAACATTTATGGTCTCTTGTGTCTCTGGATAACTATTCTGCTGCATTGATCATTTGCCTTTCCATCAGACTTGCTGTGAGCCAGCACACCATGCAGCAAATAGTTTATCTCCTCCTGCTTGCAGAATTAAACTTTTCCATTGTGACTTTTCAACTAAGTGTTATCATCAGGTTGAGTAACTAGAATTGTGTTTCTGTACAATATTCCCTGCTAAACAGGTTTAGTTGAACAATCGATTTTAAAAAAGCCCTACTTTCTCATTCAAGACCATGTTATTGGAGAACTGAAAAAGGTTTTCAACACAGCTGGAAATTGGCCAGACTCTGCAACTTAGCGGACTGGCAGTAGGTTGGAAAGCTGTCTCTGCATCATAGTGCAGCCACAATCCACATCTCAAACTCCATGGTGGATATGGGCAAAATTACCTTGCTCATTTACTCTTTCCATATAATACGGTGGTGGTGTTGAACATTGATATGCATTGAATGGGGGGGATATGGATTATATGCAGGTAGATAAGACTTGGTCTTGGCATCATGATATTGTGGGCCGAACGGCCTTTTCCTAATGTTGTACATTTCTACTTTCTGGCTGCAGCTTTACCATTCCAGGTACAGCTGGAGTAAATATTATTTTGTTAATTGTTATTATGCCTCTAAATGGGAGCAGTATGTGGCATGAACATCCTATTGGCTGGAATTATCCTCCAGTTTAATATCCATTTGCTGCAGATGTTTCTATTGGTCCTCCCTCTTTCATGAAGTCGTGCCCATCAAACTGACATTGTTTTCACATGAAAACTCTGGAGACTAGAGGTGCCGATAGTTATACCGTGAGATGTGCAGCAGCAGCCCTGTGTACTCCACTGGGAGTCATGAGGCAGCACTGAGCTGAAGACAGGACAGTCTCTTCTCAGTGACATTCCCCTACAACAGAATGTACACAGAAATATGTTCATGTTTCAGAGGAATTATATAATGGGGGGTTTCTACTCATGTTATCTAATTAATGATCAATTTCTGATACTAAGCTGTTAGCAACATGTGATTGGAATGGTGCAGCTGCTGTTTGTGGCCAATAACAACTGGAGTGAGAAACGGGTAGGTTTTGTAATGCTGGACTAAACGTTCATGGATGGATGAGGAAGCTCCTGGTTGGCAGAGTTCAGGAGATAACAAGTAATGCACGCACCTTCCGTATTATATTGTGCTTGATCAAACCCTAGGTTGTGGTTAGGAGGCAACAGGATGGGATGAAAATTGGCAAAAATAATCCCCAGCAAATCCGAGCATTACATCTGAATGAATTTTAATGTAGTCTTAGTTGAACCTGTAATTAGTTATGACTAATATCGCTCAAAATCTTTTTGAGGAGGTGATAAAATTAATAAAATGAAAAATAAAATGTGGCTGTCAAGGCAACAACTAGATCTGGTGTTATGGACTGTATGGAACACATCTGTGAAACTTCTCTCATTTGAGGCTGTGACATCAGGTGAGTCTGCACTCTGCAACGCAAGGCAACAGGAATGTACCTTAGATATTCCTCTCTATACCCTCCAGCCCGTGGCTTTCTGCCCACCAACAGTAAAGGCAATGATCACCCTGGAGAATGGAGGAGGAATTCTATTTCACGGATGTTAGTTACCCTCCAGCTGAGCCTGTACCTCAGGCTGAGCGAACTCAGTGAGCTACTGTACCTCACTGAGTCACATGTCACCCATGTCATTTGAACCTGCACATTTACAGGCCTTCTGGTCAGATGGCCAGGTTATCATTTTCAACAATAGCTGCAGGCTGCCTGACAACACCACCTCATGGCTGCTGTCAACAATCTGCATCCAGGCTTTCCTGGATCAAGCTGTCACCCTCGGATGTGCTGTCCTGAACCAGATTGCTTCTCTGCTCCGCTGAGTCGGACTGCCCGTTTACGGTGATAAGGATACCCTGGGCTTGAATGATGTCTTCTTTAGGTGAACATTTTCTCTTAATTTCTTCACAGCTGAAGATGGAAAGAAAAAAATGTGTTAAAAGAAGAGAAATAAAAGCATGTTACATTTAAATAGAAAATCTGAAAACATCAGAACATAAGCTGACCGTTCATGTCCCTAAGCCTGTGTGGTTATTTATTAGATCTCTGCTACTTTTATCTGGTGCAGTTAACATAATAATGGAGTGGGAGGGATTGTCAAACATAACAGGACGCTAAACTACATCCTGAGATGCTGGATTCAAGTAATGGATGTGAAAAAGTGAATTGGAGACGGATTCCAGAGATTGGGACATGTAAACAGCTTTGCTTTATCCAGTGTACTAACCATTCACCTTGGGTGAACTGAATGAGCTGATGGCGGCAATGGTTAAAATTGTGTGAAAATGCTGCAGCTTTGTCTCTTGTACTCAGGAGCTGACCCATTCTCACTGAGGTCCACAGAGACCAATCCCAGTGCTGGTTAATGTGACTGACCTTGACAGGACCATCGAAACTCACCTTCAGCGGGTTTGATGACCAGAGCAGTGGCCACGACACTGGAATTGCCTGAGGTCTTACAGGAGATGACCAGCTCCCAGCTAACAAGGAATGTTCAGGCTTCAAACTGGAATTCTAAAGATCCCAACAGACCCACAACACGGACCTGAAAGGCGAGGACCCAACAGGCAGAGCCCCTGGACTCTGGTCCTGCCACACTGCCCAGTCGCCATCTGTCAGCTGGGCTGATCCTGTCCACATTTAGGAGAAATAGCTCAGGTCCAGGCCAGAGAGTACAATCTATTTATTCCTGAGCACAATACCTGAGCAGTTTTAGCAGACTTCCATCACACTGCCGACTAGGTGTGTTCCCGGCGTGAGGCACGGCTGGGAGTATGCCCGGTAAGCAGGGCCAAGCCCTCCAGTACGCCCGGCAAGCCCACCGTGGACGTTGATGGGACCCAAGCCATGATCAGCCATGATCATATTGAATGGCGGTGCAGGCTCGAAGGGCTGAATGGCCTACTCCTGCACCTAATTTCTATGTTTCTATGAGAGCGAGGAGGGACCCACAGCAAATGCCAAGAGTGCGGCGGGTTGTTGGAGTGTGAAATAGGCCAAGGTGGGCCATCGGTAGGTACCGGTAAGTGCCATGGAGCAATCCAGAGAGGACCCGCCGGTTGGGGGGACACATGGTGGAGGTCGGACGGGCCTGCTGTGGGAGTGCCAGAGGTTGGACGGACCCGTGGTGAGCAAAGATCTCCTCTAAGATCTTTGGTGGTGAGTGCCGGACATTGGATGGGTCTGTGGTGGGTCCCGGAGGTAGGACAAGGACAAAGAGGGACCGGGGGGGGGGGGGGGGGAGAGAACAAAGACGGTCCATTGGGACTACATTAAACACTTTGTAAATGCCCATACGTGGTGACTCTGCATACTTTGTGTATGTATGCAAAACAAAGAATTTCACTGACATGTCACGTGATAAAGTATCATGCATTATTCATTCTTGACACTACAAGATGTTTAAAATATTGTCAGAAGACAAATCAACTGTTAGCTCAGGATGCCTCTGCACCACTCAGGAATTATTATGTTTTGAACCTGGGTCGAGTGTGCTGTTGGCATCAAGGCAGGAAGCAGTTCCAGTCCCCAGTTACCTGCCGGAGCTGCTGCTCTCCCGGTCTTTGGAGCTGGGAGCCCGTGGCTCGGGGCTGGACTGCAGGTTACTGCTCTTCCTGTCATCGCCGTCCTTCAGGCTAAGGGATTTGGTGGAGGCAGAATCACTGGCATCTGTATCACTTCCGTCTGTCAGGATAGATAAGAGCAAGGTTTCATTATTACAGCCCAGGAATCAAGAGTGTTTAATTGTCATATGCACTGGCAATGGAACAATGACATTCTTACTTGCTGCAGCCTAAGGCCTGTAAACTCAATAGCACGCAGATAAATAAATAAGAATACAACAAATTAATAATCAATAATACCAGCAGGTAACCAGACCATAATGGTTCAATAACTGAAGTCCGTAGTGTAACTAAGTGCAGTATCCAAGAGCCTGATAGTTGCTGGGAAGAAGTTGTTCTTGAATCTGGAGGTTTTGGTTCACAGGCTCCAGTATCTTCATCTCTATGGCAGCAGTGAAATGAGTGACCAGGATGGTGTGGGCCTTTGATGATATTGGCTGCATATTTGAGACAATACCTCCTGTTGATCCCTTCAATGGTGGGGAGTTCAGCACCTGTGATGGACCAGGCAGTGTCCACCACTCTCTGTAATCTCGCTCATTCCTGATTTGGTAACTTAATTCCTGAAGTTACCAAATCAGATGGAGATATAACCAGTCAATATGCTCTCTACTAGAGACCTGTAGCTGTGTTAGTGTCAGTAGGTATCAATGTCATGGGTTCTATTGGACTAGGTGCCACATGAGCAACGGGGAAGAGGATAAAATCAGAGAGCAGTGGACATCACCAATTCAAGCTGAATTTCATCCTCTCCTTTGTTTGTAAACTGTTATTGCACTCATAAAGGAATGAAAGTGGATGCTGTGCACACCTTTCAACAGGCTTTATTAAGGTACATATGTATAAAAGTAAGATGCAGTGTATTAATGAAGATGGCTGAATAGAACGGAAGTTGCCTGAAAGACTAAACACAAACATTGGTACATGTTCAATGTCGGCACAAGAGACTGCTGTTGATGGAATCGTGAATAAAATACAAATTGCTGCAGGAACTCAGCAGGTCAGGCAACATCTGTGATGGGAATGCAAAGACTACTTTGGATGCAGAGACGTAAATGGGAAATGATAAGCTCTGGAAGAAAACTGGACCAAATCATGAAACACTGCAGTCAGTTGATACAGGCAGACAGAAACGGTTCAACGCGAAAGGAGACGTCACCGACGAAAATAAATCAAAGACAGCAGAAGCTGGAAATAAGAAATGAAGTAGAAAGTGCTGGAAACAACGCAACAGGTCAGGGAGAAACCACAGAAAGAGAAAGTCGACATTTCAGGCCTGTGGTCTTTGGAACTAGGGAAGGGACAGATACAGATTAGTTTTAGGTATAACAGAAGGTGGGGAAGGGAGCAAAGTTATCAGCACATTCAATCAAAATGGCTGAATGGGAACAATAAGCTTCTAGGTCTGTGTAATGGGAAATCAAAGCAGGCACGTGCCGTCAGGGTAGGCAACGTAGGCTCTGCCTACCCTGACTAAAATAACATGGTAATAACTAAATATAAATAGTAAAGGCATGGGAGAATTATGCCTATGTAAGAGATCGATCTCTTAGGTAGGCATAATTCTCCATGCCTTTCATCCGCAGCGCTTGTAACACGGGCAGCTCTGTGCAACCCACATGCCGTCAGCGCTGCCTGAAGACGTCAATGATAATCGGGGATGAAGGCAGCAGAAATTCTGCCTTTGCAGCACTGCGCATGCGCATCGGTCTACTGCGCATGCGCAGAGCAAGTTTCTTGGCAGAGTTTTCAAATATGGTTTGTCAATATTTTAAGTGTATGTTAGGTAACAAAGAGAGAAGAATGGAGCTTGTGTACCAATAATGTGGTAAGTATATTTTGTGTTTAAATACTGTATTTCCCGGGGTGTGCGGGGAGGGGGGGGGGGGGGGGGGGAGCTCCTTTCACAGTGTTTGGGGAGTCTGGCCCGGGTTAAGGTTGCGGGGAGGGCACGAATGTTATGAATGAGGGGATCGGGAGCATGCCACCTGCGACGCTCCTTGCACGGAGGCGTGGAATGCCACCACATTGTGGCCGGGGGGGGGGGGAGAGAAGTAGTTTGGGCGGCTGAGCGGCCGTCAGGCCGGACAGCAGAACCAGCCGCCACCTTAGCTCCTTCTGCCGGTCCCCGCTCACCTCTGGCAGCTCTCCGTCTACAAACCACTCTCCTGCCGCTCGCTGGCCTCACTCATGCCCTTAAATTCCGACAGCGCGATTGAGGTTACTTGGCTGTGGGAATTTAAGGATTTACAGAAAGTCGCTGACATGAACGAAGTCGGCGAACGGCAGGGGACAGGTGTTCCGACAGAGAGCACTGCCAGAGGTGAGCTGGCCGGCAGAAGGCGCTGAAGTGGCGGCCAGTTCTGCTGTCGGGTACCGGCGGCCGCTCATAGCTACCTGAGCTGCTTCTATCCCCAGCTACAGTGCGGGGGCTTCGTGCCCGGAGAGCTGCGGCAGCGGTGAGTGAGTAAGTTTCTGCCATTATCCCCGACACCCTCCTGGTCTAGGAATAGGAAACTTTGGGCAAATTGAAATGTCACTGTTTTTATTTATTTATTTATTTAACGGGAGCGAACAATCTGTGCATGCGCGGTTTAATATTTTTTTTAGCGGACTGAATGCCTACCCTGAGTAATTACTCACGGCACGTGCCTGAGTCAAAGTGAAAGATGGATATAAATAGATATGTTCATAGTTGGTGTCCTGTTTACAATGATGTCAGCCATGAACAGTGCTGTGATCAAAGATGTTGGGATTAGTTAACAGTTAGATCCTCAGCCACAGATAGCCAAGCTTACATGTTGTTGTCTAAGCCACAGGCTGGTTGAACAATAACAATTGAAGTTCAACATCTGGCTACCTCTTGGACTGTAGTCTGAAGCTTGCTTCCGTCTACGCCTCAGAACCACTTCCAGCTCGTTCTCTGCCTTCTGCCCCGTGTCCGGAAACCCGCGACTTGGGCTTTTCTTCATAGAGTCCTGTGAGCAGACATGGCATTCAGACAGCACAGGAGGACACACCAGGCTTTAGACTAGTCAACCACAGCACTGCCAGATCATTAGCAGTGCCAGACCCAAGCTTGTAAATATTTGTTGAGGTAAAAATAAATATAAAATACCTAGATGTAAAATCAGAAGCCACTGGCCCAGTGCAGAGACTGACGAGTGAGAGTGACAGCACATTTGACACAAAAGTGCAGTTAGGGGACAAGAGGGAGCTGGACCTCTGATGAACTTTAACTGAGAGGGAAGCCTGACCTGCATTACATGAAACCCTGTCCTTACCTGGCAAACGTCTTTGGCTTGGATGGAGCCATCGAGCAACTCCTCCATTTTGAGCTGCTAATCAGTCATACCCCAATGGCCCATCAGTTGTACCTGCCTGTTTCCTGCCCCTCCCCCATTCACTGCAATCCAAGGGTAAATCTGCCCCAGGGTGGCTCATCTGGTTATGTGGTTCCCACCATGCTGAGTGATCTACAGCCATGCTCACATTTCATGCTTGTTGGCGTGAGGCACATGAGTATTGCCAGAAGGAGATATCAAATATTTCATCATGAACATTGGGCTGTTTCTTTATAAGAAACTCTCAAACTAATCACCACATACCCGAATCAGAAGCCATGGATGAACAGCGAGGTCAGGCTACTGCTGAAAGCACGGGACTCGGCTTTCAGGTCAGGCGATGCCCGTGCCTATAGTTCATCAAGGACCAATCTGAAGAGAGGCATCAAGAACGCCAAACACAGATACAAGCTGCGGATCAAGGAGCACTTCCACCGCAACTCCGACCCACGACGCATGTGGCATAGCATCCAGGCCATCACTGACTACAGAGCCACCAACTCCACCCCCACTTCCAGCGACGCATCCTTCCTCGAGGAATTCAATCACTTTTATGGCCGCTTTGAAAGGGACAAACAAGAGTTGGCCATCAAGGCTGTACTCCCCGATGACCACCAGCCCCTCACACTCAACCCCTACAACGTGCACATGGCACTGAGTAGGATCAATGTACGCAAGGCTGCTGGCCCTGACGGCATCCCCGGGCGCGTCCTCAGGACCTGCGCTGCACAGCTGAGACGTTTGGACTGACATCTTCAACCTGTCACTTGCCCAGGCAGTTGTCCCCACGTGCCTTAAAACTCCATCGTGCCAGTGCCAAAACAATCCACTGCGGCGAGCCTCAACGACTTCCGCCCAGTTGCACTCACCCCTATCATCACCAAGTGCTTTGAAAGGCTGGTCATGGCACACCTCAATTGCTGCCTACCTCCTACTCTGGACCCCTACCAGTTTTCATACCGCAAGAACAGGAGCACGGAGGATGCCATCTCAACGGCACTTCACTCCACCCTCTCCCACTTCGACAACAGAAACACTTATGTGAGAATGCTGTTCATTGACTACAGCTCAGCATTCAACACCATTATCCCCTCGAAATTGATCGCCAAACTCGATGACCTGGGCATCAACCCCTCCCTCTGCAATTGGTTACTGGACTTTCTAACCAACAGACCACAGTCTATTAGGTTGGATAACCAGTCCTCTTCTACGCTCACCCTGAACACTGGCGTACCCCAGGGCTGCGTGCTGAGCCCCTCCTCTACTCCCTCTTCACCTACGACTGCATACCTGTACATGGTACCAACACCATCATCAAGTATGCAGATGACACGACGGTGATTGGCATCATCAGCGACAACGATGAGTCGGCCTACAGGGAGGAGGTTCAGCTCCTAACAGCATGGTGTGCCGACAATAACCTGGCCCTCAACTCCAAGAAGACCAAGGTGCTCATTGTTGACTTCAGGAGATCGAGAGGCTGCATGCACAACCCCATCCATATCAACGGGACAGAGGTGGAACGTGTCTCCAGCTTCAGGTTCCTGGGGGTCAACATCTCCGATGACCTCTCCTGGACCCACAACACATCCTCGCTGATCAAGAAGGCTCACCAGCGTCTCTTCTTCCTGAGGAGACTTAAGAAGGTCCACCTGTCATCCCAGATTCTGGTGAACTTCTACCGCTGCACCATCGAGAGCATCCTTACTAACTGCATCACTGTATGGTATGGTAACTGCTCTGTTGCCGACTGGAAAGCTCTGCAGAGGGTGGTGAAGATCGCCCAATGCATCACAGTCTCCTCACTCCCCTCCATTGAGTCTGTCCATAGTAAACGATGCCTGCGCAGGGCGCACAGCATCGTCAGGGACAGCTCACACCACAACCATAGACTGTTTACCCTCCTCCCATCCGGGAGACGCTACAGGTCCCTCCGCTGCCAGACCAGCAGGCTCAAGAACAGCTTCCCTGCGGCTGTCACACTTCTCAATGCTGCACCTCAATGACTGCCTGTCTCCACCCATCACCCCCCCCCCCCCCCCCCCCCCCCGGACTATCCAACCACCAGCACATTGCACGGCACCACTGCATATGTATATGTATTACTTGTTTATTCGTAAGTTCGCCCTTCGGAGATACCAACTGCATTTCGTTGTCTCTGTATTGTACACTGCACAATGACAATTAAAGATTGAATTGAAGATATTACATAAGATAAAGGTTGGCCTGAGTTATTTAGAAGTGTGTAAATTTTAAGGGTTATTACAATCTGGCTTATGTTATTTGACAGGTACACTGAGGGGCATTGTAATGCATCAGTCTGCTACAATAAGAGCTTTATGTCAGTGTTGCATAACTTATTGTGTTCTACTAGGGGTTATGAGTATGTTGGTGAAAAGGTTATTGCATGCCAAATTGACAATGTGAATGATTCACTCATGTTACTACACTCGATGCTTGGGAAGGGAGTTGCTCCCTCGTTACCTGACATTAACAACAGGTCACCTACTTTCTGAAAACGTTAAGTCAGAAAATCTCTTACAATTCTAAATGTCATCCTCATCAAAATACCATGTTGATTTACCCAATAATCCTCAGCTAAATTGATAACAGTACTTCCTCACACTCTGATCGATGCACACAGTTTTATTGATGAAGGGTGCATTATGTGAATGAGTGGTTGGTACAGAATGACAGTATTTAGGTTGTAGAGTCATACAGCTGAGTCAGGATCTTCGGCCCAACTTGTCCATGCTGCCCCATCTACACTAGTCCCACCTGCCCATGTTTAGGCCATAAGGAGGCGAGTGGAAAGGCTGAAGACAGCAGCCCCTCACCAGCAACACTGGGATATTTAAAGTCTTCTGTTGAAAGTAACCCAGAGAGGTTGTGAATATCAGCCTCAAAGCAATGCCTGAAAGGTCCGGATAACAAGTCATTGCATGCCTACGGTAGGCACGATCTTCATTGTACCTGAACCTCATCATGTTCATAGAGCGGACAATAACCTCGACTCAACTTCACTTGTGCTGGCTGTTAAGGTCAGTGACTGCTGGTGACTAAACATAAAGCCTGTGGTCTGGGAGGGAGCAACATGGAAACCGGAGGCTGGCAGATGTTCAGCCCTGTGTGATGATCTAGTGAATTATCAGTAACGGCAATGGATAGCACCCTCGGAGGGGATGTGTGTGCCTTGGGCTATAAAACATCAGGTGTATGATTCATGCTCAGAAAATGTAACCGCACTGAGGTGAACAATGCACAGGGTCAATTCCCCAATGGTACGATGTCACCAGGGTATGATGGCTGGTGGGATTGAACCTCGGTATAACTGCTTCTGTGTGAGGTTTGGGAAAGAAATAGCTTGCTGAATTGTATCCAGCTTCCAGTGCATTACCAAAATGGTTTCACTGTGTTGGCTGCAAAAGGGTTAAGAAGACTTGCTACATTACCAAGATGCCCTTCAGCTCGTCCATGGCGCTCTCCTGCGCTTTCTCATCCACCGGCGATGGCTATCAGGCACAAACAAACACACAGCAGGTATGAATAACGGCCTTCAGCAAGTCTGCCTCCCGCTGACACACAGTACGTGGTGTCTGCTGAGCCCAGGCAGCATCCCTTGGGCAAGTGAATACTTCATTGCATCAGAGTGCAGCTGCCTCCCATCTGCTGCCCCAACTACCCTCACCCTCCTCCACCCATGGCTTTACATCAATACTGTTGATACTGCCCATAGATCAGCAGCGATTATTTTATTTTGGAGCAGAAACAAGGACATTAACTAGCCATTTCTCACTGACTGCGACTGTTGATTATAATTTGTCACTTGGCATCCAGCGACCTTTCATTCGCAATGTCTTCTTCAGGCCATTTGGTATCCCTTCCACCATCACACCAGACGTATTCACAAAGTATGTTTAGGAAGGATGTAATGTAACATTGCAGGATATATCATAGTCATAGAGTGATACAGTGTGGAACCAGGCCCTTCAGGCCAACTCGACGCTGGTCAACAATGTCCCAGCTACACTAGTCCCACTTTCCTGCACTTCATTCAAACCTGTCCTATCCATGTACCTGTCTGTTTCTCAAACGATGGGATAGTCCCAGCCTCAACTACCTCCTCCGGCAGCTTGTTTCATACACCCACCACCTTTTGTGTGAAAAAGTTACCCCTCGGATTCCTATTAAATCCTTTCCCCCTCATCTTGAGCCTATGTCCTCTGGTCCTCAATTCCCCTTCTCGGGGCAAAAGACTGTGCATCTACCCGATTTATTTCTCTCGTGACCTTATACACCTCAAAAAGATCATCACTTATCCTCCTGCGCTCCATGGAATAGAGACCCTATTCAACCTATCCCTATAGCTCACTCCCTATAGTCCGGGCAGCATCCTCGTAAATCTTTTCTGAACCCTTTCAAGCTTGACAATATCGTTCCTATAACATGAAGCCCAGAACTGAACACAAGGTTCTAAATGCGGTCTCACCAACGTCTTATACAACTGCAACATGACCTCCCAACTTCTATACTCAATACTCTGACTGATGAAGGCCAAAGTGCCAAAAGCCTTTTTGACCACCTTATCTAACTGTGACTCGACCTTCAAGGAACCATGCACCTGTACTCCTAGATCCCTCTGCTCTACAACACTACCCAGAGGCCTACCATTTACCCGCCAGAGCTATCTCTTGGCCCCTTTTTTCCCCTTCTGGATTTCCTTTTTTAGTTTACTCCTTAGCTCCCGAAACTCCTCCAGGGATGCACTTGATCCCAGCTGCCTATACTTGTCCCATGCATCCTTCTTGTTTTTCTCAAACGTCTCACTTTCCCTCGTCTGCCAAGCTTCCTTACGATTGCCTCCTTTGCCCTTCACTCTAACAGGGACGTCCGCATCCTGAGCTTTCTTCAGTCCACTTTTAAAAACATCACACTTGGCCGATGTTCCTTTCCCATCTAATAACCTGCTCCAGTCAACTTGAGCGAGTTCTCTCATACCCTCAAAGTTGGCCTTACCTCAGTTGAGAATTTTTAACACATGGTCCGTCCCTATCCATAACTATGTTAAACCTAATCAAACTGTGGACACTGGTCCCAAAAGGCTCCTCCACACATACTTCATTAACTTGCCCTTCCCAGTTTCCCAATACTAGATCTAGCGTTGCCCTCCACATACTGCTTAAGAAAACTCTCCTTAACACGTGTGAGGAATTGCACCCGATCTGAACCCTTCACGCTATGATTTTCCCAGTCTATATTGGGAAAGTTAAAATCCCCTACTACAACAACCTTATTTGAACTGCAGCTGTCTGCAATCTCCCTTCACATTTGTTCTTCTAATTTCCGTTGCCTATTCGGGGTTCTGTAGTACACCACCAACAAAGTGATCATCTCTTTCTTGTTAGATAAAAATGCTGGAGAAACTCAGACTGAAGAAGGGTCCCGACCCGAAACGTCATCTATTCCTTCACTCCATAGATGCTGCCTCACCCGCCGAGTTTCTCCAGCATTTCTATCTACCTTCGATTTTCCAGCATCTGCAGTTGCTTCTTAAACATCTCTTTCTTGTTCCTCAGCTCCACACATATAGCCTCACTAGACGAACCGTCCATAATGTCACCTCTGAACACAGCCGTGACATCCTCCTTAACCAACAATGTAACCCCACCCCCCCCCCCCCCCCCCCCCCACTCCTTTTTTTTCCCTCACCCCTGTCTCTCCTGAAGCTCCTGTACCCCAGAACATTGAAGTGCCAGTTCTGCACCGTCGGTACCGTCATGGCTATAACGTCTCAGTCCCTCGTAACTATGCATGCCCTTACCCGTCAGGCCCCTTGCATTAAAATACGTGCAGTTTAAACCAACCCTCCTTCCTCGCTCTCCGCCTTTCACCTGCCTTTTCTGTCCACTAACCATTCCCACACCATCCTCCATACCAACTTCTAGCCTCTCATGTGCCTCTGTCCTGCACGAGATCCCACCCCCATGCTAATCTAGTTTAAACCCTCCCATGTAGCATTAGAAAACCTTCCCGCTAGGATGTTGGTCCCCCTCCAGTTTAGGTGCACCAACTCCTCAGCCACACATTCACTTCCCCAATCTTCATATTCTTATCTTCATTAGCATGAAGTACTGGAATTGATCCCGAGATTGCTACCCTGCAGGTCCTGCTTTTCAACTTTCTACCCAGTTCCGTAAATTCTTAGTGATAGGATTGGAATATTTAACTCTAACCAGGCTAACCCCATGTTGAATCATGTACAATATTCGGACATGCCTTTTGTTTCTTCAGATACGTATTCAGCAACAAGACTGAAGAGTAACCAATCTGAAGGAAGGTGCTGATCCACAACATCACCTATTCCTTTTCTCCAAAGATGCTGCCTGACCTGCTGAGTTACTCCAGCTTTTGTATCTATCTTTGGTGTAAACCAGCATCCTTCCTACACAACCAATGTTATTGAAGAGGATTCTTTGGGATAGGATTTACTCCCATTTGGAGTTAAATGGATTCATTAGGGACAATCAGTATGGCTCTGTACCCGAAAGGACATGTCTTACTAACGTGATCGAGTTTTGAGCAGTTGTTGAAGGTGATTGATGAGGAAAGGACAGTGGATGTTGTCTACATGGATTTCAGTATGGCGTTTGATATAGTCCCCCATGGTAGGCTGATCCAGAAGATTAAGATGCATGGGATTAACAGTGACTTGGTCGTATGGATTCAGTACTGACTTACTGATAGAAGACAGAAGGTTGTGGTGGAAAAACAATATTCAGCCTGGAAGTCTTACCATTGGAGTTTCACAGGGTTCTGTGCAGGGACCTCCACTGTTTGTGATATATATAAATGACTACATGCAGGGTGGACTTCGAGAACACAGGATTCAGGGAGAGGTGTCAGAGTCCTACCTTGTGGCTAACCTTCCTCTTCAGAGTGGAAATCATCAATCAGCAGCAAGAAAGAAGAGGAAAGATAAACTATGAAAAGTTTTCCAATGTCAACAATGAAACAAACTGCTCAACAATCAACACACATATTAAAAAAAAGGAATCATAATAAGGCACAAGTGCACACTAGCATACCTGCCAACCATTCCGATTTGGGCGGAATTCTTCCGATTTTTCCATCCCAATTCCGAATTCCGATTTTTTTCCTCAATATTCCGGAAAAAATTGGAATTCGGAATTGGGATGGAAGCGTGCATGCGACCCATGGCGGCGGCGGCGGCGAGGAGACAGCGAGAGAGCACACCGCGCCTGCGCCGCTTATGGGGGCACGCACGGGTGTACGTCAGCACGCAGCCGCATGACCCCGCCCCGCCACGGTGGCGTTCGGCGTCACTTGCCCCCCCCCCCCCGCACTGACGTCACTTTCCCGCCCTCACTGACGTCACGTACCCCGCCCCTTACTGACGTCACGTACCCCGCCCCTTACTGACGTCACGTGCCCCGCCCCTTACTGATGTCACGTGCCCCGCCCTCACTGACTAATAGGATTCCGATTTTTCATTCTCACAAGTTGGCAGGTATGCACTAGAGGCAGTGGATGAGCTCATTGGATGTGTCCAGCTGCTCATCAGATGTCCCCAGGGCAGAGACACAGCTAAGTGAGGGCAGATTTGGGAGCACTGTTTTAATGTATGTGACTGTAGTTAAGGGAGAAAGGATGGATACAAGTTGATGAGATGCAACTGGTGGGGATATGTTCCACTGAATATTTTAATCCCAGGCATCATAGCTGGAAACAAGGATAGGTGTGCACTTTCTTGGGCACGTGGATGGAATGGAAATTAAGTTGGAGGGTGGCAGGATCCCTGAAAGAAATGGGATGGTTTGCAGAAGGATGTCGGCTTCTCCAGTTTTTGTTTCAGATCTCCAGTGTTTTAATTATATGTGGGATTGGGCCTACATGGAAAACCAGCATCATGTGTGTAGAATGGGACATGTTCAGATGTGGATTGGAAGGTACAAGCTTCAGTTTGGAGTTAATATAAATGAAACACTTGGTGGGCCTTACCTTTGAGACATGTGTCACAGGTCGTAGCATGACACCGTGTCTGATCCGTTCCATCATTTCATTCACAGCCTTTACTTTCACATCATCGATTCCTGTTTGGTCTGAAAAAATTGAGAGGGGGAAGAGTAAACCAAAAAATCCACCAACCTTACCCACAACAACTCCTCCCGCATTGATTTCCTCGTCAAAAGACAACATAGCATGGGAGATATTTTCCTGTATCATCTCCGTGTATGAGAGGCTCAAACTACAGTCTGGGACATTTTATTTACAAAGTGCCACACATAACACGTCCCCTGGTTCCCATTGCACTGACTGATCTGCAACCAGCAAAGCGTAGAATCAGAAGAACTCCTTATTGCCTGAGCCTTGATCCTATACTTGTCAAATACCTCTCTGGTTAATAACCATATAACACCATATAACAATTACAGCACGGAAACAGGCCCTCTCGGCCCTTCCAGTCCGTGCCAACCATTTGTTTTCCCCTAGTCCCATCTACCTGCACTCAGACCATACCCCTCCATTCCCTTCACGTCCATATACCTATCCACTTTACTCTTAAATGTTAAAATCGATCCTGCCTCCACCACTTCTGCTGGAAGCTGATTCCACACAGCCACCTGAGTAAAGAAGTTCCCCCTCACGTTACCCCGAAACCTCTGTCCCTTAATTCTCATGTCATGCCCTCTTGTTTGAAACTTCCCTACCCTCAATGGGAAAAACGTATCCACGTCAACTCTGTCTACCCCTTTCATCATTTTAAAGACCTTAATCAAGTCCCCCCTTAACCTTCTGCGCTCCAAAGAATAAAGACCTAACTTGTTCAACCTTTCTCTGTAACATAGTTGCTGGAACCCTGGCAACATTCTAGTAAATCTCCTCTGTACTCTCTCTATTTTGTTGACATCCTTCCTATAACTAGGCGACCAAAATTGTACACCATACTCCAGAATTGGTCTTACCAATGCCTTGTACAATTTTAACATTACTTCCCTACTATATTCAATGCTCTGATTTATAAAGGCTAGCACACCAAAGGCTTTCTTTACCACCCCATCTACATGCGATTCCACCTTCAGGGAACTATGCACAGTTATTCCTAGATCCCTCTGTTCCACAGCATTCCTCAATTCCCTACCATTTACCATGTAAGTCCTATTTCGATTTTTCCTGCCAAGATGTAGCAATTCACACTTATCAGCATTAAACTCCATCTGCCATCTTTCAGCCCACTTTTCCATATGGCCCAAATCTCTCTGTAGACTGAAAATCTACTTTATTATCCACAACACCACCTCTCTTTGTATCATCTGCATACTTCCTTATCCAATTTTCCACCCCATCATCCAGATCATTGATGTACATGACAAACAACAGTGGACCCAACACAGATACCTGAGGCACCCCACTGGTCACCGGCTTCCAACCTGACAAACAGCCATCCACCATTACTCTCTGACATCTCCCATTCAGCCACTGTTGAATCCATCATGCTATTCCGCCATTAACACCCAAAGATTGAACCTTCTTAACCAACCTTCCATGGGGAACCTTGTCAAAGGCCTTACTGATATCCATATAGACAACATCTACTGCTTTACCCTCATCAATTTCCCTAGTAACCGCTTCAAAAAATTCAAGAAGGCACAAATCCATGTTGACTGTTCCTGATCAGACCCTGTTTATCCAGATGCTTATATATATTATCTCTAAGTATCCTTTCCATTAATTTGCCCACCACTGACGTCAAACTAATAGGTCTATAATTGCTAGGTTTATTCTTTGAACCCTTTTTAAACAATGGAACAACATGCGCAGTACGCCAATCCTCCGGCACTATTCCCGTTTCTAATGACATTTGAATGTTTTATTCAAATACCTTCTTTGATACCAGGAAAGCATAGATGCTTGGTAAACATTATTGTTGGAAGAGGTAGAGAATAGTGATATCAAACTGCAAACGTCATTCAGACATATTGCTGTTTTTGCTATTTTTCTCGCATTAAAAAACAATTTGTGGAGCCGAGCAGCTGAGAATCAACCACAGCATACAACAATGGCTAACTTGCTCCTAATCTGCCTGGCAGCGAACGGATGGACCGTGGAAAGTAAAACTTGAAAAGGTGTGAGTGGGCCAGCAGAGTGAAATTAGCTCACAGTTGAGTGAGTGGATGGATATAACAGCACTTGGATTTAGAGGGATCTGAAGATTCCATCTGTCACAGCAGTGGCCAGAGGTGACATTACGGACGGTTCATCTAGTGAGGCTATATGGGTGGAGCTGAGGAACAAGAAAGGGATGGTCACCTTGTTGGGGGTGTATTACAGACCCCTGAATAGTCAACGGGAAATTAGAAGAACAAATGTGCCTAGAGATTGCAGACAGCTGAAGGCCAACTAAGGTTGTTGTAAAGGATTTGAACTTTCCCGATATTGAATGGGAAAAAAAGTGTGAAGGGTTTAAATGGGGTGCAATTCCGCAAAAGTGTTCTGGAGAGTTTTCTCAAGTGAGTAGCATGAAGGAAAATCCCAAAAGATTTTATAAATACATAAGGGGGGGAAAGGGTAACTAGAGAGAGAGTGGGACCTCTCAGGAATCAAAGTGGTCACCTCTGTGTGGAGCCACAGGAGATGGGCAAGGTCCTCAATGAGTATTTCTCCTCTGTATTTACCAAGGACAAAGACAGTAGGATGGAGGAACTTAGGGCAGTATGTGGAAGTGTCTTGCAAGCAGACAGAGTTACCATTGAAGAAGTACTAAAGCAGGGCCAGCCCAAGACCGATTGGACCGATTTTTCCAAATTGGGCCCCGTGTTAATTTTCCGTATTTCATTTTTTTTTTTTTTTTTTTTTAATTTTTTTTTATTATAGAAACAATATATACAGAGTACACTCTTATACGGCATTAAAAATTATATAATATACAAAATTATATAATATTGATTATCAATTGATACTGTTTGTGTTAATTGTAATGTTATCCATTATACATTTCCTGGTTATTTATTTTGTATAATTGGGAGTGTATGTAGTATATTCCTAAAATAAGCAATATACTCACACTTCTCATACCACACATATTTCTTCTAATTACCAAATACAAATCCCCCTAATATAACTACATAATACCCAATCTTAACCAAACTTCTATGATATTCATGATATTTTCATAATATTAAGAGTGTTTGTATTATTATTAACTTTATATTTCAAAATTATTATATAGTTGAAAATGCACAATTTTATATAATTACAAATTTAAGACATCTATAATATTTTCATACAACTAATAATAGGTGTATTCATACTAATATTAAGAATATATGTAATATGTTTCTATACTTTTTTTCCCTACTTAAAGATAGAAAGATAGAGATAGAAAGTAGAAAATAGAAAAGAAAATGTGAAAAGTTTGGTGGAGATTAAAATATTACTAAATAATCCATTCTTGGAGATACATTCATGATTTATTATATGTATTTCTTCATCCATTCAGATATTCAGGCCTCAGTCAAGTCCCCGCGCCGAACCATTATGACCCTGTAAATATTTAATGTATGGAGACCAAATCCCTTTGAAGAGATCTAACCTATCCATAAGGACAAGTCTCAATCTCTCCAAGTGAAGTTTCTCCGACATTTCTGTATTCCACATTTTAATTGTTGGGGATGCAGGGCCTTTCCAAAATTTTAGTATTAATTTTTTCCCAATTATTAGAGAATAGTCGATAAAAGTTCTTTGATTCCTTGTAATTATTTGTTCCGTTTCCGGTATTCCAAGTATTATTAACTTTGGGTCAGGAATCATAGTAATATTAACAACATTCGAGATTATCTTAAATATTTCGTTCCAATATTCTACAATCTTCGTACAATTAGTAAATGAATGTGACAAATTTGCTTCTAAGATTTGACATTTATCACATATAGGCGATAATTTTGGAAATATATTATGTAATTTAGATTTAGAGTAATGTAATCTATGTAAAATTTTAAACTGTATAAGAGCATGTTTAGCATTTAACGAGCAGTAATGTATGTGTTGTAAGCTTTCTTCCCATATTTCTGGGCTTATTATTTGACCTAATTCATTTTCCCAACGCTGTCTGTGTATTTCCGATGATGGAATATCACTTTCCAACAAAATATTGTAAATGTATGATATCATTTTTTCTGTATTTGGATGTTTATTCAAGCATTCATCCAAAATTTCACTCTTTCTATTTCTGAATTCTTGTGTATTTGCAGAGATATAGTTTCTGATTTGTAAGTATCTGAAATATTCATTATTATGAAGCCCGTAAGCTTGTTGTAATTCTTGAAATGAAAGAAAAAAAATTTCCTTATAAAGATCCCCTATATTTAAAATTCCTTTATTTTTCCATTGTATAAAAGCCTTATCCATCGTTGAGGGTTTAAACATGAAATTGTTGGCAATAGTAAGACCTAGCGGTATAAATTTTAGTTTTAATGTTTTCTTTATTTGTTTCCAAATACGTATTCCACTTTCTATTATCGAGTTTTCACTATAAATTTTCTTAGGTACATTAATATTAGCAAATATTATAGAGCTAATTTCAAATGGAAAACAGTCTTCTCTTTCCATTTTTAACCAGTTTGGTTTATTATCTGTTTCTTCTAACCAGAAGTTCATATTTTTAATATTAACTGCCCAATAATAAAACATAAAATTTGGTAATGCTAAACCCCCGTTTATTTTAGCTTTACATAAGTGTTTTTTATTTATTCTATGGTTCTTATAATCCCAGATAACGTTAGTGACTATAGAGTCTACTTTTTTAAAAAAAATTTTTAGAGAGATATATCGGGATTGATTGAAATAAATATAATAATTGTGGGAGAAAAATCATTTTTATTGCGTTTATTTTACATAACATTGAAATAGGTAAACTTTTCCAGTATAAAATATTTTTATTTAATTTATTCAGTAATAACGGGAAATTAGACTTAAATAGAGAGTCAAATCTTTTTGTAACAAAAATACCAAGATATTTTAATATTTTCATTTGTTATCTTAAAAGGAAATTGTTGTAATATCTGTAAGTTATTCATGGTTATTGGCATAAGTTCACTTTTATTCCAATTAATACTGTATCCTGAAATTAAACCAAATTCCGTTATTAGTTTTAACAAATTACGGATACTTATTTCCGGTTTAGTGATATAAAGTAATACATCGTCCGCATATAACGAGATTTTATTCTTAGTATCTTTAGTATCATATCCATATATTTCCGGGTGCAATCTTACCCTTTGGGCAAGAGGTTCGATTGCTAACGCAAACAGTAAAGGTGATAAAGGACAGCCTTGTCTACAACCTCGAGATAAACTAAATTTAGTTGATAACATATGGTTTGTTGTTATTCTAGCTGTTGGGTTTGCATATAATAATTTGATCCAAGTAGTAAACTTATCACCAAGCTTAAAAGCTTCCATCACCGAAAATAAATAAGGCCATTCCACCTGGTCAAAAGCTTTTTTCTGCATCCAGCGAGATAACTACTAAGTCTTTTTTATCACTTCTTTTCGAATATATGATATTAAATAACCGTCTTAGATTATATGAAGAATATCTTTTAGGTATAAATCCTGTTTGATCAGGATGAATTAATTCGTTAACAACTTTGCTTAATCTTTGTGCTAGTATCTTTGTTAAAATTTTTTGATCCGTATTTAATAAAGCAATTGCTCTATATGATCCTGGGTCATCCAAATCTTTATTTATTTTGGGTATAAGTGTTATAATAGACTCGTTCAATGTATCTGGTAATTTCTCTTGTGTATTTTCCGTATTTCAGATGGAAATACAAATTCGCTTTGTTAAATAAAGATTTAAAAAACATTTTACAAACTTTAGATGGTTTTGTACATGGAATACAAGCGCTGTACAGTCACCAGATGCAAACGATGTGTTAACCACTGTAGTGTTAACAGGCAGATGTGTTAACAGCTAGTAGTTAACAAGTAGTTATCCTATGTGTCATCAATGCATTGATCCACATTCCTCAGTAAATGTGTAATTGTGTTTTAGACGCAGTATTAAATGACGCTGTGTTCCTTTGAATACAATTCATGCGGCATCATTAACACTTCTTCGAAACATAATTTCATTTTACTGAGGAATGTAGATTGATGCATTGATAACACATTGAGAATTTCTTAAAACTCACCATCGTGAGTGAGAACTTCTTCTTGGTGACATTCTTGGTCTGCAGGTTAGTCATTCAATTTACCTACTGACCCACGTTGTGTCTCTCCGTCTTTCGCTCTCTCCCTCCCTCTCTCTCTCCCTCCCTCTCTCTCTCGTGCGCTCTCTCTCTCGCGCGCTCTCTCTCTCCCGTTCCCCACCTCTCTCTCTAGCTCTCTCGGCATTCCCGGAATCATTGACGTTTTGCGGTATACAAAAATGCTGGAGAAACTTAGAGGGTGAGACAGCACCTATGGAGCGAAGGAAATATGCAACGTTTCACGTCGAAACCCTTCTTCAGACCCGGCTATTTCCTTCGCTCCATAGATGCTGCCTCAAGCCCTGTACCACGGTGCGAGTTCACCCAAGAGCTTAAAATCTCTGTGTAGCATCTCTGTCACAATCTTCAAATTCCCACTTTGAATTAAAATACAGTTTTCGACTTAAAAATTTTGCACCAGGATCGCGATTAGTCAATTATAACAAGAGGAATCGAATATAGGAGCAAATAGGTCCTTCTGCAGTTGTACAGAGTTCTAGTGAGACCGCACCTGTAGTATTGTGTGCAGTTTTGGTCCCCTAATTTGAGGAAGGACATTCCTGCTATTGAGGGAGTGCAGCGTAGGTTAATTCCCTGGATGGCGGGACTGTCATGTGCTGAGAGAATGGAGCAGCTGGGCTTGTACACTCTGGAGTTTAGGATGTGAGGGGATCTCATTGAAACATATAAGATTGTTAAGGGCTTGGACACGCTAGAGGCAGGAAACATGTTCCCGATGTTGGGGGAGTCCAGAACCAGGGGCAACAGTTTAAGAATAATGAGTAAGCCATTTAGAACGGAGACAAGGAAACACTTTTTCTCGCAGAGAGTTGAGAATCTGTGGAATTCTCTGCCTCAGAGGGCGGGGGAGGCAGGTTCTCTGGATGCTTTCAAGAGAGAGCTAGATAGGGCTCTTAAAAATAGCTGTCAGGGGATATGGGGAAAAGGCAGGAACGAGGTACTGATTGTGGATGGTCCGCCATAATCACATTGAATGGCGGTGCTGGCTCGAAGGGCCAAATGGCCTGCTCCTGAACCTATTGTTTATTCTCTATTGAAACGTCCCAAGCTCCGACGTACCCGCTATGTTCATCCTACGTGTTTACCACGAGTTTTGATTTGTTTTAAACTCGGGAGAGCTCTTGAGTGAACTCGCACAGTGGGACAGGGCTTCACACCCGCTGAGTTTCTCCAGCATTTTTGTCTACCTTCGATTTTCCAACATCTACAATTCTTTCCTAGACGTTTTGCGGTGATGGCTGCATCTGCGGTTCCTTTCTGTTGGGGGGGGGGGGGTGTGTAAGGGAAGGGTCCTGGCCCGTGGCGGCTCCTGGTCCGTTCCCTCCGTGGGTGCTGCCTTGCCCGCTGAGTTCCTCCAGCACTCTGTGTTTTTTGTTTGGCTCTGTAGTTGAAGGTGGACCCCCCTGTGTCTACCTTCAACTCCCTGACTGTGGTGGCTCAGCGGGATGGGCAGGGGCTCTGGGGAGAGGGTTGCCGTTCTGGTCGAGACCCTTCTTCAAGTACTCTCACCGACGAGCGTTCAGTTCAGTCTGAAGAAGGGTCTTCTCTCCAGAGTCGCTGCGCTGCCTGTCCTGCTGAGCTACTCCATTGTTGCTGTACTGAGATATAGAGATATAGCCAAGTCTATCCCTCACTGCTAGCAGCTGATGGGAAGCGGCTGTAAAAGGACAGCGCAGCTGGGGGGGGGGGGGAGGGGAGTTCCTTTCACAACCTGTGGATAGTCTGTCCAGGGGTAAAGTCGCGGGGAGGGCAGGAGCGTTGAGAAGGAGGGGGTCGGCCGGGGATCAACCAGCTCAAGAGTGGGTCAGCGGGCGATGGATAACTGGACAGTGGGCGGTGGAGCGTACTCCATATGTCAGTGTGAGTAACCTCAATTGATCCCTTGTTCGAGCTGACACAGGAGTAAGCTCCACCGCCCGCTGTGATGTTATCCATCACCCGCTGACCCACTCCGCTCTATGATCGTTGCTCTTGAGCTGGTCCCTCACTGTTCAGACGGAGAGCACTGCCAGATGTGAGCGGGCCGGCAGAAGGCGCTGAGGTGGCAGTCGGTTCCGCTGACCGGTGATGGAGGCCGCTCGTAGCCACGCGAGCTGCTTCCCTCCCCGGCCACAATGTGGTGGCTCCGCGCCCGGAGCGCCACGGCAGCAGTGAGTGAGCGAGTTACTGGCATGAACCCGACCCTCTCCTTCTCAAAGCTCCCGCAACTTTACCCCTGGCTGGACTCCCCACACGCTGTGAAAGGAACTCTCCCCCGAATTGTCATGTTACTTATCACACGTGACTCATTTATAATTATTTATTTATATTTCTACGGAATTTTTTCCCAATTGGGCACCGCACCTCCTAAGGCCGGCCCTGTACTAAAGGTACTATCGTGCATGAAGGTAGACATATCTCCAGGGCCAGATCAGATATATCCCAGGACATTGTGGGAAACTAGAGAGGAAATTGCAGAAGCCCTAGTTGAAATTTACGTCGTCCTTAATTACAGGAGAGTTGCCGGAAGACTGGAGGGTGGCAAATGTTGTGCCTCTTTTCAAGAAGGGCTGCAGGGAAAATGCTGCGAACTATAGGCTGGTGAGCTTAACATCTGTAGTTGGAAAATTACTAGAGAGTATTCCGAGGGATAGGTTTATACAGGCATTTGGATGGGCAACAGCTGATTAGGGATAGTCAGCATGGTTTTGTACGTGGCAGGTCGTGTCTAACAATTCTGATTCTAACAAAGACGTGACCCAAAAGGTTGATGAGGGCAGAGCTGTAGATGTTGTATACATGGATTTCAGTAAGGCATTCGACAAGGTTCATCATGGTAGGCTGCTCTGGAAGGATAGATCGCATGGGATCCAAGGAGAGAATGCTGAATGGATTGCAAATTGGTTTCATGGATGGAAACAGAGGGTGATGGTGGGAAGTTGCTTCTCCGACTGGAGGTGATGGACCCGTTACTGTTTGTCATCTACATTAATGATTTGGATGAGAACATGCAGGGCAAGATGAACAAGTTTGCTGACGATATAAAAGTGGATAATTTTGCAGATAGTGAAGATGGCTTTGAAAGATTGCAGCATTGGCCAGGCGGGCGGAGGAATGGTTGATGGAATTTAATAGAGGGAAGTGTGAGGTGTTGCATTTTGGGACATCTAATATGGGCAGGACCTACACAGTAAATGGTGGGCATCTGGGTAGTGTTGTAGAGCAGAGGGATCTAGGAGTACAAGTGCATGATTCCTTGAAGGTCAAGTCGCAGGTAGATAAGGCAGTCATAAAGGCTTTTGGCACTTTGGCCTTCATCAATCAGAGTATTGAGTATAGAAGTTGGGATGTTGCAGTTGTACAAGACGTTGGTGAGACTGCATTTAGAGTATTGTGTTCAGTTCTGGGCACCGTGTTATGGGAAAGATATTGTCAAGCTTGAAAGGATTCAGAGAAGATTTACGAGAATGCTGCCAGGACTAGAGGGTCTGAGCTATAGGGAGAGGTTGAATAGGCTGGGTCTCTATTCCTTGGAGCGCAGGAACATGAGGGGTGATTTTATTGAAGTGTATAAAGAGAGGAATAGATCAGGTAGATGCACAGAATCTCTTGCCCAGAGTAGTGGAACCAAGGACCAGAGGACATAGGTTCAAGGTGAAGGGGAAAAGATTTAATAGGAATCTGATGGGTAACTTTTTGACATAGAGGATGGTGGGTGTATGCAACAAGCTGCCAGAGGAGGTAGTTGAGGTTGGAACTATCCCAACACTTAAGAAATAGTTAGACAGGTACATGGATAGGACAAGTTTGCAGGGATATGGACCAAGCGCAGGTAGGTTGGACGAGTGTAGCTGGAACATGTTGTTTCCACACTGTATCATTCTCTGGCTCTATAATATGGACAGATGATATTTCAGGTTGTGAACCTTTTTCAGACTGGGTATCGACATAAAACATTACCTATCCATGTCTTAAGATTCCAGCATCTGCAGTTCCTTGTGTCTAAAGTGTACCCTTGGCCTTGCGGATCTTTGAAGCTCACATGTCAGCACAGAATGTGAGCTGGTGACTTACTGTTGCTGGGTTCAGGTTTCGGCTGTGTCTTGGTATTCTTGGATGATCGCCGCACTATAGCAATAAGGGAACTGTAAGAGATTCAGTTTGATGGTTACCTCATATGGTACAATCAGAATGGTCCAAGCACCTTACTACATGTTCCTTGGTCCTATACTTGTCAAATACCTCTCTGGTTAATTACTTTCTTTGATAGCCTTATCCATAGTGGTCTTTCATTCTTGTAATTATAATTACTTTGCACAACACACATCGTCACCAAGATCCGTGATACGTGCTAATATACCTGCAAGACACACTCTCTCTCTCTCTCTCTCTCTCCAGACAGACTTGGTTTGAAGGATAATTCCAAATTTCCTTCTCTTTTCCCTCACACTCCCGTCCATTACCATAACCCCCCCGGTATTCCACCGTAACTGTGAAGTCCATGGATTTCATTGTCACCCAGCTAAAACCATCCATTCAGTTGTCATTATTGCTTCCCATCGTGCTGATGCCCATCAGGTTTATCCACCCCATGTTCACCAAGCCTTATTCCACCCTTTGCTTTCCAGTTGTACTCCCTTCACCTGCTCTGAGTTCATTCCAACGATGATCTTCCCCAGCTCTTTCAACCCCACTCCACTTCTGAGCTGCAGAACATTTGAGGCACGTACCTTATAGGGTTGCAACGTGTAGCTGGTAGAGGAGGGGGTGGGGGGGGAGGGGGTGGGGGAGGAGGAGGAGGGGGTGGCGTTGGTGGTGGTGGTGGAGGAGGAGGTGCCATGGCTGGAGCTGATTCAATCACCTGGAACCTCAGCTTCTCTTGCAACTCTGTCACTGCAGAAAGAGATTAAGATGCACTTCAGTTTCTGGGACAGACCTGCTGAGAGTGTGTGCTGGTAAATTGTTATTACGCACAAGTCCAGGCCACTAGGGCGGCATAGTGGTACAGCGGTAGAATAGAAATAGAATGCCTTTTATTGTCATTCAAACAGCATGGATTGAACAAAATTGCATTTTCTACAGACTTAATAATTACAAAAAAATCCAAGACACAAACTTAACACACTTTACACAAACATCCATCACAGTGAATCTCCAACACCTCGTCACTGTGATGGAAGGCAAAAGTCTTATCTCTTCCTTTGTTCTTCTCCCGCGGTCCAGCAGTCCAACTGCAATGTCGAGGCGAACTGGGGCTCCCCATGTTAAAGCTCCCAGCGGGCGATGGTAAGTCCCGCAGCCGTTAGGAGTTCTGCCTGTACGGAGTTTGTACATTCTCCCCGTTTGTATACTTGGTATAAGTGTAAATTGTCCCTAGTGTGTGCAGGCTTGTGTTAATGTACGGGGATTGCTGGTCGGACTCGGTGGGTCAAAGGGCCTGTTTCCACACTGTATCTCTAAACTAAACTAAACCAGGCTCTATCGCACAGTCTTCCCGGGGCCATGACAATCGGTAGGTTATTCAGTCACAGTAAATTGTCGCTTGTGTGTGGTGAGTGGTAGAATCAGGTATAATGGACAGAATGTGGGGAGAGCAGAGCAAAGTAGGATTCATGTAGGATTAGTGTAAATGAGTTGCCTGATGGTTGGCAGACATAATGGGCCAAAAGGCCTGATCCAATGAAGCATGTCCCTCTGACTCTTAAGCTTTCTCAGTTATTTGCAGGTCACTAATGGACATTGATCAGCTGGCATCATGTTCAGCACAGACATGGTGGGCTGAAGGTCCTATTCTGTGATGTACTATTCTATGTAAAAATATGCCTGCCGTATCTTCTTTGAGGGGTAACTTTTTCACTGAAAGGTGAGTGTATGGAACAAGCTTCCAGAGGAGGTAGTTCAGGCTTGGACTATCCCAACGTTTAAGAAACAGTTAGCCAAGTGCATGATAGGACAGGTTTGGAGGGAAATGGATCAAACGCGGGCAGGTGGAACTAGTGTACCTGGGACATGTTGGCCGGTGTGGGCAAGTTGGGCTGAAGGGACTGTTTCCACGCTGTATCACTCTATGACTATGATTCTACATTATAACCATGTCCTTTAAAAAACTTTCATTTGACTGTAAAGCACTTTGGGTCACTGCATCTTTGAAAGAAACTGTAGATGCCAGTTATTTATTCACATTGACTCTGTACCTTGGATCTCCAGCTCACGGTTCCTCTGCTCCATGTCTTGTGCTCGTTGTTCTGTTTCCCGCCGCTCCTCCTCGACCACTTCCAGCTGTTTCTGTAACATTCCCAGTTCCTTCTGCAGCGCTGAGTTGTTCAGGTTGGACTCCAGCTCCTGAATCTGAGGAAGGAGACCTTGGCGATTATCACCAATCTATAACACTGCAGCACCAGATATCTGACACTACCTGCAGCTGGTGCCATACAGATTGCTGATCTTGGGACAGGGTAGCTCTGGCTGGGCCACAATACAGGGCCTCTGTCAACAGCCTCACAGCCAAGTCCGGCCAACAAAACACCCATAAACATGCGCAGCATCTCGGATACAGCAGTGAATATTGCCACATACTGTTCACCCAAGAACAACTCTCTGCTTTAGTAATCCTTGTAACATTATACAGGTATATAGTTTATGCAGAGGGCAGTGATTGTGTTCTCAGGTTTGCTGGAAGGGAGTTGGAGAGATAGGTGAACAATACTGAGAGACAGGGTAGAAGAACAATGGAGGCAGTACCTTGGAAACAGCTGATGCCCTTTGGGACCCCAGTTGGGCTGGGCCATAAGCAATGAATGTGAGGCCCCAGTCAGATTGAGCATCAGAGGGGCTGTGATGTGTTTGTCCAAGGATCCCAGAAGTGGCAGTACTGCAACTACATGGTGAAGCAGGCCTTCAAATCACTAGCCTTCACATCCCTCCAATGTCAGCTCCAGCCTCCCTGTCGGCCTCACTATGGGCCATTGGTGCTCATCTTTTGCGGGAATATTAATATCCAACCACTCAATCACAATTACAATTGCCACTGACTTTGCTGTTACATAGAGAACTGAGAGAATCAAAATGATAAGTGATGATGCTGAGATCATGGATCTCACTGCTCCCAAATTACTTGATGTTGGACCAACTAGTCCAGATGTTTTGTTGAAATGCACCTTGCCATACATAGAACAGTGTAGCACAGGAACAGGCCATTTGGCCCACTATGCCCATGTTCACAGTTGGAATGATGCTTCATGATTGGCTGAGAGGAACTGTTACTCTGCTCCATTCATTGTCCTCAATATGATTGAGGAGTGTCAGCCACACTAGACGTCACTCTGATACACACTGTGAGGTGACAGACCAAAGGGCAGCGACCGGCAGGTACCAGTCTCTACCTTGAGTTGATTCTGCCGTCGCTCTTCCTCTAGGGTTTTGGTGATGGAGGCCACCTCCTCCAGGGCTTTCAGCAGCTGGACGCTGGGGTCTACCTGCTGCAGGAGGATTGCACTCTGTCGATTCACCTCCTTCTGCTTGATCAGCATCTGCAACAAGATCAGAGGAGAATGAAGAATACACCTTGGCAAAGTGTCCTGGAGAGGGCCAGCCCCGACACACCTCTCCTTCCGGCCCTGTCACTCTGACCCTGATAGCCCTCTTTAAACTGCACCAGACAAACATCAACTCAAAGAAGGCGAATAACGCCCTGAACTCAAAGAGTTTCCCAATGGCCAGCATTTGACTGCAAAATAATAATTACTTCAATCTCCCCCAGCGAGCTCAACAAACTGAGCAAGGAACGTGTGTGTAAATGTGTAAGATTTCTAGTGGAGCGTCTAGTGGTAACAAAGTATTCTGCATGGTGAAGCAGACTGGGCGGTGATAATTGGTTTGTGTCTACAGACTGGTTTGCAGCTGACAGTAAAGAAAGCTTTGACATAGACACAAAAAGTTGGAGTAACTCAGCGGAATAGGCAGCATCTCTGGAGAGAAGGAATGGGTGACTTCTCAGGTCAAGAACCTTCTTCAGACCTCTGGGGATTGTGCAGCAAAAGACATCTGACACCTGAAGTGTCAGTGATTCCACTGGAACTTTGTGGAGACTCATTGATTGATTGAAAGATACAGCACGGAAACAGGTCCTTCGGCTCACCGAGTTGACGCTGACCATCGGTCACCTGTTCAAACTTCTTCAATGCTATAGAGATTCAATACTTTCTCATCAACTCCTCATATACCAGGAGCAATTTATAAGGGCCAATCAACCTACAAACCCGCACATCTTTGCGATGTGGAAGGAAAGCTGAGTTTAGTTTAGTTTAGGGATACAGCGTGAAAACAGGCCCTTTGGCCCACCGAGTCCGCACCAACCAGAGATCCTCGCACATTAACACTATCCAACACACACTAGGGACATTTTGAACATACACCAAGCCAATTAACCTACATACCTGTACGTCTTTGGAGTGTGGGGGGAAACCAAAGATCTTGTAGAAAACTCACATGGTCATGGGGAAAACGTACAAACTCCATATAGACAGCACCCGTAGTCAGGATCGAACCCTGGTCTCCGGCGGTGCAAGCGCTGTAAAGCAGCAACTCTATCACTGCACCACCGTGGCCGGAGACTGTAGACACCTGAGCACCCGGAGGGAACCCATGTGGTCGCTAGTGAACGTGCAAACTCTACACAAACAACACCCAAGATCAGGATCAAACCCACATCTCTGGCATTCTGAGGCAGCAACTCTACCAACTGTGCCACTGTGCCATCCCTATGCATCTTGTTCTACACCTGGTTACTGATTCACAGTGTGTAGAAAGAGGCAGCAGCAATATTCTGATGTGACATTTAATAAATATCAGGCATTAAAGTGGGCTCACATCACCACACTGAATACAACATCATCGATGATGTTTGAACATAGCCCCCTTGCCCCCAGCCCCAGACACAAACCCTTGCCTGTTGACCTCAAACACTCACCTCATGAGCAAAAGTCTCAGCCTCCTGCCTCAGACTCTGCTCCAGGTCCAGCTGCTGCCGAAGGTCCTCGTACTCCTGGGTCGCCATCACAGACACTGGTGGGGGGAAGCATTAGACAGAGAGGTCACCCTAATCCCATACATCCAGCTGATTGTCTGCAGAGAATGACGGAGGAGGGGTGGGATGTTGTGGAGATGTCAGGACAGTGTCCGTGAGATGGTGATGGGGGAATGAGGTGCAAATCGTTTGGCCAGTTAAACAGCAGTGTTGAACTGACACAAATCCTTTCTAAATGCTGACCCACTCTGGCACGTTTCCCAGAGGCCCTCTGAAGATTTTTCCCAAAACGTTTGAACTTTAGATTAGATTTAGGTTTATTATTGTCACATGTACTGAGCCACAGTGAAGAGCTTTGTTTCACGTGCTATCCAATCAGATCAGATAATACTGTACATAAATATAATCAAGTCAAACTCAGGTACAATAGATAGAGCAAAGGGGAAGATTTAGAGTGCAGAATATAGTTCTCAATATTAAAAACATTAAATATTTTAATTTGCTTGAGAACATTTTTTTACACATAAAATATCCTGATTTTTCGATCAGCCGGTGGGTCCTGTGGGTGGATGAGCTGCCATTCCAGGCGAGTCGCACCTTCTGACAGGTGGGCTGCTCTAATTGAGTGTGCTCCTCATATTTGAAATGATTACATCAAACTATAGAACTTTCCAAATGTCAGTGGAAGGAAAATTGTAAAAAAATATCTGTGGACGCAAGAAATCTGAGATAAGCAAAAAGGACTGGAGACCCAAGTGTGATTTGTCATGTACAAAGGTTGCTGCAGGGTTATCTTTTAAAATCTTTTTATTGTTTTTTTTTCCAAATAAAATAAAAATAAACATTTTTTTTTAAAAACAACAAAAAACTGCAAGAAAAAAAAGTGATAAACATAATGATATTGATACATAGGGATCAGGATAACATTAATAACAGGTATAACCTGATAGGAGACCAGTGTCAAAATACACATTGAGTATAGACCTCCCGGTCTCTATGTAAATATAGTTAAATCTTTAAAAGAAAACTTATAAATGTAGAAAAAAACACAAAAATAAAAAGACAAAAAGAAAAAGAAAAAAGGAAAAAGCAAAACCCCCCTAAACTAAAAAAAAATCAAATGAAATATAAACCGTTAATAATAATAAAATAAAACTCAAAATAAAATAAATAAATAAAAACTAAACAAAGCAAAACAAAATCTGAACTAAAAGTTTCAACAATTTAAGTGTATGACGTCATGTCCGTTCCACCATATAGAAGTGAAATAGTTTTTATAACGGAGAAAGAGGGAGCAATTTATATTGTATGAAAGTGTTCAATAAATTTTTCCCAAGACTTATCAAATTTAACCGAGGGTTCAACAATGTCACTCCTATTTTTTTCTAAATTTAAACGTGATATAGTTTCAGAATACCAATGGAGTATGGTCGGAGGGTTGGAGTCTTTCCATTTAAATAAGATAGATCTTCTGGCGATTAATGTGGTAAAAGCAATCAGCCGATGGGCGGAGTGAGACAAATTAATAGAATCTAACATTGGTAGCCCAAAAATTGCAGTAATAGGATGAAGTTGTAAATCAATACCTAAGACTACAGAAATAGTATTAAAAATGTATTTCCAATATTTTTCCAAAAGTGGGCAGGATCAAAACATATGGGTCAGCGAGGCCACTTCAGAGTTACATCTGTCACAGGTAGGGTTTATATGACCATAAAACGAGCCAACTTATCCTTTGACATATGAGCTCTGTGAACCACCTTGAATTGTATCAAAACGTGTCTTGCACACATTGAAGAGGTATTGACTAATTGAAGAATCCTCTCCCATTTCTCTATGGATAAAGAAGTTTGGAGTTCTCTTTCCCAGTCATTCTTAATTTTATCAAATGTATCTATTTGTAATTTCAAAATCAACTCATAAATAGTCATTATGAATCCTTTCTGATATGGGTTCAACTGTAAAACATTTTTTCAATTTTTTTTTGATGTGGTAGCGGAAAAGGGGTAGAGTAGCCTTCAAGAAGTGTCTAATTTGTAAATATCTAAAAAAATGTGAATTAGGTAAATTATATTTATTGGACAGTTGTTCGAAAGACATAAAACAACCCTGCAAGAACAAATCACGAAAAGCTACTAAACCCTTCCTCTTCCATAACAAAAAGACTTGATCAGTACTAGATGGTTGAAAGAAAAAATTGGATAAAATAGGGCTCGATAAGATAAAATCATTTAGTCCAAAAAACTTACGAAAATATTCGGAGCGTATGTCTTATTATTGGGTTAGTCGTATATTTATTCAATCTCGTCATTGTGAAAGGTAACGAGGCCCCTAGAATAGAGGCCAATGATAGCCCTTGTAAGGAATCACGTTCAAGGTTTATCCATCCTGGGCATTGGGTATCTTCTAAATCTTTTGTCCAAAATGTTAAATAACGAACATTGACTGCCCAATAGTAAAATCTAAGGTTCGGCAATGCCAAACCGCCATTTTTTTTAAATTTCTGTAAATGTTTTCTACTTAGTCTGGGATTTATATTCTGCCATATATATGAAGAAATTTTGGGGTCTATAATGTCAAAGAAAGATTTGGCAATAAAAATGAGTATCGTCTGAAATAAATACAGAAATTTAGGTAAAATTAACATTTTAATAGCATTGATTCAGCCAATTAGGGATAAGGACATTGGTGACCATTTAGTAAACTGATGTTTAATATGGTCAATTAAAGGCATAAAATTGGCTTTAAATAAATCCTTGTGTTTCTTGGTGTCTTAACACCTAAATAAGTAAAACTTTCGGTAGTCAATCTAAATGGAAACTGACCATAATTCAAAACAAAATTATTTAATGGAAAAAGCTCACTCTTACTAAGATTTAGTTTATAACCAGAAAAACGACTAAATTGATTAAGTAATGCTACTATTGCCGGAATAGATTTCTCAGTGTTAGAAATAAATAATAACAGATAATCTGCATAAAGAGATAGCTTATGTGTTTTATTGCCGCAGACAATACCAAAGATATTAGGGGATTCCCTAATAGCGGTGGCTAAAGGTTCCAAAGCAATATCAAATAGTAAAGGACTTAAGGGACAGCCCTGTCTAGTACCACGAAAGAGCCTGAAAAAAGGGAATCTGATTATTAGTAAATACAGAAGCCTGAGGTATATGATATATCAGCTTGATCCAAGAAGTAAATTTTGGACCAATCTTACATTTTTCAAGTATATTGAATAAATAATCCCATTCTACTCGACCGAACGCTTTCTCGGCATCAAGTGACGCATTCTGGGGTTTTATTAGACGCTGTATATACAATATTCATTAATCTCCTAACGTTAAAGTATGAATAACGATTTTTAATAAAACCGGTCTGATCTTCAGAGATAATGTACGGTAAAATCTTTTCCAATCTCATAGCTAATATTTTGGAAATAATTTTGAAATCTACATTTAACATTGATATAGGTCTATATGATGACACTTCAGTAGGGTCTTTATCTTTTTTTAGAATTAAAGAAATAGAAGCTTCATAAAAATATTGTGGTAATCTATTCCTTAAAAGGGCTTCTTTAAATACCTTACGTAGCCATGGAGACAATAAATTTGAAAAATATGTTTTTAATTCTACTGTAAACCCACCTAAACCGGGAGCTTTACCAGAATTCATTGAAAAGATTGCTTTCTGTATTTCTTCTTCAGTGATGGGTTCATCTAACAATAGAGACTCATTATATAGTAAATTTGGTAAGTTCAGTTTCTTTAAAAACTCATGCATTATATTGGAATCAGTAGGAAGATCTGATTGGTATAGGGAGGTATAAAATTCTTGAAAGGATTTATTAATTTTGTCATGGTCTACAGTTACTGTACCATCCCGTTATCTCACTTTAGTAATCTGATGCTTGGCCGACACCACTTTCAATTGATTAGCAAGTAATTTACCAGATTTTTCGCCTTGTATATAAAATTGACTTTTGGTTTTATGTAACTGGTTCTCACTCGGTGATACTAATAACAAATCATGTCTCAATTGAAGTTCAACTCTATTCCTGTAGAGCTCTAAACTAGGTGCTTTTGAATATTTTTAATCAATTTCTTTAATCTCGTCAGCCAATGTACCTATTTCTTTTTGATTTTGTTTTTTTAATCCCACAGAGTATGAAATAATTTGTCCACGAATATATGCCTTAAAAGCATCCCAGTCTACACCATTGGATATTTCTTCAGTAGAGTTTGTCAAAAAGTAAAAAGCAATCTGATTTTTCATAAAATTAATAAAATTTAAGTCTTGAAGCAAAGTAGCGTTAAAACGCCATTGTTTAGCACTAAACTTGGAATCAGGTAGATTGATTGATAGTTTCAAAGGTGCGTGATCAGAGATCGCAATTGCGTCATACTCACATGCAGTGACCGATGGAACTAGCCAAGAATCTAATATAAAATAATAAATCCTAGAATAACTGTGATATACATGAGAGAAAAATGAAAATTCTTTGTCGTTTGGGTAAAAAAATCTCCAAACGTCTAACATTCCAGAGTCAAGTAAAAAATAATTAATCAAATTAGCTGATTTATTTGGAAGCACATGATCAGATGTAGACCTGTCAGTCGCGTGGTTCAAACAACAGTTGAAATCTCCACCCATTATTAAAAAGTGTTCATTTAAATTAGGAAAGGATGCAATTAACTGTTTAAAAAATTCAGGGTGATCAATATTTGGTGCGTAGACATTCACCATAGCAACTTTTTGCATGTAAAGAACACCAGTAATAACCAGAAATCTGCCATATGGATCAGAAATTGTTTCATTGTGAACAAACGGAAATGAGGGGTCAATAAAAATAGAGACTCCTTTCACCTTAGCCTGTGAGTTTGAATGAAACTGCTGCCCTCTCCAAAACTTAAAAAATCGTAAATTGTCATCTTGCCTTATATGTGTTTCTTGAGCAAAGATAATCTGAGCATTTAGTCTGTGAAGAACTTTGAAAAAAAAATTCCTCTTAATGGGATGGTTCAAGCCATTCACATTCCATAAAAGAAAATTAATAACTTTATCCATATTGCTTGTAAAAATCATGTGGGATGTAAAGGGTTAATTTCTTGAAGCCTAAAGGTTCAAGATACTGGAAGAAGAAAAGTCTAGGGCGGAGCCAGAAGTGATGGCATTTCAGACATTTTTGTAGTTCAAACTTTGCACAAATGGAAAAACTAAATAGGTAACAAAGGACCCCCCCCCCACCCCCACCCACCCCAAACTGACCAATAGACACAGCAAACGATCTGATCCCATCCCCCAACCCATCTCCCTAGTAACAGTGCTCATCATAGAGATAATAATTGTTAACCACCTAGTCAAAACACATTCCCCATTATCTCTTTAAGAGAGAAGAAAAAAAAAATACAGACTGACATGAAGTTAACAAGCGAAAGGTCAGGATATGAAAAACAAGAACTGCATTCTCTTAGTTTGTCTAATGACAGGGGAACACAACATTAACAAAGAAATTCTTAAAAGAATATATGTAAAAGAGAAACAACTCGTCCATTAAAATTCTTAATCATTACCAAACGAAATATTGTCAAAATAGGAAAAGTAAATCTCCAGTTATAACTTAATCAGCTATCGATTGGTCCTATTCATCCTCGTAGCTCTCCAGAAAGCTAGAGGCTTATTGAGGATTGTTAAAAAATCGAAGATTACCGTTGAAAAGTCGAATACGCAATCTAGCTGGGTATAATAAAACTGGCCGTAGCTTTTTCTTATACAAATCAGACATTACATTATAAAGGGACTTTCTTATTTCCAAAAGCTCGTAACTATAATCAGGGACACACCAAAACTTGCCTCCTTCATATTCAACCATACCTGACTTTCTTGCTGCCTGGAGAATATTCTCCTTCATTTGCCAAAAATGAAACCGAATAATCAAATGTCTCGGTTTATTACCGGATTTCTTCCCAATCCTGTGAGCGTTATCCAAAATGGAAGTTTTCACTGTACTCAATGTTAAAAGTTTCCTTTATTATTTTAGAAGCATATTTTATAACGTTATCTCCTTCTTGACCTTCTGGCAAACCTACAATTCGTAAATTCAAACGACGGCTTCTGTTTTCTAGGCCCATATTTTTAGTCTTGTAATGCTGAAGTGCTCGAGTGTTTTCATTCATTCTCCGTTCCAGTTTTTCAATCTTCAAATCTCTCTCCCGTCCCAGGGTTCGCAAGATATCAATTTCATCCTTTGTGCACGGTTCATCTTGTAACAAAGACAGTCTTCCTTGAACTTCCTTCAATTTTGTCGAAACACCTTTCACCATTTCTTCCAAACTGCCAAATCTTATTTTCATTTAATTTTTCAGCTCATTTTTCAGTTCATCGTTCATTTTCGACATTGCTTCTATGATGCTGGAATCAGAAGCTGCAGCTGTGGTTGTGGCTTTCCCCTGTTCCTTCCTTGGGGAGCCTCCCTTTCTTCTTGTCTCCATCCTTTTCACAATTAAGGCGTGTAAAAGTGTTATCAACACTTTATGAAAAGTTAGACAGTGTCTTGAAATCAAATAGTCATGAGTAACATTGAAAGAATGGTGAGTGGAAGTTAAAAGTTAAGGGAGCAAACAAATTTGCAACCTTTACAGCATGCTGCCACTAGGAGAGTCGCTGCAGGATTATCTATTTAATTTAATCTAATTATTCTTTTCAGTGACATTTTACTACAATGGGGTGGCTTATTAGGACAGTTCAGGTCCAATTAACGGTCCATCATGTCGCTGTGCAACCAGAGGGGCTGCACTGGATAGAGATGCCAGACTTGCCTCTCTCGAGAAATCAGTAAACCAGCTAGGAGTTATGTGGTCACCACTGGTAGCTTATTATTCCAGATTGAATGTGACTTATTGTTGAAGTTCACAACTGTTGTGCTAGTACTTGATTCAGAAGAGGGGGTTTTAGTCACCACCAGGGGGCGCCGCACGATGGCAGCCTCACCAACAGTCTGTCCGTCTTTTTGTCTTTTTTTTGTTATTTTTAGTGTGTTTTAAAAGTTTGTGTTAATGTTCTCTGGTTTGATTTATGTGGGGGAGGGGGGTCAGGGGAAACTTTTTTTCAATCTCTTACCTTGCTGGAGATGCAATGATTTTCCGGATCGTTTCTCCGGTCGCTCTGCGGCCTAACATCATGGAGCTGTTGCTCGAGACTGACTTTGAGCCCCACCGCAGGGCTGTGGACTAACCATCGGAGCCGATCCATTGCCTGGGATCGATGCTCCAACCGCAGCCTACGGATTTCAACATTGTGGAGCTCGCAGTCTAGGGTAGAGACCGATGTCGGGAAGCTGCAAACGACGCAGAAGGTTCAACCAACCCCGACCCGGGGCCGATTGCCTGTCGTGGGGGAGCTGAGACCCCCCACCACGATGTGGAGATTGATCGCCCCGTGCGGAGGGTCCGACCGCCGGCTACGGGAACCAAGATTGCCCCGTCAACGGAAGGCTCGAGCCCCTGACCACGGGAGAACAAAGAATGAAAGAGATTGAACTTTTTTTCTTCGCCTTCCATCACAGTGAAGAATGTGGAGAAGTCACTGTGGTGGATGTTTATGTAAACATGTATTTTGTGTGTGAAGCTTTTTATTGGTATGACTGTATGGCAAATCAAATTCCTCGTATGGTGTAAAACATACTTGGCTAATAAAGTATGATTATGTTATGATTAGTCCGTGCCTCTGAATGATAATCCCAGTGATGGATCAGCACACTGCTGTGCCTGTGCAGAATGACGGGTACCAGATACAAACTGGCATTTAAACAAGAAGAGTTGAAACAGCAGCAGAATGGTTGAACTCACCCCTGTTGAAACTTTTAATTGTTTTTGCTTGTTTTTCCAGAACATTCTGCAGCTCTTCCTTCTCAGCTTGTTCTTTCTCCAGCTTAAAAAAAAGATAGACACGTCTCAGCAACATTAGCTTTAATGGAGTGAAAGTATTCTATTATTCTGAAATTCATCACGGGATTCTAAGTGCCCCAGCACTGAGCTATGATCACATCTATATATATATCCAATATATACACTTCCACACACAGTGACAGGGAGTACATTCACAAATGAATGTTGCGTCCATTCCAAATACTACATTTTCCCATTTACTCGTCATAATGTACGTTAAATGCCTTCACCTCCCTCAGTTTCTCCAGGGAGAATGTGTGTTGCTGGGTATTATTACAAATGAATGACAAACATGCAAATTAACTTTCATTTCTGGTGATACTGTGAACAGATGATGTTCATTCATCATCTTCCACACCTTCTTCCAAAGCATCTCTGCTCAGGTCTTGGGGTAAAATACCAGTAGGCATAATTCTCAAATTAAGGAACCCACCAACTTCAGCTGAATGGCCTTGTCGATGGGGCCAGAATAAGGACATAGGGACAGTATACGTGTACAGGGCCACATCCGCCTGTTTTAATTAAACCTCACGATTGCACAGCCTGTCTGCTTTTGCCTGATATCACAGATCCCAGTGTTCAAATCCACAGCATCTGGTTTCCAAACCACTGAATCAATACATCACACAGAGGAGTCTAATCGCACGTTAGACTCACTATCAGCGGACAGTGAGAGAAACTTAATTCATATTCAGTGGAGTCAAGTTGATGTGATCACGTAAAATATCTTTGCAACAACAAGGTTTTAAAAATTCTGTTGGTGTGGTTCATCTATGGAATTTTTAATGTTGCCAAGAGGTTAACAATGGCTTTATGCATTTCCAAGTAGTATCTCAAAAGGTGTTTACGTAATCTCACATCTACATTGGATACCCTGAAGTAGGTCAGGTAAAGTCATGTGAAAGTTGAAGCACTCAATGAATTCTGATCATGAATAATAAACCACCAACTCATTCTTTCATGGACACAGAGAGGAACCGAGCACAGGAGACACAAGAGAAGACAAATGTTGAAATCTTGAGCAAAAAACAAAATGCTGGAGGAACAGAGCAGGTCAGGTCAGTATCTGTGGAGGGAATTAACAAAAATGTAGGTATGGAGTCGGTGGGTTTGTAGTAGATGTTAGTCTGTCCCTGTGATGAAGACACAAAGATCGAAAAAGAGCAGCGCATCAGAGATGGTCCAAGCGAATTTGAGGGCAGTCTGGATGTTAGTAGTAAAGTTGATTAAATCAGCCCTATGCAGTTGTCAATGTAGCGGAGAAAAAAAAGAGTTGGGGAAAGAATCCCTCTACAGATGCTGCCTGGCTCACTGAGTTCCTCCAGACATGAGCACGGGATTGGTGGCTCAGAGGCTGAAAGGCAGTGATCCCGCTGGTTTAGCCAGAGGAGACTACCTTTTGCAAAGCTTGCTGAGGCCAATGGTGCAACTGGGGAGAGCTCACAGTACATCTTTCATACATGCAGCAAAGACGAGCACTTACTCGGCTGGTTTGTTCCTCAGTGTTGCTCTGCAGTTCCTGGACTTGTCCAGCAAGCTGTTTCTTTTCTTCCAGTAGCTGTGTAACAGTCTCCTGCAGATCTGTAGACACAGGGTGAATATGAGACAGAGACCATCAGACTTCCCCCTCACCCAGACTTTACATCAGAAGCTCATCTCGAGACTCTCAGATTCAGCACTCTGGTAGACCCAAGCCTGAGATGTGGTGGTCCGGAGGCTAGCAATCAAGGATGATTAGGGCACTTCCATCCTAGCTAACCCTGTAGAAGGCCCTGGAACAAGTCACCTATTGTTTTCTAGTGAGCTTTTTCCTTTGTGTGGTGCACAACAGATGTAAATCTTAACACGAGAGGCTTCTACATGAGGAAGTCATCGTAAGCCCTTGGTTGCAACACTATCCCAGTCACACGTTAATGCCTGAATTATGCAGTGGTTGTGTTGAAGGATTACTGGAAAGTGTAAGCGCATATTCTTTGCCATATTTTGTTATTTCCTAAGAAGACTGAGGTGATCCAGTATACCAATGAATACTCTTATCAAACTTCTACAGGTGTGCAATCGAGAGCATACTGCCTACATGCATCACAGCCTGGTTTGGTAGCTCACAAGCCCAGGAATGATGGAGAGTACAGAAAGTGGTAGACACTGCTCAGTCCATCACAGGTACTGCCCTCCCCACTATTGAAGGGATCTATGGGAGGCGCCGCTTGAAAAAGGCAGCCAATATCATCAAAGACCCTCACCACTCTCCTACACTCCTACCATCGAGAAGAAGGTACAGGAGTCTGAAAACCGTGACCTCCAGGTTCGAAAAAAGCTTCTTCCCGGAAACCATGAGGCTGTTGAACACTACACAACATTAACTTCAGCAACCAGGATCTGCTATGGACTATGATTTTGGTTACACCGCAGACCTCGGTTTTGCACCATTATGGTTACCTAGTATTATGGTTATTCATTCATTTTATTATTGATTTTCTTCTGTGTGTTATTGCATCGATGGGTCTGTTAAGCAAGTAAGAATGTCACTGTTCCGGTCCTGGTACATATGACAATTAAACACTCTTGACCCTGTTAACTCCCTAAAATATTGACTATACATGTTGATTGCCTGCCACATGGTAAACTGAGAAATATTTCTACCTCAAGTTCCCTTCTCATTCCAGAGTTTAGCATTCACCTTTGACCTGCTGCTGGTACTGGGTGCAGGGGTCAGGGCTGGGGTCCTGTGGCTCCTCCTCTGCAGCACCACAGTCCGAAATACTGGGCAGAAGGTCATCGAGGCAGACCCGCGATGTGAGGCTCAGGTACTTCAGTTTCTTGTTTTCATGACTGAGCTGCAACAACAAGTCGCCCGGCTGAGTGAAAGCTCGTGGTTACCAGGAGGATGAGAAGCAAGACACTGCACAAATCATGCATGTACCCTCACTGTGAAGACAGTTTCTATATTGCCTCAAGTCTCTGAATGCAAGGATGATCAATCCCCTGCATAAAATCTGAAACCAGCTCTGTCCCATGTCTAATTATCCCTAGCACAGCTCAGAGAACTTCCTCTGCTCTGTTTCCCCATCATATATCCTAAGTTTAATAGCAGATATTGTTACCTTAGTGGCCAAGACCTCTGCATTCTCTCGACACGACTTCTCAATCTCCAACTGTGTGTGCAGAGCGTTAACTTCTTCTATAACCATCTGTGAAACTATCACAACAGAAGGGTTAATTCAGCAAAACCAATCTTTCTCTTCTCAGGTCTTCTCACCTAAAGATGTTCATTATAACATGTATTGGCAAAACCCTCATTTCACCATCGATATGTGACATGTGTCATCGATTTTTATCATCAATGCAAAGATAACATGTGGAGCGTGAAACTCCAACAAAGTTCGTCTTTCAAAAGGGAACCTTACTTGTGAGAAGAAACATATTGGGGAACGAGCTGGGTAACTGGGAAGACTAGCAACAATAGTCTTGCAACAATAATTTTTGTGTGTATTAGTGTCAGTTTTGTGTTGATGATGGTTATCTGTATTTGCTTTCTCTGTACAGGAGGTATTCTATAAATGTGGTTGTTCAATGCGCAGAGTTCACAGTGTCACAATGGTGCGGTTCCAATATTATCAGCTGCATGGAAGCAAATCACTGAAGCCACTCGCTTTGTGCAGGGTCCATAATTGTTCTGGGTTCGCGCATTTATTGTTTCACAATCAACGGAAGATCCAATCTCAGTGATATGATGTTTCCACGGGAGAAGGGCCTACTGACAATTTCCAGGCGAGACACAATAATCTGCTTCCAGCTAGAGTAATCTATTGCTGCTGTTCTGCTCTAACTACCTGGGACCAAAGCTAAGGGTCAGTGAGAAAGTGCGTTGGCTTCCCTGGTCTCCAACACTGCGCCGAACATCTGTAGCTCTCATCTTTTAAATATAGAAATAAATTAGCCCATAACCAACCAGTTTCTTCCATCTACTTTTCAGATGGGCCTGGAAAATCCCAGCGGAGGTGTGCAGGAGTGGTCGGAACTAACCTAGCAAGAGGAGGAAGGTAGGTTTGGGTTGGGTTATTGAGGCGAGCTATGCTGGCCCAGAGATGTTTACACCTGTTCTCCACCCTCCGTCTCTACCTGAAAACGGGCGGAACATGGATTCCCCTCTTGATCCTTCCCACATTTCTGCACTGAAGGAGTTGCTTTGTTTTTAAGCCACATATCCATGAATTTATTTATGTCTGATTTCACACTGAGTAGCCCTGTTAAATTCACTAACCCGTATAGTCGTGTGTGTAAAAAGGGAAAAATGCCCATCTGTGCTCCGATTTGATGTATGCACTGCATCTGTCAATGGCTTCGAGCTGTGTCTATATTTAATCATTTTAACAATATGCACATTGAAAATCAATGTATGAGAATAAGGACATTACAAGGTGCTGGAACACAATGCTAGACGTCGCAAATGGTAGTTTGTACAATCAGTGAAGTCTAACACTTTAGCAACTCTGATGCCACACGGAAATCCAGAGAATTCCACAAATACCAGTCATTACTGGTTCATGTTTCCTGTCCTACACAGAACATACAACATGGAAGTCACTGAATTTGTTTGAAGCAAAGGTGGGTGAATGGAGAGGGACAGATTATTGATAGTCGGAGGGGATTGGAATCTGCAGCTCAAACGGAGATGCTTATTACTGAAGTAGTGAACGTTTCGAGACAATTTCATATCCAGGCATGAACTAACCCCACAGTTCATAGAGTCATAGTCATTCATTCATACGGCACAGAAACAGGCCCTTCAGCCCAAACTCATCCATGCTGCCCCATCTAAACTAATCCCATTTGCCAACATTTGCCACATGTCCCTCTAAACCTTTCATATCCATGTACCTGCCCCAATTTAGTTATGGGATTAGATTTGATAATCTCTTAATGCAGCATCAAGTTAACACAGGCAGGGTTCAATTTGAACTCATACAAATTCATGAAGGTTTACACACAGAGGAAGGCGGCTACACCCATCACATTTGTCCAAGTCACTCCCATTACTTTCTCTCCCCACTTTTCCCATGTCCCTGCAACTCCTCAGCGTTCAAGTCCCAACCCAAAAGGATGATTCAGACAAATGTGGGAAAATAAAGCAATAAATTAAATAGATAACAGATGTTTATCAAGTAACAAATTCGATGAAACCAATAGAAGTAAAGGCTAAGCATTATAAGAAAAAAAACATCAACATCAAAGAAAGATTCATTTGTTAATGTCGTGGAAACCGGAAAGTAAAATTGTAGACAATGAGAATTAAAACTGAATCCAGCAAAGGGCAGTAAATAGCCTATGATTACTGATGACTTCCCACCAGCATTCACAAGGGAAAACGAGAGTAGTAGGCAGGGTTATTATTGTGACGGTACTTGTTAATATGGTGTAGTCGGCAGGGCTGTTGTAACAGCACATGCTGGGATTGGCACCTCCAAGAACTTAGAAACTAGATTTTAATTTTAAGTGTTAATTTTATACTTTTTATTTATTATTAAATTAGAAGTTGATAAAATCAAACCAGGAGAGGGGGGTATGTTGATGGAAAATATTTGTAGATGAATGTAGCTTAATTCTTCATTGATATGCGTATCAACACCTTTCACTCTACAGCAAAACACTGGCAATACATATTCCACACACATAGATGACCAAAGTAAAATCAATGTCTTTGATTGGCTGAAAAAACTACAAATGAATCATTAGAGCAGTGTTCAGCTCATATGCTGATGGATATGGGGACATTTATCAGCTGCTGGTATCTGTTATGAGTCATTGGAAATGAGGAATTCCCATTAGATTTGCTATCTTTTCTGGCAGTCCCTCAGGATCCAGGGTGATTTGCTTCCACTCTTGAGGTGACTGATGAGATCAATGTGGGAAGTGTAAACTCTTCTCCCAGATGGGCAGGGGTTGCCTGGTGTGACGGGTAGCTGGTTATTGGCGGTGGACAGTTGGAAGTTTGTGGTGGACAGCTGGATGTTTCTAATGGAGTTTTAGATGTACTGCAAGTTGTAGAATATGTAGCGGACCTGTGGATGTGATGAACTTGGATTTACAGAGAGTTACTGGTGAGGTTCCTCATACTGTATGAGGAAGAAAATATTCCACCGGCTGGCGCTTCGATGGCAGCCTCGCCTACAGTCTTTCTGTCTTTTTCGTCTTTTTTTTGTTATTTTTAGTGCGTTTTAAAAGTTTGTGTTTGTTCTCTGGTTTGTTTTATGTGGGGGTTGGTCGGGGGGGGGGGGGGTCAGGGGAAACTTTTTTTTCAATCTCTTACCTTGCCAAAGATGCGATTGTTTTCTGGATCGTATCTCCAGTCACTCAACGGCCTAACAGCATGAAGCTGGCGGCCTTGCTCGGGACTGACTTTGAGCCCCACTGCGGGATTGGCTCCGCTGCGGCCTGCGGACTTTAACATCAAGGCGCTCGCAGTCTCAGGTAAGAGACCGACGTCAGCAAGCTCCAAAAGCTGCTCGACGTTCGACTAGACTCAAGCCGGGGTAGATCGCCCGGCATGGGGGAAGGCGAGATGGACCCGACGAGGCGGCCCGCTACCAGCTACGGGAGTAAGATCATCCCGTCAACGGAAGGTTAGAGGCCCCTGACCGCTGGGGTACAAAGAAGGGAGAGATTGAAATGTTTTTCGCCTTCTATCACAGTGAGGAATCTGGAGGATTCACGCTGGTGGATGTTTATGTTAAAATGTATTTTGTGCGTTCTGTTGCGTTTTATTGGTATGACTGTATGGCAAATCAAATTCCTTGTATGTTGCAAAACATACTTGTCTAATGAAATATGATTATGAGCTTCAGCAGCAGGCGCAGCGCAGAATTACCATCGTGGAGCAGGGCGATCCCTTGCCGGGGGTCGCCAGTGTTGGAGCTCCGGAGTGTTGGGCCCGCTGATTTTAACACCGTGGAGCCATGGTCTGCGGAACGATCCCTTGCCGAGGATCTCCAGTGTTGGAGCTCCGTCCAGCTCGGCCGATGGACTTCGGAAGGCGGGGTCTCCGATAAGAAGTGGACGATTTGGAAACTCCAAGCCGTTCTGTTCCTGTACATCGGCCCGTCCATAGCGGCGACTACGGAGGGTTCAAAGGCCCCGACCACGGGTGAACAAAGAGGAAGAGTGACTGAACTTTATTGCCTTCCATCTCAGTGAGAAATGTTGATTCCACTGTGGTGGATGTTTATGTTAAACTCTATCGTGTGTTGTGTTCATTTTATTCATATGGCTGTATGGTAACTCAATAAATGCGAACTTTAACTTGAACATGAAATGGGGTTCAGAGAAGAATGAATAGAGTTATATACCGTGGAAATGGGCCATTCCGCCCAACTTGCCCACACCAACCAACATGCTCTGTCTACACTAGAATAGAGGCTCCAATGTGATGTAGTTGCATGGATGAGGAGAAAGCTGCAGTTAATATGATAAATATGAGGTTGTCCACATGTGTGCTGACAGGAGGGAAACAGGTGATTATCTGAATGGTGCTGTGTTGGGAAAAGGGGAGATGCAGCAAGACCTAGTGTCCTTGTACACCAGTCATTGAACAAAAGTGTTCAGTGCAGCGTAATCAGGAAGGCAGATGATTGGCTGGCCATCAAAAGATTATTTGAGTTTGGGAGCTCAGGTGTATAGGTCCTTGATGGGATACCTAGATTTCTGTGTGCAACTGTAGTCTCTTTCTCTGAGGAATGGTGTTCTTGTCATACAGGGAGTGCAAGGAATGATGCCCAGGATGTCAGACATGCATAAGATGAAAAACTGGGTCGATCAGCCAAGTCTATTAGATCTGTACAACTGAGATCCTATACTCAATATCACCAACAACTTCTCCTGGCCACCCATATTGAAGCAATGACCAAGAAGGCACAGCAACAACTCTACTTCCTTAGAAGGCTTAGAAAGTTTGGAATGTCTCCTACAACTCTCACCAACCTCTACGAATGCACCATTGAAATTGGGATGCATCACAGCTTGGTTTAGAAACAGCTTCATCCAGGACCGCAAGAAATTGCAGTGAATTGTGGATGCAGCCCAGACCATCACACAAACCAACCTCCCTTCTATTGAATCCATTTATACCTCACACTGCCCCTGCAAGGCCACTCCCTCTTCTCCCCTCTCCCATCAGGCAAAAGGTACAAAAGTGTGAAAACGCACACCAGATTCAGGGGCAGTTTCTTCCCAGCTGTTATCAGGCTGTTATCAGAATTATCCTACCACAGCTGCTGAACTACTATATACCTCTTCGATGACCCTTGGACTATCCTTGATCGGACTTTGCTGGCTTTACCTTGCACTAAATGTTATTATCATGTACAGTATACATTCCCTGTAAATGTATTGATTGTAATCATGTATTGTCTTTCTGCTGACTGGTTAGCACGCAATAAAAGCTTTGCACTGTCCCTCGGTACACGTGACAATGAACTAACTGAGTAAGGATGAGAGGAGATATCATACAAACCTATAAAACCCTAACATGACCAGGCAGACTAACTGGTTTGGAGTGAGATGTACCATATGTTACCAAAGGAATGGAGTTGAATAGTTTGCCTGAATTGGGATTCATAAGCAGCAAGTAGGCTTGGAATGTGTGAGCCCATGACGGTTCTTCAAAGGGGAGAATTATCCAGAGAGCCCAGTTATCTGTGCTTCATGCTTGCCCCTTGATATTGTGCTTTTGAGCCATTAACACTCATGTGGCGTCTGGGCGCTGAGACTTATGTGGATGTTGCCGCGGAGAGTACTACTGTGGAGAGCATTAAGTCCATGCTGACTTTGACCGATCCTGTCACTGCTCTCCTATACATTGCTATAACATTTTTATTAATCGACTCAAACATCTTTCCCACTACCGATGTAAGGCTAACTGGTCTATAATTTCCTGTTTTCTCTCTCCCTCCTTTCCTAAAAAGTGGAGTCACATTGGCTACCCTCCAGTCCACAGGAACTGATCCAGAGTCGAGAGAACATTGGAAAATCATCATTAATGCATCCACAATCTTTACGGGCCACTTCATTGCTTACTCTGGGAATGTAGACCATCAGGCCCTGGGGATTTACCTGCCTTCAGTCCCAACAATTTACATAACACCATTTCCTGACTAATGTGGATTCCCTTCAGTTCCTCCCACTAGATCCTCAGTCCCCTAGTATTTCCGGGAGATTATTTGTGTCTTCCATAGTGAAGACAGAACCAAAGTACTTGTTTAACTTTTCTGCCATTTCCTTGTTTCACCTGTCTCTGATTGTAAGGGACCTACATTTGTTTTCACTAATCTTTTCCTTTTTACATATATCTAAAGAAGCTTTTAGAGTCAGTGGGCCGAATGGCCTAATTCTGGTCCTATCACTTATGACCCCCACCGTCCCCAGATACCATCTCTGAGAGGATGTTTCCTGAATAAACTAAATTTAACATAACTGCATACATTAGTACAAAATGTCATGCTTCCAACCATTTATAAAAGTTTCACGTGAATACTAATGAATATTGGCTTATTGCTGATATCTAATTAGTCAATGTTAATCATATCGGTCATGTGAGTTTCCCAAATATGATCGGATTATACAAGACTAAGAGAAGTTAGTCCTATCATTGGTATTAATGTTAGCACTGAAGAAAGGTCCCAACATGAAACATCACCTATCCATGTTCTTCAGAGGTCTGCCTGACTTGCTGAGTTACTCCAGCAATTTGTGTCTTTTTTTGTAAACCAGCATCTACAGTTCCTTATATCTACACTAATATTTGCGCCTAATTGAACACGTCAAGGAAATAGGTTTTAACTGAACATAAGAATTCCTAAGTTGATGCTGAGCCCAGCATGAACTGCAAAGAAAGACACCTTTGGCCAAGAGGTTACACTGCATACTCAGGTGTGTGGATGAGGCAGGTGCAGCCCACCAACAGTTTCCTCCAGGGATGATGTAGCAACACCTGTGGCCCACAGGTGACAAACACTGAAGAGTCGACACAAGACAGGAAAAGGTGTTGCTTAACATCAATTGTAAGGAAGGAAGGAGTTAGGAAGTGAGGCTGGTCCATGGAGACAGACAGGTCTCGGGGGAGTGTGGCCTAGTGATAGAGTGAGGATTGACCAACAAATCATGGAGAGGGGGGTCAGCCGCCCTGGGTCAATCGTGGGTACGTGGCAAGGATTATTGTGGGAAGTGGCTGAGTGGGAGAACAGAGGCAGTTCAGGAAGAGGTTGCCATGGTGACATAAGGGTGGTCAAGGCAAGAACCTCCATGCACTCAGATGCACAAGAGATCAACAGGCATCAGGCTCAGAGGTGAGAATCCTCCATGGAACTGAGACTGACAAAGATCTGCCAGGTGTGACACAGTTTGCTTGATGGCTCCACACTTGAATGGGAGAAGCATGAGCAACAAGTCAAACAGTTACAGTTAAGACAGATGCATTGTATGTCACCAGTCTGATGCTTCTGTGACCATCCGCAAATTCACTGCACAGTTCTGAGATGAAGTAACTATATACCAATCTAGGTCAAGCCCTGGAACTAGCTTAATCATTACCATCATAATGATTCAAATAGAATCAATCTAAACCAAGCCTGTTGGCTCGGGGAAGATTAAGCTACTTAAAGGGCTGTGTAATCTAAATCCACTTTCAGCCACTGGGTGAATAAAGCCATGTTGTTAATAATTTCTGTAATTTTCGAATCCCTCTCCATTTATTTTGACACCAATTTTCCGGCTCATTGGACCATAAGCAGGCTCCCAGTAAACACAGACAAATGCTTCCTGCATTTTGACCCCTGTTAGTCGCAGTCTGATAGCTGTCCTTTCGTGCCCTTTGTCACCGAGGCTAGGAGACGGATGAGGAGCACTTTCAGCGTCACAACATCACATCCAGACTACCTGACTTTCATAGCAGCCGCAGCAAAGAACACTGACGATGGTCTTTGCTCAAGACAGACCCCAGCTAAACTGGAACAAATATCGAATGTGTTTGATGTGAAATCTTCTTCATGTGTTTCGGAGCAATAGCAACTGTGATTCAAGGAGTTGTTTGCATCTCCTAAAGCAGAACTCTGTTTTCAGGCTATTAAAATCCTAGTTTAGCTCCACTTCATTTCGAACAGTACAGGGTAGGAACAGGCTCTTTGGCCCACAATGTCTATGCTGAACGTGATGCCAACATCAACTAATCTCATCCGTTGCATATTCCCTTCTGTCAAGTCTGGCCAAGCTGTCAAACACAAAGTGAATTTTAGTTTAGTTTAGCTTATTGTCAAGTCCACAAGGTACAGTGAAAAGCTTTTGTAGCGTGCTAACCGGTCAGTGGAAAGTCAATACATGATTACAATCAAGCCATCCACAGTGTACAGATACCTGATAATTTATGGAAAACTCTACTTTAAGTGTTGAATAGGTCAGGACAACAATGCTGAATACAAGATTTAACTATCAGGCTATGAGGTCATAAGGGAAGAATTAGGCCATTAGGCCCATCAAGTCTACTCCGCCATTCAATGATGCTGATATATAGCAACTACATGGCAGCTCCATGTTATTTCATGTTTTTCTGGCCACTTTTTGGCTTGTTCCAAGCTTGCGCATCTGAGATGATTTCTGCATCAGACTAGCATCAGATGACCTTGTTTCCTACAGTGTTCCTTGGGATCATGTAAAATTATCTCTGGGGTAAACCTGGGGTAAATCCGCAGTGAGATTGGATTAAAAATAATTTTAACGTTGGGGAATTAAGAGTTTGAATAAACAGGTCTTTCTCAGGCTGGGAGGATGTATCTAGTATCGTGCTCTTAGGATCAGCTCATGGCCTTAATTATTTATGATTTATATTAATAAACGGAAGGAGGGAACAGATTGTAAGGTATCCAAGTATCCCGATGAAATGAATGGCCGGCATGTTGTGATATTAGGACTCTGTGACTGAATACGGATAGGTTGAATAATTGATGAAAACTTAGCAAATGGAGTTTAACATGAGAAAGAGCAAGATAGATGGCAGGCTTCGGAAAGAGGAACCAAAAGAAAGACTATTACTGTCCATGAATCACAAAAAATAAGCAGCCCTGTGCAGCATGGTGTATTGCGTATTAGCCTTTACCGTGGAATAAACAAACACTTTCAATAAAGTGTTGTTAAATGTAATGACTGCTTGGGTATTGGGAAAAGAAGAAGCTGGTTCTGAATTAACCAGAACTGTGCTTCATAAAGCCACACATTCAAACACTGATCATAGACCCAGATAAAAATGGTTCCCAATGATAATAACACCCATAAAATCCAGTCCAGCGGGCATGTCTTTCTTTGGAATGATGTAACACTTGGAAGGAACTGATCTTGTAATTTCTATCGTTCATAAGCTCTATAATAGTAAGATTAAATGAGAACTTACCAGTTTGAAGTTTGATCTTTATTTTATGAGTTATGATGAGCGATTACATGAAGAAATTCCGCCAGAGCGCATGCGCATCAATCTTCAAAGCAGCGGCGTGAAATCACAGATAACGGTGATTGAAGTAATATAGTAAGATTAGAAATCTAGAAACTACCAGATGACCTTTGTGATATGAGGGTTAGGAGCGGTGGGCACGTAATCGCTCAACGTAACTCCTCATAAAATACAGATCAAACTTCAAACTGGTAAGTTCTCATTTAATCTTACTATTTAACTTCATAGTTACGTGAGTGATTCCGTGAAGACTTCAAAGCTTTGTGATTTCATGCCATGGATACGAGTCCATACGACACACTGCCTCGGTTGACACAGGATGTTAGTAATAACAAATAATGCATTCAAACATGATACAGAATTGACCATGAACATAACCACTTTAAGAGTGAGTCTGGGCAATGACAGAGGCCCACTGGGGCCCATTGAAGAAGCAATACGAGAACAACACTCACATCCCAGATTTCCGTGTACATGGGCCAGAGGGGATTACAGTTAAAAAATACCCTTCATGAACCGAGATATTAAAGGGTGAGACCTAACAGATTGTTGTCCCCTTCCTTGCCATAGGTAGGACGATAAGGCACTTATGGCACTATAGCTAAGCCGCTCATCAAAATATAGCGTGAAAAGAAATTCCAACATGTCAGGTACGCTTGCCGTATGATATGAAATGTTCGACTCAAAGCAGAACTACCTCCCATTTCTTGAAATGAGAAATACATTGTTTTTTTAGTGCTATCTCTCCAGGCCGCAGTAATCATATCCACTGTATGCCCTGATAGTCCGAGCCCCAGGAACGGTCTCCTCAGAATCTGTAAATCAATAGATTAATATGATCATGTAGTGGATGATTCTCCCCAGTTACAGGATGAACCAGCAGATTACTGCTTTTGGAGATCGCCATAAAAGGCTGTGTTATTAGTCTCAGAACTAGTAGAAACCATGGCTGCGTAGGCCAGTCAGGAACTACCAGAATGCCTGAGGCTGAGTCCTGCTGGATCTTAGTCAAGCACCGGCTGATGAGGCAAAATGGGAGAAATGCATATAAAAACATTCCACCCCTGTGTAGCGAGAATGCATCTACTGCTACTGCCCCAGGGTCTGGTTCCCATGAAACATACTTTGGTAACTGGTGATTTAATCTGGATGCGAACAAGTCAATCTCTGGCACACCATACTGAGCAACAATATCAATGAATATTTCACGATTCAACATCCATTCTGTGTAGTCATTAAATTTTTGTGATCTGGTGTCTGCTACCACGTTAAATCTACCTGGTAAATAGGTAGCTGAAATCCAGATGATTCTTGTAATACACCAATGCCAGATAAGGTTAGTCACGTTATCACGTGATACCGACTTGATTCCACCCATGCGATTAACATATGCTACTACTGTAGTGTTGTCAATCTGAAGCTGCACATTCAAGCCATGCATAGTAGTACAATATGATTTTAACCCATAGAGTGGTCCCAACAATTCTAAATAGTTAATGCCACATGATTGAAGGATTAATGCCTCATGCATATTCTACCTGCCGCCACAGCTGGAGATAGTATCAGTAGCTCCCCATCCTAGAGCACTAACATCAGTTTGTAAAATTACTGAAGGTGCATCAATCCGAATTTTGTTCGAGCAGTGAGGAATGTTCGTTATCCATCATTGTAACTCAGCAACAGTTTCAGCTGGTAATTGCATAGACCTATCAAATTTACGTGCATGCTTTATGAGTGCCTGCTCCTTTGTATGTTGCAAATTTTGTTAATGTAGAGGTCCAAACTGTGTGGCTGGAAGTGCAGCTACTAATTTGCCAATTATACTAGCCACATGCCTAATAGAAGCTTGTTGCTCATCAACGAGGTTATTACAAGCTTCTATTAATTCTGACCTTTTGCCTGGAAGCAGAGTCACAGACATGTGAATTGAATTAATGGTAAACCCCAAATAATCAATGACTTGATGGTATCAATTTGGACTTAACTGGATGGATAAGAAATCCCAATCTTTGAAACATGAGTTTGGTAGCAGAAACAGATAATTCAGCTGACTGTTTAGTTCTACCTATGATTAGGATATCATCCAAATAGGCCATGACAATATGATTCTGAGCCCGGAGTAGACACAACACTGGTTTTAACAACTTTGTAAATAGCCTGGGAGCCAAACTTAATCCATTAGGCAATGCCTTAAACTGCCATCATTGCTTCATCCAGTTAAATTTCAAATATCTCCGGTGATTATGATGAATGGGTACTGAATAGTATGCATCTTTGAGATCTATGCATACCATATAGCTTCCTTTGGAAACCAGTTGTTTGGCAGTAACAAAAGTTTCAATTTTTAAATGTTTATACTGCACATAGGAGTTAAGCCGATTCAGATCCAGAATGATGCGACACCTACCATCTTTCTTTTGTGTAGGGAATATATTAGACACAAATTGGTGAGATTGATGAAATGATTTCACAATTACCCCTTTTTTAGCTAGCGTTTCAATTTCAGCTTGAACATCTAAAGACTGTTGTTGTGAAAAACAGTATGTCCGTCTAGGTGTATGCTGTGTGGGTGGACATAATTTGAAAATAAATTCAATTCGGAAATCTAGTATACTGTGCAGTATAAACAAGTCTGAGGTTATACAACTCCACTCATTGAAAAACAAATGTAACCTCCCACCAACTTGTGACTGGCCCATACATTTCTGAATCGAACCAGATGCACCTACCTCCATAGTTGGTGTATACTTATGCCCCCGTGTTTTCGAGGGGAAAGTTGTCATACGCCAGTTGTGTAAAGTTGGCTGGGTCCGCACCCATGTGACCCCAGATTGGGTGGTTCACCGTCGGAACTCGAAGGGAGGCACAATTCGTAGGCGTTTGGTAATTCTTGGAGGTATCCTCCATGGTAAGGTTCAGCTGGAATAACAAATCTGGATGCCAGGCTTGGCACCCCAGATTCCTGGTCTCCTAGTCAGGGGTATGCTCACTGGTTACACCCCCGACCTCGAAGTCAGAACAAAACTGACTCCAGGCACACTCTTCCTACATGAGGGGTGCATTAAGCAGCCCTTCTACAGGGACTGCTGCCACGGGCCCGCGAGGAGACCCGCGGATATAAGGCTCATCGTCCCCGAGCATATTAGCATGGGGCATCCTCTCCATGAGGAGCTCCACTCTGGACCGCCACCCAAAAACGGCATCCATTATAGGAGGGCTGACTCATCAGAGTCTACGGGCCGCAACGAGGTTTTCGTAGCTTTCCGGCCCACCGGAGTAACCATGGTGCCTCCTACCGGCACCAAGTCGGAAGCCACTGGCCGTGCCGCCAGCGATGTTGCAGGGGAAACGGACGGCCGCCCGCTACCCGCACTGCCGCGATCTTCCGTAGTCGATTTTGTAGCGGACCGTCTCGACGTTCCCTTGAGCATTTTCGCACGGTCGACTTGTTCCTGTGGACAAGACTTTACAGACCGCAAAATAACCGAAGTTAAGTTTAAAGCACTTGCCTCGGGTTTTAAACTTACCGCTGGTGGGGCTAGGCGCCTGCCAGCCCATCAGTGCGCATGCGTCCGATGTAATGAAGCGCATGCGCTCTGGCGGGACTTCTTCACGGAATCACTCACGTGACTCCGAAGTAAAATGGTGGCATGACAATGCTATAGTCTGGCAGCAAATGAACATACTTTGGATTTGACCAAGGTTTGTTCTGACGGATGTCAAAACTGAATGGGAATTGAATTACTTTTGCGTTCTGTCAGTTTGAGGTCCCGTACAAGATGTGAAAAGTAAGAGTGGATCTGCTTTGCATGAAGACCAAGACTTGCCCTGTCATAGAGAGGCATAGATAGGGTAGACTGTCAGACTCTTTTTGCCAAGGGTGAAAATGTCAAAGAGTAGAGGACATAGCTTTAGGTGAGCGGGACAAAGCTTGAAGGAGATGTGCAAGGCAAGCTTTTTTATGGTGTATGCCTGGAACATGCTGCCTGGGGTTGTGGGGGAGGCAGATACAATAGTGGCATTGAAGGGATTTTTGGATAGACAATGGATATGCAGGGAATGGAGGGATATTGATCACGTGCAGGCAGAGGAGATTAGTTTTACTTGGTATCATGTTTGACACAGACATTTTGGGCTGATGGACCTGTTCCTGTGCTGTACTGTCTCCGTAGGATCACAGAGGGGGAGCAGTTAGAGAGGAGGTTGTGAAACTGTCTCCGTTGAGTCTGAAGAAGGGTCTCGACCCGAAACGTCGCCTATCTCCTTCGCTCCTTAGATGCTGCTGCACCCGCTGAGTTTCTCCAGCTTTTTGTGTAACCCTGTGCTGTACTGCTTTATGTTTCACATTGAAGGTGTTTATCTGTGGTCACTCTTGTGTCCCAGGCTTCCACACAGGCCAGCTGTCAGAGCTCAATGCCTCTCATTTCTTTCATTGTGCCCTCAGTGCTCTGTGATAATACATGTGCGTGTTGTCCAAAATACATGTATGTACTTCTGATTTTTGGATAAAGCACAGCTCGTGCTTACAGAGGGCAAGACCCAACAGCAAACAGCGAGAATAAGGAAATATGAAAATAACCATCTATGAAGCAAGTTAGTGAAATATCAAGTCTCAAAACCTTACTTCATTGTGGTAAGTGAATCCAACAATGGAGCAATGAAAAGAGAATAATAAAAGTTCCATTCTCTATTATATTCATTTGCAAAAATAGAGCAAAGGCCTGCGTGTAAATCGACACTACAGTCATGGCAGCCAGTGCTGAATTATTGAGACACAGAGCTGAATTATTCAGAAGAATAATGAAATCCTCCCTTCCCCAACACCATTCCTCTGTTATTACAAAAGCTGAACAAGTCATTTATTTATGAGCTCGGAGACTGAATCCGATATAATATAACACGTTGATGACCCAAAATGGATAATCCAACTAATTGCTGGCAGTATCTGTTTCATTCTTCCTTTCCTGTCTTTTTTTTATTGGATTATAATTTCTATTTTATCTCTAATCTTTCATCACAAGTCAAGGTTGGTTTCAGGACTCTTCCCATCGAACCATAATGTTGTTCTGTCTGTTCCCTGCGACATGGTGTTAATGCAATTGCACAGTGAGTGCACAGAGCACAAACAAGGTAACTTGTTCATCCCACTCCATTAGTGGCAGCACGTGTTGTTAACAACCCTCCCTCCACCAAGGGACCAGGAGGGGGCTGGTGCAGTTTCCTCAGGTCAGTAATATATAATGTACCAATGATTGAGACAAAATATATCTATCAACTATAACGGGGCACAATTGCATTTGCATTTCTTTTTCCCAACAGAATAAACCCAAACAAACACAACACACACAAATGTGGGCATTATTCTCTCTGTTCAGAAAGTTCTTTCCGGGTTCTGTTGGGACATGCAAAGAATCTAGTAGAAGTTAATAGAGTCCCCCATGCACACAAAGGTTGGGCATTTGCGATAGATTCCACACAGTATTAAAGACACTGCCTGTCCATCAATAGATCCCACACAGTATTAAAGACACTACCTGTCCATCAAAGTGCAGTTATCTTTTGAGTGCATGTTTACAAACCCATGTGCTGCTTTAAGTAATAATTTTATTGTATCGTTTTGGTACATATGACAATTAAACAATCTTGACTCTTGAAAAATCTGATTAAGTTACCTTTTTTTTATGTACCTGTCCACCTTTAATAGGAACCCGAGCAGCAACTTCTTCACAGCTTTCAATTCTTTCCTCCTTTAGCTTAGATTTATGTCCTCTGGTTCTTGATTCCCCTATTTTGGGTAAAAGATTGTGCATTCACCCTATCTATTCCCCTCGTGAATTTATACACCTCCTTAAGACCATTGCTCAGTCTCCTGCACTTCAATCGTCAAGGAATAGCCAATCATTCTACCATAACTAGAAAGCAGTCCTGAACTACTATCTCCTCATCGGTGACCCTTGGACTATCATTGATCGGACTTTACTGGCTTTACCTTGCATTAAACGTTATTCCCTTATCATGTATCTGTACACTGTGAGCGGCTTGATTGTAATCATGTATATCTTTCCGCTGGCTGGATACCTCGGTACACATGACAATAAGCTAAACTGAACGGAACTAATAGGTAGACACACCTTTCAGTCTGAAGAAGGGTCTCGACCTGTAACGTCGCCCATTCCTTCTCTCCAGAGATGCTGCCTCAACCGCTGAGTTATCCAGCAATTTGTGTCTACCTTCGATTTAAACCAACATCTGCAGTTCTTTCTTACACATGAACTGAACTAATAGTCTGTCCTTCCTCTCCCTATACCTCAGGTCCTTAAGTCCTAGCAACCTGCTCATAAATCTTCTCTGCCTCAACATTGTTTTGTTCAACTGTAACCTAACATCCCAACTCCTGTGCCTCGCTTCCTCAGCACTTGCCTGCACCACCATCTTGTGCTTTATAAGTCTGAAGACGGGCCCGACCAGAAACCTCACTGATCCATATTCTCCAAAGATGCTGACTAACCTGCAGAGTTACTCCAGCAATTTGCATTCTTTTGTGTAAACCAGCATCAGATGTTTCTTGTTTCTACATCCCAACTTCTTACTCAAAACTTGTACACTCAATACCCTGACTAGTAAAGGCCAATGTAACTGTGATGCCACTTTCTGGGATCTAAGTACTTGCACTCCTAGATCCGAGAAAGTTAGATTTAGCTCTTAGGGCTAAAGGAATCAAAGGATATGGGGAAAAAGCAGGAACCGGGGTACTGATTGTGGATGATCAGTCATGATCATATTGAATGGCGGTGCTGATTCGAAGGGCACGTATTTTCTATGTTTCTACAGTATGTTTCTATCTCTCTGTTCTGCTCGGAGTGAATGCTTGGATTAAGGGCTCTTTTGTCAAAAACATCAGTGCAACCATGATGGACTTGACTTTGTTGAATTGTTTTACAATGAGGGTTCTTTGCGATGAAACTCTCAAAGGCAGCAAATTATATTTGTGTATAGTGCTATATTTATTACCAAAGATAATAAATAAACCATCTTTCTCCTTAATACTGGCAATAGATTAAAGGTGAGAACCATGAACAATTAGTTCAATTAATACATCACATGTAAAATTGCAGCATTATTTGGTGTATTCTACATTCTTTACTTATTGACAGAGTTACTGATTGCCAAGAGGGATTAGAATCAGTGCTGTACTTTAATTTACATCATCCATTGCTCTCGATGTATCAACAAGGCAACGCTGGCATCATCTGAACAACTCAAGGCTTATAAGATTGATTGTCTTCTTAAATGCAGAGTTTTGTTAACATAGTGATCAACAGTGATACAGTAGCTAAAGATCAACTTGCCGTAAATTTTCTCAAAAGACTAAGGAAGTTTGGCATGTCTCCAAAGACTCTCACCAACGTCAACCAATGCACCATAGAAAGCACACTGTCAGGATGCATCACAGCTTGGTTTGGGAACAGCCCTTTCAAAGATGGCAAGAAACTGCAGGGAGTTGTAGATGTAACCCAGTCCATCCCCGAGACCATGTTCTCCACCATTAATTCCATCTCTACTTTACATTGCTTTGGGAAAGCAGCTGACCTAATCAAGGATCCAACAGTCATTCCCTCTTCTCCCCACTCCCATTCGGCAGAAGATACAAAAGTTTGAAACCATCAGATTCAGGAACATGAAAATGGGATAAACATACCTCGCTTAATCTGTTTCAGCTGCCTCTCAGCCTCATCTCGTTCCCGAGCAAGTCGCTTACACTAAAGGGAAAAAATGAATGAGATTGTTCTTCAGTGATCAGGTCACACAACAGCTAGTTGAACCATAATAACCATTGTAAAGTTTTTAACAGCCCTGCCTTAGTCACAAAAACAGCATAGCCCTGAAGATCAGTCTGACGGGGACAGTTTGGAGTTGCAGCTGAGGGTGGCTGCGTGTGGTGATGTGTGGAACTGGGATGGAAGCTACAGAGTTCCAACAGACAAAGTAAAAATACCAAGTTCTCATTGTTCATGACGAGGAATGAGCACTTCACTTTACCGAACACTTTCTCTTCTCTTTCCGCAGTGTCTTGATTTGTATTCTGTGGCCTTGTAACCCCACACCACCACATGTTCCATTCTGTCAGCTGTGACAACATGTATGTGGATCACAAGAGACTGCAGGTACTGGAGCAAAGTACTGAAGAAACTCAGTGGATCAGGCAGCATCTGTGGAGGGAATGGACAGTTGACGCTTCAGGTCAGGCCTGTTCTTCCTGACTGAAAGAGTAGAGGGGAGATAACTGGTATAAAGAGGTTCACCCCACCATGTTACACTGTCTATCTCCCTCCTGAGTATAGTTATGTGTGTCGTTTGCGGTTCTTTGCTCATGTGTGCACCTCTGGCCGTGTGTGCAATGTATGATATGGCTACAGCTGAGATGCCCAGTGAAGTGCTGGACAACAGCTTGTGTGAGCAGCTTTGGTAGCAGGAGATCATGGGTCTGCTGCCTCGTCTCCATGTGACAGCGGTCCTCCAAACTTGGCCTGCTTCCTCATCCAGCAATTTGTGCCTCTAAACTCATGCAGTTATGTATCAGGGAAAGCTGAGAGATACCAACTAGCCTGATGGACTTGGTGTTGAGCTTATTAAACAATGTAATTTTTCAGGACATTTACTCTCTCTTTACCGTTTCCTGCGGAGAAGAATGTGAATTTCTCTCTGACCTCTGGCAGTATTTGACAAGGAGCTTCGAGAATCCATTATTATCCACATTATTTGATTCTGATTGATTGTCCTTGAAATTCAATCGGGCTGAATTTGTTTTATATGAGGAAAGCAAAAGCTTTGGAGTCTAATGTATTTTGAAAAATGCTGTGCATTTGATAAAGCAGAAGTGACCTTGGTGTAACATTTTATTCAGCAGTCCTCCGCTGACAACATCTTGTGTTAGATGCTCATGACAAGAGCAGGTCCTTGTGAGGAATATGTATTCTATGAGTTCTTAACTTCTAACAATGTCCACTGCAGAAATGACGGACTGATACTCCAAGAAATCAAACAAGATGTGCCTGTTTATTCAAGAGTTCTCACAGACTGCCTCTGAACTTTCCCTGCACTTCAATAGATGTTCGTCATGTAATACAATCCTTAAAGCCTCAGAGCAACAATTATTCTTCTCAACCAATATCACTTACACTGCACTGCTTCCCCACTAACAAAAATAATTTAATAGATTGACAGATTTTACAAATTTAACCACGTCACAGGCTCTGACTCTCTATATGATGTCTGCAGACATTGGACTTGTCTGTGGAACTAATGCACTACAATGCTGAGAACTATATTCTGCACTCTGTATCTTCCCCTTTGCTTTATCTGTTATACTTGAGTTTGATTATATTTATATGTAGTATTTATATATAGTATTATCTGACGATTGGATAGCACACAAAATGAAGCTTTTTTCTGTACCTTCGTGCATGTGACAATAATAACCGTAAACCTATATCCTGAGTTTCCTGTATATTACAATTTCTGCTGAGATTTGGTGGTTGTAGAGGATGGTATTGTTTCATAGCTGAGAAACATTGCTGTGTCGATGTTCTGTTGTAATGTTTTGCTATCCTTCCATGAACTTGATGTTCTTAATATCACCTTTGGTCACCAATCAGTCTGATCTTTCTTCTTCCCATCAGAGGCTAGTGGGGAGGGGAACTGAAACAATGCTCTTCCAATGCTCTTTATAAATTGTTCAAATTGCAATAATTTACACTGTGAGCTTGATGGGACTTCTTCTGGAAGCCAATGTGGGCCAAAAATAGGTCTTGGTACTCTTTAGTGCACTCTCTAGTGATGTGTGATGCGACAAGCCTTATCTAAACCCACTGACGATGGATTCATGCCTAAAGATTGTCCACACCTTTTTCAGAATGGTCGATGTGCTCCTATTTACAATGGCACAGGAGGCCAAGAGTATAATCCCATTAGAGTGTTTGCACCTTTCTTATTTTTGAGCTCTACCCATATCGCCTCAGTGGTTCATCTTGTCCAAGTGTTGCCATAACACTCTCCTGATTACTGATGCAACTCCTCCACATCTTTTACTTCTCCCTCTATCACATCTGCACATGTATGGAATGATTGTACTCATGCATGATGTGATTTGCCTGCACAGCAAGCAAACATGTTTTCACTATATCTCGGCCAAATAGCCTGTTTCAGTTCCATAAAATTCCACGATTCAAATGAATGAACCGGCTCGGTGACGATTTAAAGTTAAGTGAATGAAATCAGGAGCAAGGAGATCCCTGAGCTCATTGGCTAATGAAGCTCCTCAGCTCATTGGGTTGATAAGATGCAAAAGCCCCGCTTCCCATTCAGGCTCCAGTCTTTTACAGTTGTTGGTCTGGCTGCAAGAATTGCCTGAACGAATGCTCAATCAGTGTCAAAGTGAACTGCCTGTAAAGATTCCTTTGATGGTGTTCCGTGCACTCAACGAAAACAAGATGCTGCTCCTTTGCATCGGTTCTCAGGGCTTTACCAGTGACCTCAGTTTACAAAACTGCATTGTGACCGCACCCAATGAATCTTTCGGACATGGAAGGATTGCCAGAGGCTGGCATTGGTGTCTAAGTTCCCCAGCATCTCTGTAGGTTCAGTGAGTCAGCACTTAATCACATCAACCAGGGCCGGTTCGGGTTCTGTGGTCGTGTGAGATGGTCTCGGTCAGCACCTTGCAGGAGCAAGACAGAGAGCACTAGCTGTGGCTGTGTGGTGACAACCTCATTCTCTGGGTCAGACATTAAACACGCTATTGAAGGTGAGACACCCTTATTGATCTGTGGGAACAGTAAGTATGGTGGATCGCTCACTCACCATTACCGGTGGCTACTAATGAATCCAGCGTTTGAAGGAGAGCAAGGAGCTCTCTTGGCCAGCAACTTTGTTTAGTTTAGAGATACAGCGTGGAAACAGGCCCTTCAGCCTACTGAGTTCATTCCGACCAGTAATCACCATACACTCGTTCTAGTCTACATACTAGGGTCAATTTACAGAAGCCAAATAACCTATCAACATGCATGTCTTTGGATATGGGAGGAATCCGGAGCACTCAGAGAAATCCCACGCGGTCGCAGGGAGAATGTGCAAACTACATTCAGACAGCTCCCACGGTCAGGATCAAATCCGGGTCCCTGGCGTTGTAAGGCAGCAGATCTACCACTGTGCTGACCCCACAGTTATCTCTCAGCCAATACCATAGAGCTAAAATATAAAGTGTTGGAGGAACACAGGAGGTCAGACAGCATCTGTGGGGGGAATGGGCATGTTAGAAACAGAGAAACATAGCAAATAGGTGCAGGCATAGGCCATTTGGCCCTTTGAGCCAGCACCGCAATTCAATATGATCATGGCTGATCATCCAAATTCAGTACCCCGTTCCTGCTTTCTCCCATATCATTTGATTCCGTTAGCCCTAAGAACTATATCTAACTCTCCCTTGAAAACATCCAGTGAATTGGCCTCCACTGCCTTCGGTGGCAGAGAATTCCACAGATTCACAACTCTCTGCGTTTTTCCTCATCTCAGTCCTAAATATAACCATATAACCATATAACAATTACAGCACGGAAACAGGCCCTCTCGGCCCTTCCAGTCCGTGCCGACCATTTGTTTTCCCCTAGTCCCATCTACCTGCACTCAGACCATACCCCTCCATTCCCTTCACGTCCATATACCTATCCACTTTACTTTTAAATGTTAAAATCGATCCTGCCTCCACCACTTCTGCTGGAAGCTCATTCCACACAGCCACCACCCTCTGAGTAAAGAAGTTCCCCCTCACGTTACCCCTAAACTTCTGTCCCTTAATTCTCATGTCATGCCCTCTTGTTTGAATCTTCCCTACCCTCAATGGGAAAAGCTTATCCACGTCAACTCTGTCTATCCCTTTCATCATTTTAAAGACCTCAATCAAATCCCCCCTTAACATTCTGCGCTCCAAAGAATAAAGACCTAACTTGTTCAACCTTTCTCTGTAACATAGTTGCTGGAACCCTGGCAACATTCTAGTAAATCTCCTCTGTACTCTCTCTATTTTGTTGACATCCTTCCTATAATTAGGCGACCAAAATTGTACACCATACTCCAGAATTGGTCTTACCAATGCCTTGTACAATTTTAACATTACTTCCCTACACCTATATTCAATGCTCTGATTTATAAAGGCCAGCACACTAAAGGCTTTCTTTGCCACCCTATCTACATGCGATTCCACCTTTAGGGAACTATGCACAGTTATTCCTAGATCCCTCTGCTCCACAGCATTCCTCAATTCCCTACTATTTACCATGTACTTCCTATTTTGATTTGTCCTGCCAAGATGTAGCACTTCACACTTAACAGCATTAAACTCCATCTGCCATCTTTCAGCCCACTTTTCCAAATGGCCCAAATCTCTCTGTAGACTTTGAAAATCTACTTCATTATCCACAACACTACCTATCTTAGTATCATCTGCATACTTACTTATCCAATTTTCCACCCCATCATCCAGATCATTGATGTACATGACAAACAACAGTGGACCCAACACAGATCCCTGAAGCACCCCACTGGTCACCGGCTTCCAACCTGACAAACAGCCATCCACCATTGAAGAAGAAGGGTCTCGACCCGAAACGTCGCCTATCTCCTTCGCTCCTTAGATGCTGCTGCACCCGCTGAGTTTCTCCAGCTTTTTGTGTACCCTCGATTCTCCAGCATCTGCAGTTCCTTCTTTAAAAAAAGAATCCACCATTACTCTCTGACATCTCCCATTCAGCCACTGTTGAATCCATCTTGCTACTCCGCCATTAACAACCAAAGATTGAACCTTCTTAACCAACCTTCCATGGGGAACCTTGTCAAAGGCCTTACTGAAATCCATATAGACAACATCCACTGCTTTACCCTCATCAATTTCCCTAGTTACCGCTTCAAAAAATGGCCGACCCCTTATTCTTAAACTGTGACCTCTGGTTCTAGTATCCCACAGCATCGGGAACATTTTTCCTGTACAAACATGTCCAATCCTTTAACAATTTTATGTGTCCTCATCCTTCTAAATTCCAGTGAATATGCCCAGTCTATCCATTCTTTCATCATATGTTTGGACCCTTCAGACTGATGAGCTTATTTGTTTGATTGTGCTGTGTAATTGGTTGCTGCGTCTCCTACATCAGAACATTACAAGTTTGTTGATGGGTTTAAAGTATTTTAAAGTCATGAAAGAAAAACAAGTCTTAATTATTATGATTTCAATACCTTTCAGTTGATATTAAATGAGTCATTTACCCAACACTCTGCTTGTAATCCAAAGGTCCAGCTGGACATTCAGATAGTTGAGCAGAGTTAGCAGCATTAGCCTTGCCCAAGGAACGTATAACCAGGGCTGATGTTGTATATTGCCCATGACACATGTAACCAGGCAGATATTGTGTATTGTCCATGGCACACATAACCAGGCGGATATTGTGTATTGTGCAAAACACATGGAACCTAAGCTGACCAGACTGATATTGTGTTTTGCTTATGGAACGTGTAACTCAGGCTGATGTTGTGTCTTGCGCAAAGAGCACGTGTAACCCAGGCTGATGTTATGTAATGCCCCCACAGAGTGTATGGTGTAAAGAATGCATCAGCAACCTTGGAAACATTGCCAGTAAAAGGCTTTCAACTGAACAGAGTGGAGATAGAAAATTGTTGGAAGAGGAAATGTCATTAATTGATTTAAAGAGAATGCAAACATCCTTAATTTCAGCGCATGATGACATTACAGTAATCTATTTTCAGACGATAATTGGCTAGACAGTATTGATTCTCATAAATGCTACAGGAATTCTATATTTTGTTTATAGCATTGAATTGATACAGTCAATTTAGATTATGTTCATTAATGCATATTTCGGTAAAAAAACATCTTTCATTTAATTTGCAATGAACCATTGCACAAAAATACACACATACAACCCCCGAATTAGAGGAATAGATCAGGTAAATGCCCCACAGTCTCTTGCCCAGAGTAGGGCAATCAAGGACCAAAGGACATAGGTTCAAGGTGAAGGGGAAAAGATTTAATAGGAAGCTGAGGGGCAACTTTTTCACACAAAGGGTGGTGGGAGTATGGAACAAGCTGCCAGAAGAGGTAGTTCAGGCTGGGAATATCTCAATGTTTAAGAAACAGTTAGACAGGAACATGGATAGGATAGGTTTGGAGGGATACAGCCCAAGCGTTGGCAGGCGGGACAAGTGTAGCTGGGACATGTTGGCAAGTAATGCTGAAGGGCCTATTTCCACACTGTATCACTCTATGACTCTATGAATGCCTACAAAATTCAGAAGAGATCTGTTAATCCTAAGAAGATCCGGAGAACATGGACAGACGACTTTTCAATCTGAAGAAGGGTCCCAATCTGAAACGTCTCCTTTCCATGTTCTCCAGAGATGCTGCCTAACCCACTGAGTTACTCCAGCACCTGGTGTCATAGATTCATAGAGTGATACAGTGTGGAAACAGGCACTTCGGCCCAACTTGCCCACACCGACCAACACGTCCCAGCTACACTAGTACCACCTGCCTGCACATGGTCCATATCCCTCCAAACCTGTCCTATCCTTGTACCTGTCTAACTACTGGGATAGTTGCAGCCTCAACTACCTCCTCTGGCAGCTTGTTCCATACACCCACCATCCTTTGTGTGATAAAGTTACCCATCAGATTCCTATTAAATCTTTTCCCCTTCACCTTGAACCCATGTCCTCTGGTCCTCAATTACCCTACTCTGGGCAAGAGGTTACATAGAAACATAGAAATTAGGTGCAGGAGAAGGCCATTCGGCCCTTCGAGCCTGCACCGCCATTCAATATGATCATGGCTGATCATCCAACTCAGTATCCCGTACCTGCCTTCTCTCCATACCCTGTGATCCCCTTAGCCACAAGGGCCACATCTAACTCCCTCTTAAATATAGCCAATGAACTGGCCTCCACTACCCTCTGTGGCAGAGAGTTCCAGAGACCCACCACTCTCTGTGTGAAAAAAGTCCTTCTCATCTCGGTCCTAAAGAATTCCCCCCTTATCCTTAAGCTGTGACCCCTTGTCCTGGACTTCCCCAACATCGGGAACAATCTTCCTGCATCTAGCCTGTCAAACCCCTTAAGAATTTTGTAAGTTTCTATAAGATCCCCTCTCAATCTCCTAAATTCTAGAGAGTATAAACCGAGTCTATCCAGTCTTTCTTCATAAGACAGTCCTGACATCCCAGGAATCAGTCTGGTGAACCTTCTCTGCACTCCCTCTATGGCAATAATGTCCTTCCTCGGATTTGGAGACCAGAACTGTACGCAATACTCCAGGTGTAGTCTCACCAAGACCCTATACAACTGAAGTAGAACCTCCCTGCTCCTATACTCAAATCCTTTTGCTATGAAAGCTAACATACCATTCGCTTTTTTCACTGCCTGCTGCACCTGCATGCCTACTTTCAATGACTGGTGTACCATGACACCCAGGTTGCGTTGCATCTCCCCTTTTCCTAATCGGCCACCATTTAGATAATAGTCTGCTTTCCTGTTTTTGCCACCAAAGTGGATAACCTCACATTTATCCACATTATACTGCATCTGCCAAACATTTTCACACTCACCCAGCCTATCCAAGTCACCTTGCAGTCTCCTAGCATCCTCCTCACAGCGAACACTGCCCCCCAGCTTAGTGTCATCCGCAAACTTGGAGATATTGCATTCAATTCCCTCATCCAGATAATTAATGTATATTGTAAATAGCTGGGGTCCCAGCACTGAGCCCTACGGTACCCCACTAGTCACTGCCTGCCATTGTGAAAAGGACCCGTTTACTCCTACTCTTTGCTTCCTGTTTACCAGCCAGTTCTCTATCCACATCAATACTGAACCCCCAATGCCGTATGCTTTAAGTTTGTATACTAATCTCTTATGTGGGACCTTGTTGAAAGCCTTCTGGAAGTCCAGATACACCACATCCACTGGTTCTCCCCTATCCACGCTACTAGTTACATCCTCGAAAAATTCCACAAGATTCGTCAGACCTTTCGTAAATCCATGCTGACTTTGTCCAATGATTTCACCACTTTCCAAATGTGCTGCTATCCCATCTTTAATAACTGACTCTAGCAGTTTCCCCACTACCGATGTTAGACTAACTGGTCTGTAATTCCCTGTTTTCTCTCTCCCTCCCTTCTTAAACGTTCTGTGCATCTACCTGATCTATTCCTCTCATGATTTTATACACCTCTATAAGATTACCCCTCATCCTCCTGCGCTCCATGGAATAGAAACCCAGCCTACCCAACCTCTCCCTATAGCTCACACCCTGTAGTCCTGGCAGCATCCTTGTAAATCTTCTCTGAACCCTTTCAAGCTTGACAATATCTTTCCTGTAACAGGGTGCCCAGAACTGTTCACAATACTCCAAATGCGGTCTCACCAACGACTTATACAACTGCAACATGGCCTCCCAACTTCTATACTCACTACTCTGACTGATGAAGGCCAAAGTGCCAAAAGCCTTTTAGACCACCTTATCTACCTGTGACTAGGCCTTCAATGAATCATGCACATGTACTCCTAGATCCCTCTGCTCCACAACACTCCCCAGACTACCATTCAATGTGTAGGTCCTGCCCTTGTTCGACATCCCAAAATGCAACACCTCACATTTCTCTCCATTAAGTTCCATCAACCATTCCTCCGCCCATCCAGATCCTGCTGCAATCGTTCACAACCATCTTCACTATCTGCAAAACCACCCAATTTTGTATCATCTGCAAACTTGCTAAACTTGCCCTGTATGTTCTCATCCAAATCATTGATGTAGGTGACAAACAGTAACGGGCCCAGCACTGAACCCTGAGACAGACCACTGCTCACAGGCTGCTTGTATGTTCTCATCCAAATCATTGATGTAGATAACAAACAGTAATGGGCCCAGCACTGACCACTGGTCACAATCCAAATCATTGATGTAGATAACAAACAGTAATCACTGAACCCTGAGACAGACCACTGGTCACAGACCTATGTTTGTATGTTCTCATCCAAATCATTGATGTAGAAACATAGAAACATAGAAATTAGGTGCAGGAGTAGGCCATTCGGCCCTTCGAGCCTGCACCGCCATTCAATATGATCATGGCTGATCATCCAACTCAGTATCCCGTACCTGCCTTCTCTCCATACCCTCTGATCCCCTTAGCCACAAGGGCCACATCTAACTCCCTCTTAAATATAGCAAATGAACTGGCCTCAACTACCCTCTGTGGCAGAGAGTTCCAGAGACTCACCACTCTCTGTGTGAAAAAAGTCTTTCTCATCTCGGTCTTAAAGGATTTCCCCCTTATCCTTAAGCTGTGACCCCTTGTCCTGGACTTCCCCAACATTGGGAACAATCTTCTTGCAAATAGCCTGTCCAACCCCTTAAGAATTTTGTTAGTTTGATGTAGATGACAAACAGTAACGGGCCCAGCACTGAACCCTGAGACAGACCACTAGTCACAGGCCTCTGTTTGTCTTTGTTTGTAAACTAGCATCTGTAGTTCAATGTGTCTACTTCCAACCTTTAGATACTGGTTAACACCCACAGGGTAGTTGTACTTAATGGATCTACGCTGACGATATCTCATCCCCTGGTCAGGTTAGTTGTCTGGTCACATTAAAATAGGTTCCTATTGTCCATAGGAAGCATGAAAGGACTAGGATGTTGAGCACAAACATTGCGTACAGCAAAGGTCAATACAGTGCCCTCCATAATATTTGGGACAAAAACCCATCATTTATTTATTTGCCTCTGTACTCCACAATTTGAGATTTGCAATAGAAAAAAAATCACATGTGGTTAAAGTGCACATTGTCAGATTTTAATAAAGGTCATTTTTATACATTTTAGTTTCTCCATGTAGAAATTACAGCAGTGTTTATACATAGTCCACCCCATTTCAGGGCACCATAATGTTTGGGACACAGCAATGTCATGTAAATGAAAGTAGTCATGTTTAGGATTTTGTTGCGTATCCTTTGCATGCGATGACTGCTTGAAGTCTGCGATTCATGGACTTCACCAGTTGCTGGGCGTCTTCTCTGGTGATGTTCTGTCAGGCCTGTATTGCAGCCATCTTTTGCTATGCTTGTTTTGGTGGCTAGTCCCCTTCAGTTTTCTCTTCAGCATATAAAAGTCATGCTCAATTGGGTTCAGATCAGGTGATTGACTTGGCCACTCAAGAATTGACCATTTTTTAGCTTTGAAGAACTCCTTTGAGATCATGGTCTTGCTGTAGAATGAACCACTGGCCGGAGGTGGGAGATTACAACCTTCACGTGGTCCGCCTTGTTTTGACGAATGCAATCAACCTGGCGTGCACAATCAAAAAAGATCAAATAGAACTTGCCCAACAACTTTAGGCTGTGCACGCCAAATGCAAGAAGAAGTAGAACCGCCGGCAAATGAGTTTTGAGGCATTTGTTTGAACTTGAGTAGATAGGATGTGTCTATACACTTCAGAATTCATTATGCTACTGCCATCGGCAGTTGTATCATCAATAAAGATAAGTGAGCCAATACCTTCAGCAGCCATACATGCTCAGGTCATAACACCCCCACCACCGTGTTTCACAGATGAGGTGGTTATGCTTGGATCTTGGGCAGTTCCTTCTCTCCTCCATACTTTGCTCTTGCCATCACTCTCATATAAGTTAATCTTCATCTCATTGTCCACAAGACCTTTTTCCAGAACTGTGGTTGCCGTTTTAAGTACTTCTTGGCAAACTATAACCCAACCATCCTATTTTTGCAGCTAACCAGTGGTTTGCATCTTGCAGTGTAGCATCTGTATTTCTGTTCATGAAGTCTTCTGCGGACAGTGGTCATTGTCACCTGACTCCTGAGGAGTGCTACTGATCTGTCGGACAGGTGTTTGGGGATTTTTCTTTATTATAGAGATAATTTTTCTCTCATCAGCTGTGGAGGTCTTCCTTGGCCTGCCAGTCCCTTTGCGATTAGTAAGCTCACCAGTGCTCTCTTTCTTCATAATGATGTTCCAAGCAGTTGATTTTGGTAAGCGTAAGATTTGGTGATGTCTCTAACAGTTTTGTTCTAGTTTCTCAGTCTCATAATGGCCTCTGACTTTCATTGGCACAACTTTGGTCCTCATGTTGATAAACAGCAATAAAAGTTTCCAAAGGTGATGGAAAGACTGGAGGAAAGACTAGGCAGAGCTCTCTTATACCTGCATTAAGGAGGCATTTAAACACACCTGAGCAATTACAAAAACCTGGGAAGCCATGTGTCCCAAACATTATGGTGCCCTGAAATGGGGGGGGGGGAACTATGTATAAACTGCAATTACTGTTGTAATTTCTACATGGTGAAACCAAAATGTATAAAAATATAAAAATATCATTTCATAAAATCTGACAATGTGCACTTTAACCACATGTGATTTTTTCTATTACAAATTTCAAATTGCGGTTTACAGAGGCAAATAAATAAATGATGGGTCTTTGTCCCAAACATTATGGAGAGCACTGTATATTAACATCTCCCCCCACTCCCAGATTAACTGCTAGAGTTGTGCTTCCGAAGATTTATAATCACAACCGCCCGCGTAACAAAATTGCTTCATTGAATTTAACAGGCAGACAACACTGTTCATGACCCTCTCCGGTGAGCCAAGCCAAGCAGTCTCATTAAGCTTTGTCTGCCCTACTTCCTCCCACTGGAGTCAATTTCACTGCGGCAACTCTAGTCAGAATACAAATGTTAGACCCTTCCTTAGGAAAATAACAGGTTCTCAACCCACACTCTGAGCCTTGCTTGGTTGATTATTCCGCAGACACTTTACCATGTTCTTTGTTTCATGGGATCAGGGCGTCTGGCAAGCCCTCCAGCTTGCTCTTCCTCATTACATTTCCCAGCCAGTCTTTTTCCATTTAAAGATGTCTCCTTGCTAAGGTTCACTCTTTCATTGCCGTGCCTGTGTGGTGATTCCTGTTACATGCACAATGTTGCAGGACCCATTGGTGCTGTGCATGTAGATTAATCAAGGTGATATTGAGATTAAACTATGATTCATTTATTATCAGCCGCACATAGATCATCTTGCAAAATCATAACACCACCGACTAACTGATGTAGTGTTGACTATGAAAGTTAATAATAGAAATGTTTATGGCAGGGAATATCAATGATAATGTGGTCATTAAGTCTAGGTTAAGTAGTTATTCACTTGCAGGCAGGGGTTAGTTTAATTTGGCAACATGCTCAGACATTGTGGACTGAAGGACTTGTTCCTGTGCTGTGTAACTATATAGTTATTTCCTTCTCATACAAATATCTTGCTCCACTTTTGAAACTTTGGACACCTTCAAGTAATGCAATCACAATTATTATGGGTTTTTTTAAAAATTCCTTACTTTCTGATTATTTAAAATCCTCCAGAATTAACTCTCTCTCAGTCCGTGAAAAGAGTTCCATCGCATCCCATCAACTTGTCCCACCCCATCCCGCAAATAGTCCCTCTCAATCAAACTCCCTAGTCAACCTTTCCTGACTACTTACATTACAAGGAAACAATCCATGTTTGGGACAGAGCTGGTCGTTGCCTTTTGCACCTTCTCCAAGCTCGTGCTTTATAGTTTTGGACAGATATTTGTCAAATGTATTGAAGGCAGTTTGACAACTTGTCACTGCAAGGTTCCAGCCCATAATACCGAGCTATTGTGACTGTGTTCAGAGTTGCGAGGATAGTGCAAGTGTGATGACTGATGCAAACTCACTTCAACATGGGCACTAAGAAATCAAACGCCACAACTAAAAAAGAGAGCAAAAGACAAAAAAGAGAGGGAAAGGGAGAAAATGAAAGAGACGGGGCATTCTTTTTACAAAGAGGGTTGAAGCAGATGTGTGGCATTTAAACGGCTTTTAGATAAACACACGGATATGCAGAAAGGGGAGGGATGCAGGTATATAAATGATACCCTATGGAGGGGAGAGGACAGTCATACTCGCTACGAGTGACCGATGATGATGATGATGATATAAATGATGGTCTTAACATGATGTTCGGCACAGGCATTGTGGGCCAAAGGACTGTACTCTTGTGCTGTACTGTTCTATGTTCTATCTGCAAATTAACCGGTAGAACCATATTTTGGGAGTAGATAGCTGATATGGTGAATTTAGTATTACTGATTAGGACTGAATTTTCGGTAATTTTATCTCAATGCACTGATTTGCAAACTGCAAAAAAAATTTGAATCAATGAATCAAATGATTTTTTTAGGACGATGGGGCCTTCAGCTGTGTACAAGATGTGTTCTTTGTTATTCAGCAAACGCAACTCCTCCCTTGAAAAGAAGCCTAATATTCCGTACAAACACCGCCCCACAGCACAGCCCATGAATGGAAAAGCTTTAACGTTGACTGTGTCACCACGACTGACGGTGCTCCAGGCTATTCCCACCGCTGCGATCAAAGCGTCCATCTGTAACATGACCTGTCAGACTGGCACAAGCCTGGGTATCAGACACCTTTTACAGAGAAGAAAATCTACAAAGTACATATTTTGGATTAGTGCGGAGAAGGAAGTCCCCACTTCCCGAATTTATCTTTGTCGACAGAGGAACCATCTTTCCTTGACAGGTATAAATGCTCATTCTCAGGTGAATGTTTCTCAGATTTCCAGAGTATATTTTAAATTACTGCAGATTACTGACAAAAATTGAAGGGAACTCCCGCCGAGATAATATTTCCATCAATTGGCTTGCTAATCTTTCACAAATCATTCCCATTTGACCAGAATGTTTTCCCAAACCCAGCATGTGTTTCACTAACCCCGTGTCGCCCTCGCCTTGCCCTCTACAGCCCGTCCCCACCGTTGTGTTCTGCTCATTGTGTGACGGAGTATTTGCAAGAGGCTCCACCTCGAACGTGGCCGGCACTTGCCGCAGCAGCAGAGTCCAGCCAGCACTGCTCGTATCTTTCCCAACCTTGAGCCGGCTACTGTTCGCGATGGACAATGCCCAGGTTTACCGAGCAATTGTCGGTTTTCATACATGCATTTTCTCAATTAAAATTGCGCAAATGATCAATGCACTGATCTGGCAGATGTTAAGGTGTGCCGCCTTTCTTTCCAGGTTGAAATAAGAAATAATAATACACTGGATTTAATATCTATGCCGACAATATATCTAATATACATAGATTTAATATCTATGCTGACAAAATGCTAAATATATGATTGAACTTTTACCACCGTTGGATGACTGTAAGATGTCTCGCAGAGGGCTACAAAGAATGTAATCCTGTTTGAGGAGCGGAGTCAACAAGACGTAATGCTGTTTACCCACCTCCACTTTCATTTTGCCGACTTCATTCTGTTCTTCCTGCACTAGCTCCTCTCTGATGGCCGGGGTGGAGGGGCAAGGCAGCATGGTAGCGAGCCACGGGCAGAGACACTGCAGCCGGCAGCTGGGCAGGCAGTAGAGACAGCACTGAGCATGTGCCGTGCATCCCCGCCCTCTCCTGCACTGCCCTTTGATGCAAGCGGGCCTGCCACAGAGAATAGTGGAAACCCGCCCCTCCCCACCCCACTATCCTCTCACACACACCATCCCATTGCATCACCGCCACCCACCCAACACCCTCCCCACCGCTCTACCCCCCCCCCCCCCAACAGCCCCCATCCACTCCCCACAACGCACCCCACTCTACTCCCCCCTCGCTCGAACCCCCCTACCCACCCCGTCTCTCGACCACCCCCTAATTACCTGCCCCACCCACCCTCCTCATTCTACTTCCCACCCCACCGCCCCCCTATACCCACCACGTTCCACTCCCGTACTCTACTCCAACCCACCACCCCCTCTACTCCCCACTACGCCACCGCCCCCGTACCCCTCCCTCTACCCCCACCCTACAACCTGCCTCCCCCCCGCTCTACTCACCCCCCCCCCCCCCCCCCCCCCCCCCCCCCCCCCCCCATTCCCTGCCCCCTTCACAGCCACACAGACCATCCCTTGGGTATCTGGGCTGCGCGTCTGAGGATGAGTTCCCTCCCCCATTGCCATTAAGGAATACAGTTGAGTACATTAATCAGACCGATTCCCCGTCCTCCGCGCCAGCTCCTGTGTTGTGCAGCTGCTCCGAGCACGAGCCTTGCACAACACCTTAGCTCAGCGACATCAACCAGAGCTAGTCCCAGAGAGATAACTGCTGCTGACATGTTCATTCATTGTCACATATTTAATACATTAGCACTTCTTGGAGGATATCAGCCCGTGAAGTAGCAGCCTGCAGACACAAAGCCCATTCCTACTACACCTATATTCCAAGACCTTGTGTTTATTTGCAAGAAAGGCAGGAATTACAAAACATTGTGATTTCTTTAATGCTAACGTTGTATCGTTATAGGTTTAAAATACATAAAAGAATCCTCGAGAAACCAGCTACACTTGAGTGGTGCACAATAACATGTGCTTAGCTCCGCAAATCCCTGACAAAGGCATACAGTATGGAGAGATTCTGGAAGCCTCAGCGTTATTGAACTGCTTCATTCCATTGTTTCAGTCGCACGGTCCGGGGAGAATGGTTCTTAAATAGCACAGTCACGGTAAATATCACTCCTCTAATGAGCTGACAAGGGAACGTGAAACTGAGGTTGTAATGAGATCAATATTTTCTGTGAACTTTGAAATTTGACCACACGCGTTATAAATTACCATTCGAGCAATCTTCACAAATAACGAATCTGGCCAGAAAAGCATCTCCCAGTACTCACGCTCGCTGGGGGCTGGCTGCTGGCCTTTGCTGTGCGGGATTCTGCGGGATGAATATTGCTCACTGAAGTTGTGTAGAATCAAGGAGCTGCAGATGTGTAGGAAGGAACTGCAGATGCTGGTATCCAAAATAAGACACGGAATGCTGGAGTAACGCAGCGGGTCAGGCAGCATCTGATTGTGAATCTGTGGAATTCTCTGTCTCAGAAAGCAGTGGAGGCCAATTCGCTGTATGTTTTCAAGATAGAGTTAGATATAGCTCTTAGGACTAACGGAATCAATGGATATGGGGAGAAAGCAGGAACGGGGTACTGATTCTGGATGATCAGCCATGATTATATTGAATGCCGGTGCTGGCTCGAAGGGTCGAATGGCCTACTCCTGCACCTATTGTCTATGTTCTATGCTTCTATCTCTGGAGAACATGGTAGGTGACGTTTCGGGTCGGGACCCTTCTTACTCCAGCACTCTGCGTCTGAAGATGTGTGCCTTGTTTATCCAGCAGTTTGACCATTGCCCAGGTGAGCAAGGAAAGGTTGCCGTTTATGGGGCACTGGAGGCAAGTTGAGAACTTCCGTGCCCCAGGCACCGATACTTCCTACTATTGGTTCCAACGTTCCCTCTAGACAACTCCCAGTGCAAATGCCCGTGATCAGCTCCGGGAGGGGGCAGCAGTCATGGGGATATGATGCAGGTAATCGCACACCAAGTCTGCAACGGTAAACATCCCCTCTGAGGAGTGCTCCCATCACACGCTGAGTGGTCCCATCACACGCTGAGTGGTCCCAGTAGGTCCCATCACACACTGAGTGGTCCCAGTAGGTCCCACCACACACTGAGTGGTCCCAGTAGGTCCCACCGCACACTGAGTGGTCCCAGTGGGTCCCACCACACACTGATTGGTCCCAGTAGGTCCCACCACACACTGAGTGGTCCCAGTAGGTCCCACCGCACACTGAGTGGTCCCAGTAGGTCCCACCACACACTGAGTGGTCCCAGTAGGTCCCACCACACACTGAGTGGTCCCAGTAGGTCCCATCACACACTGAGTGGTCCCAGTACACACTGAGTGGTCCCACCACACACTGAGTGGTCCCACCACACTGGGTGGAGATCTGCACCTACCTCCAGCACCCGGACAAACTGCCGCAGCTCCAATGATGTGGCAGACGGCCGTTGTTGAAGAGTTTTCATCTCCGTTCATATCAGGTGCGGCCCTCCAGCCGAGCAGGCGGCGTGTCCTGCCTGGAGCTGCCCGCGTGTGGTGTGGCCGGTCCACCGTGAATCCCGCGAACCTTTGCAGAGCTCCAATGGTGCGAGGGTGAGCAAAGCGCCCTTCCTCTCCACACCCGGTGCGGCCGCAAACTCAGCAACCCCCGAGAATGTCGGTGGGGCTGATCTATCACAGCAGAGGCGTCAGTGTGTGGGGCTGATGAGGGGGGTGGGTGAGTGATGGAGCTGAGGGAGAAGATGTTGTAGAAGCAAGTCCCCGGTGCCCACCAGTGTGTCCAATTCAACTTCTCTGCGCCACCTGACAAGGTTCACTGTTACACAAGATCACAATATGCAAGATTATAATGGTGAATTCGCATTCTTCCTAAGATTATGAGAATGAAATTGATGATGCTATTTGATGATAACATCTCCAAGTTTACAGATGACTCATAGCTGGGTCGCAATGTGAGCTGCTATAAAGATGCTATGGGGCTACAGGGTGACTTGGATAGGTTGGGTGAGTGGCAGATGCATGGCAGCTACAGTATAATGTGGGTAAATGTGAGGCTATCCACTTTTTGTGGCAAGAACAAGAAGGCAGATTAGTATCTGAATGGTGTCAGATTAGGAAAAGAGGAAGTACAACGAGACCCGGGTGTCCAATCACTGAATGTACTCGTGCAGGTACAAACATGAAATGTTTGGAAATGTACGTTCATATGACCATCCTGCAGCCGCTAGTATGTGGTCCAACAGAACGTCCATAACCCTTGCTGCTGATGTCGTTGCGGCCCTGGTGGAGTGAGATTTGAGACTGTCAGTGTTCACGCCTGCACAAGCCAGACCCTGGAGATGGTCTGTACTGATACCTTTTTATGAGGTTTTATGTAACTAACAACATAGCTAGTTCAGAGCCTCCAAGGCTTTTGGTGACCTTAACATACTGTTGTAGATGTGTGACCACACACAACCGAAGGTCCATGGGGTATGCCAAAACCTCTAGTTTGAACCTGATGCCCCTGGTCTGCTCTGCTGGACTAAGTCATAACATAAATGTTATTTTGCCAACAGATGTAACCATCGTGTCCAGTCGCAGCTTATGCAACGACTGGATCCGTTGCACTGAAACCAGCGCCATGGACATAACCACTTTGTAAGTGAGTTTGACTAAGGACAGGGATGTAGTTGGAGCCCAACGGCGAAGCAGTGTCAGCACAATGTCAACATCCCATATTTCTGAGTCCCTGGGCCTGGGAGGTTTTGAGTTAAAGATACGTTTCATAAATCTGGCTATCAGTGGGTGAGATCCGACAGAGTGATGTCCCAATCCCAGCACAAGTATGACGACAAGGCACTACTGGCATAAATTATGGCACTATATTTGTATGCCTCGTCAAAATTAGTTTAGAGAGGAATTGCAAAACATCTGTTATACGTGTCGTGTCATACGTATGTCGGACTGTAAACAGAACACTTCCCACTAATGATATGGGGGATGCACTGTATCTTGGTACTATCTCCCCAGGCCTCAGATCATGACCAAAGTACGACCAGACAGTCGGAGCCCTAGGTAAGGTCTTCTCAGACTCTGAATTAAAGATTTGATTTGATGATGCAGTGGATGGTCCTCCCCAGTCACGGGGTGAACTAGTAGATATCTGCGTTTGGGAACAGCCAGAAAGGCTCAGTTCTCATTCCCAATATGAGTGGGAATCATGGCTGCTTAGGCCAGTCAGGCATTACCAAAATGGATGAGGCGGAGTTTTGCTGGATTTTTAGCAAGCGCTGACTGATGTGGCAAAAAATGGAGGGAACGTATAAAAGACATTCCTCCCTAGTGAAGCAAGAATGCATCTACCGCTACTGCCCCTGGGTCTACACACTTAGGTAACTGGTGATTGAGTTGAGCTGCAAACAAATCAATATTACCTTTTCGGTGTTCATGGAGGTAAATAATGAGACCTACTCACCAGCGTCTCTAACTCCAGGTCCCTTACCTTTGCTGGAGTTTCTGTCCATCATGTTTGTCATTTCCATTAGATCGCTGATGCTGCTGGCCAATTTCTCTTGTAGCGGCTAGACCGTCCCTGACGGAGCAGCAATTTTTAGAGATAAAGCACACCGTTTTCCCTCATGCGATTGTCGTACATTATGCATTAAGCATGGGATCCCGACACATAGTCATATTCGGGTTCCTGTTTGGAATTAAACCATACTAACCTTTGACACCCTTTTAGAGTGGGAGTATTTGCACCTGAACCAGGTGTTACCATCCATATCCTCAAATTGTCTGTGCATGCTTCTGTACCAATCATGTTTTGCAACACCATCTCCCATAGTCTTTTGGGTGGGAGGCAATGCGAACCTTGAACCAAGGCAGCTACAGGCATGTGACTTGAGCTGCCTGTGTATGCATGCATGACAGGAGGCATAATATATATGGCTCCATCTTCATCCTTCATATATCCGAATGGGAGGACTTATGCAACCTGAACCAGGAGCCGCCTCAAGCATATGTGCATGTATTTTAGCACCATCTCCATAACTATGTTCAACCGAGTGGGAGGAATTGCAACCCTGAACCAGGCGTTGCTTCAGGCACATGTGCATACTTCTGTAGCACCCTCTTCACCACTCCGCTCATGCCTTAAGTAGGTATGTTACAAAACTTACCTTCAGCGGTGCTGCAGTTCTGTCACTGGCCGTGTGCGTCTTTGGCGCCTTTGAGGGAGGGCGGGGTTAAAATGCAGTTTTCCCCTGCCTTCAGGAGTTATATTTTCTCGGGGTGCGAGCTTTTGCTGAAGATTCGTTCCGACTGCCGGTCTGTGAAATTTTTTTTTTTAAATCGCCTGATAATTTCAGCGCTGGAGTAAAATAAAAATTAGCTTCTAAAGCCGTCAACGCCGACAATGGGGACGGATTACACGTAGGGGACAGGTGAAGGAAAGCCGTTTATTTTTCATATAAACGTGCTTCTTAAGATGACCTTAATCCAAATTTCTTGTTGCGAAACGGTGATTTATTCCCCATACGAACCGGCAGTATTTTTCCTGCTGATATGGGGTTTAAATTCACTGCAACCGCAACGTTCCAATCGATCGCGTTCCATAAAATCCCACTCGCAAGATGATTTAAATGGCCATTTATTTACGGGAATTAAACACTAAATTCCTTCAATTTGGCCTATAAATTAATGACATTGAGATTTTAAAATCATGTTATATTGTGAATTATTGTGTGAATGTTATTTGGACACTTAGACTATTTAAAAATGTTAATATTTTCTTAAGAAATGGATAGATGTTTAGATCTAGTAACTGAATTTTGTAATTAGCTACAACTGGGTAACTAACTAATTATATGCTTTAATTTTAGGTCATCCAAGTAAGATTGTTTCATATTTGTTTCAGAATGCTTCAATCTATAATAACTGAAAATAGTAAGATTAAATGAGAACTTACCAGTTTGAAGTTTGATCTTTATTTTATATCGTAACTCCTCATAAAATAAAGATCAAACTTCAAACTGGTAAGTTCTCATTTAATCTTACTATTTTACTTCGGAGTCACGTGAGTGACTACGTGAAGATTTCAAAGCTCTGTGATTTCATGCCCTGGAACGAGACCATGCTCACACACTGCCATTCTGGGAAGGAGGATGAACGTATTTCACACACGATACTGTGCTGAAAAACAATAAAGGTATTATTCATACCTAAAATAATATGCCCCACATTGGGTAATTTATTTTACAGAACTTAATTTTTCCCTGCAAACGTCTCAGGATCGGCCACGGGTTTATTATAAAGCATTGAATGCGTTTATTGCTCCACCCCGCTGTGGCAAGGATGTGGTCCATAGGAACTCCCATCATCCTAGCGTCCGATGTAGATGCAGCCCTGTTGGAGTGAGATTTGAAACATTAGTATCCACCACTGCACGTAATACCACCCTAACCATCTGGATATGGTTTGCACTGTGGACCTAGGTGAGGGCATTTATGGCTAATGAGAAAGCTCTCTCCGTGCCCATAAGTGTCTTGGTGACTATATATTTGAAAATATGTGTCACTATGCAGGGCCGACTATCTGCAGGATAGGCCAGAACTCTAATATTGGCCAGAGGAACCGGGTCAGTCTTGTTTAAGTACCCCTGTATGTGGCAGGTTATCTGCCATTTGTGACAGACATGACGTCCTATACTAGCTTGTGTAAGGACTGGACCCGTTGTGCTGATCCAAGTGCCATAATCATTCCCATCTAGGATATTAGTTTGTCCAGAGTGAGCCCCGATATTGGTGTCCATCCTCGTAACATGGTGTACTACCTATGTCCCATATATGGGTGTATATGGGGGGGATAGAGTACAAATACCCCTCATTCGTTTAGGTACTAGCGGGTGTGATCCTATAGCCAGGTGATCACTCCCTCTGCCCAGATATTAGATAGGGCACTCCTTGCACAATAATGGCACTGTAACTCAATCCTTCATCGAAATGAAGGGTGGCCAGAACTCCAGCACTTCAGTGTTGGTGGCTGAGTCATATGTAGTGTTCGTCCTGGTGCAGAACACTTCCCATTTCCTGACATATGTCAGGTACTGTCTTCTCGTGGACTCCCTGCACGACGCTGAGAGGGCATTGATCGTCCTGTCGGAGAGTCCGTATCCCAGAAATGGCCTGTTCAGAATTTGCAAATCAACAAGTTCATACAGTCATGGCACGGATACTTTCCCGCACCGGGTGTGCCAACCTCCTTGGCCGTTGTTGATCCAGATGCAGGGTTCTGAGACCATCTTTGTACTGTTGGAAACCATGGTACCCGTTGCGGCGTGTTGTTTAATTATTGTAAGACTCGCCTGATGAGGCAGAAGGGAAAATGCATAGCAAAACAAATCCCCCCCCCCAATGCAGCGAGAAATCGTTCCATCGCTGCTGCCCCTGGGTCTGGTTCCCAAGCAACATATGTTGGTAGTTGGTGAATTAGTCTGGATGGAAAAAAGATCGATATCTGGTGTCCCATACCGGTCTATAATATCTGTAAACACTTTCCGATCCAACATCCATTTAATGTTGTCGTTGAATTTACGTGACCTGGTGTCTGCCACTGTATTTAGCTTACCTGGAAGGTAAGTGGTTGAAGATTCAAATCTCTCTCCCAGACACCAGTGCCAGATATTATTAGCCAATTCATCACATGATATCGACTTTATTTCACCCATATGATTATATATAGGCCCCCACTGTGGTATCAATTTGTACCGTACATGCAACTGGTGCTCATCTGAGCAGTAGGCCCTGAGTCCATGAAACGCTCCCAGCATTTCTAGATAATTAATTCCTAGTGCTTTAAACAGAATAATTTTTGTGCACTCATCTGCCACCACCGCAATGCGTTCGACTGGCGGGGTCTTCACGTAGTCACTCACGTGACTCCGAAGTAAAATTTCTTTCAGTTCTCTTAATTTTTATGAAAGTTATGGGCTTTTGACTGTCCTCGATCACAACTTTTGTATTAAGTCAATGGAAAAGCAATAGGGAACAAGATGCAAATTTCCGAGTATGAAAATGGCCATAACCTTTTTAATACTGAAGATATTCACTGAATGTGAATTAGACGTCAAATTAAACTTCTTTTTATGCTTTATCTAATGGATAAATTGCAGACTTGATTTTTAAAATCTCAAAATGTTGTAACATTGCTACCTGAAGACGGAGCATTCTTTGACTGCGACGAGTCCCACTCTTGTCTGACATAGATGCGCAAGACTTGGCACTCACCCCGAGTTGGGGTTGTCAGGTTGCTTCCTTCAGCAGCCGCCAGGACTAGCTGTGCGAATCGATGCTCTGTTGGCATCCTCATTTACCAAACAGGCTGCACGTGCTAGTGACTCCGAGTCCTGCTCCTTTCCGATGTCATATTCGGGTTCCTGCCAATGTAGTATATAGGGAAGGACTGGAGCGCCTCTGGCCCCCGTACACCAGATATAGTGGGAGAAATGTTGGAAAAAAACTGCCAGTTATTTCTCATGGGCAAAAAACGTGTACATGAATGAAAACGCCCATCCCAGTTGAATTAGAGATTTGATTACTTTATTGATTTGAATAAAGTCGGCGTCCTGAGGAAGAATCTTCCACAGTCCCTTTACTGAGCGGATTTACCATGACGCCACCAGGTGTAGCTCGCACAGGTGACTGATAGGTACAGCTCAACAAGGCTTCCCAAGCCAGGGATCTAGACTGCCATGGCAGGTCCGATTCTACTACACATATTATTGGTGTAAGTGATAACGATATTGCTTGTAATTTCTCTCCTTTAACACATAACTAAATTTGGCAAGATGATACATATTATGATACCAAAACAAAACCTGAACTGATATAATTAGTCAGAGGATATTAGCATAAAGGTGCAGCTGGTAGAGCTGATGCTAGAGACCTGGGCTTACAGCCCCAGATGTGGCTTCAATCCTGACCACAGATGTATCTGTGTAGAATTAGCAGCTCATCAGCGTATTGGTTATGAATGTCACAACGTGACATAGTGGCAACATTATAAATGCCCATCCTGTATAGCCATATGATAAAAGAATACACTATAACTGGTCGACACAACCCATGTTTTGGAAGAACCAGACCCACATACCTGCATAGTTACCGGTGGTCTAGAGGTAAGCCCAAAGGCCCCTGATGTAGGTTCTATTCCCATCCTTGAATTGGAGGGTGGGACTGCCGGGGTGCGTGGATTGCACATTTTCCCTGAAGGCCGGCTTGGGCCTAGGCCTGAAGACCTCTGCCCAGAGAATCAGCTGTCAAGCTGCTACCAGCTTCAGTGAACTGCTTACTGCCATTGGGGCGTAAGGGTGTTATTGCTGCTAGTAATGTGAGGGGAACTCTGCCCCCCCCCCCCCCCCCCCCCCCCCCCCCCGCCCCCCCCCCCCCCCCCCCCCCCCCCCCCCCCCCCCCCCCCCCCCCTCCCCCCCCCCCCCCCCCCCCCCCCCCCCCCCCCCCCCCCCCCCCCCCCCCCCCCCCCCCCCCCCCCCCCCCCCCCCCCCCCCCCCCCCCCCCCCCCCCCCCCCCCCCCCCCCCCCCCCCCCGGATATTCTGGAACCTTACTCATGAATTGCAGTATGTGCCATGGACATACTTCCAGGGTTCCAAAGTCACACACTGACCCCTCGTATTCCCCTCCATAGAGAGGAGATATGTAAGCAGCCCTGAAAACAAGTGCTGCCGTAGCCCCCCGAGGACCTGCGCTGATATGGCCCTGTTCCGTGGACCATATCAGGATGGGTTAAACGTCCAAGGACGTACCGTTGGATGTTGGTCAGGCTTCTCTGACTCCGTACTGGTTGCCCACCTTTTTGGACTGCTGAAGTCTGAGTCACTGACCGCACTGTCAGCGACTCGGGTAGCGAACCTGACGGCCACCGGCTACCTGCTCTTCCGCAGTCCGTAGCCAGTTCCTTCGCGGTCTGTAGTTTCCCATGGCCTGTCCGGATACCTGTATGTCAAAACCCTCGGAAGTCGCTGACCGTCCTGTCAGCGATTTGGGTAGCGAACCCGACGGCCACCGGCTACCCGCAGCACCGCGGTCCGCAGCCGGCATCCCCGCCGCCCGTAATCGGTTTCCACGCGGTCCATCTAGGTTTCACCCCGTAATTCAACGTCGAGCAGGAAAACTCTGTGAAAAAAGAGTCCTGCAACAAAAGAACAACCTGAAAAGTAAGTACGAAAACTTACCTGCAGGATTTGAAATTTACCCGCTGGAGGAGCAGCCGCCTGCCAGCCAGTCGCTGCGCAATGCGTTAGACGATAATGACGCGCATGCGGGCTGGCGGGCTAGTCACTCACGTGACTCCGAAGTGAAATTTAGATGAGAGGGGATCTTGTAGAAACATAAAAAATTGTTAAGGGATTGGACAGGCTAGTGCAGGAAAAATGTTCCCGATGTTGGGGGAGTCCAGAACCAGGGGTCTCAGTTTAAGAATAATGGGATGAGGAAACACATTTTTACCCAGACAGTTGTGAATCTGTGGAATTCTCTACCACAGAAGGAAGTGGAGGCCAATTCACTGGATGTTTTCAAGAGAGAGTCAGATATAGCTCTTAGGACTAACGGAATCAAGGGATATGAGGAGAAAGCAGGAATGGGGTACTGATTGTGAATGATCAGCCATGATCGTATTGAATGGTGATGCTTGCTCGAAGGGCCGAATGGCCTACTCCTGCACCTATATTCTACGTTTCTATGCCAATTAGAACATAGAGCAGTTACAGGCCTTTCGCAATATCTGTGCTGAACATAATACCAAGACCATCACTTATTTACCTGCACACAATCCACATCCCTCCGATCCCTGCCTGTATGTGTGCGTGTCTAAGAGCCTCGTTGTATCTGCCAAGGCGTGACTTAGTGCACACCTCGTTTGTTCAACCGCATCGTTTTCAGCAGGTGCCGCATGACGGTGGGGTGGTTGTGCTTTGGGGAGAAGCAACAAGGGACACGGGTGCTGGAGAGAGCAGATCTGGATCAGTCCGCAGTGGGAAGGATTGCAGACAAAGGGAACTGCTGGTGCTGGTTTACAGAGTGCTGGAGTAATTCAGCGGGTCAGGTATCAGCTCCTGTCCTCCTGGCGGCGCAGCGGTACGGTTGCTGCCTCACAACGCCAGAGACACGGGTTCCATCTTGACTATGCGGAGTTTGTCCGCTCTCTGTGACTTTGTGGGTTTCTTCCAGGTGCTCTGGTTTCCTCCCACAAATACGTGCAGGTTTGTAGGTTAATTTGCTTCTGTAAATTGTTCCTAGTGTGTAGGATAGTGCTAGTGTACGGGAATTGTAGGTCGGCACGGACTGGGTGGGCTGAAGGGCCTGTATCCACGCCGTATCTCTAAAGTCTACAGATGCTGCCTGAACCACTCCAGCACTCAGTGTTGTGTGGTGGGAATGGTTGTACTGTGGTGGGCAGAGGTATGCAGAGCCCTGGGAAGGGGCTTGAGGGAGGAATCTGTATCCTACAGCAACCTGTGCCGGAGTTAGTCCAACACCGGCGGGACTTGCCAGTTCCGCATTCGATTCCAATTCGGATCAACATTCTACATTCATTGGGAACAGTGCACATTCGCTTCGCCCGACCTGCCGGTTACATAAGACTTCTGAAGTTGACAATAGTTTAATCCACGATTTATCACTGGGAAAATGACAGCACAAATAGAGAGAATGGAACTGTGTGTGAAATGCATCTGTTAACATTGAATTATCAGCGGTCATTGTGTTGTAGAAAAGGAAGGTCTCTTGCCCAGAGTAGGGGAATCGAGGACCAGAGGACATAGGTTCAAGGTGAAGGGGAAAAGATTTAATAGGAATTCGAGGCGTAATTTTTTCACACATAGGGCGGTGGGTGTATGGAACGAGCTGCCAGAGGAGGTAGTTGTGGATGGGATTATCCCAACGTTTAAGAGACAGACAAGTACATGGATAGAACAGGTCAAAGTCAAAGTCAAAAGAGTTTATTGTCATGTGTCCCTGACAGGACAATGAAATTCTTTCTTTGGATAGCACAACAGAACATAGTAGGCATTGACTACAGTTATATACTTAAATACACACATTAATTAATAAATTAATAAAGTGCAAATAACAGATGGAGGGGTATTAATGTTCAGAGTTTTGTCTGAGCCAGGTTTAATACCCTGATGGCGGTGGGGAAGTAGCTATTCCTGAACCAGGTCGTTGCAGTCTTCAGGCTCCTGTACCTTCTACCCGAAGGTAGCAGGGAGATGAGTGTGTGGCCAGGGTGGTGTGGGTCCTTGATGATGCTGCCAGCCTTTTTGAGGCAACGGCTGTGGTAGATCCCCTCGATGGAAGGAAGGTCAGAGCCGATGATGGACTGGGCAGTGTTTACTACTTTTTGTAGTCTTTTCCTCTCCAGGGCACTCAAGTTGCCAAACTAAGCCACGATGCAACCAGTCAGCAAGCTCTCTACTGTGCACCTGTAGAGGTTAGAGAGAGTCCTCCTTGACAGACCGACTCTCCGTAATCTTCTCAGGAAGTAGAGGCGCTGATGAGTTTCTTAATAATTGCTCGGACCAGGAAAGATCTTCACAGATGTGCACGCCCAGGAATTTGAAGCTCTTGACCATTTCAACCATCGACCCGTTGATATAAACAGGACTGTGGGTCCCCATCCTACTCCTTCCAAAATCCACAATCAGTTCCTTGGTTTTGCTGGTGTTGAGGGCCAGGTTATTGTGCTGGCACCATATGGACAGTCGCTCGATCTCTCTTCTGTACTCCGACTCATCCCCATCAGTGATACGTCCCACTACAGTGGTGTTGTCAGCGAACTTGATGATGGAGTTCGCACTGTGACCGGCTACGCAGTCATGAGTATAGAGTGAGTACAGCAGGGGGCTGAGCACGCAGCCTTGAGGTGCTCCCGTGCTGATTGTTATCGAGTCTGACACATTTCCACCAATACGAACAGTCTGTGGTCTGTGAATGAGGAAGTCGAGGATCCAATTGCAGAGGGATGCGCAGAGACCCAGTTCTGTGAGTTTGGTAACCAGCTTGGAGGGGATGATTGTGTTAAATGCCGAGCTGTAGTCAATGAATGACAGCCTGACATATGAGTTTTTGTTGTCCAAGTGGTCCAGAGCGGAGTGGAGGGCCAGCGAGATCGCGTCCAACGTTGATCTGTTGTGGCGGTAAGCGAACTGCAGTGGGTCCAGGTTTTTGTCAAGGTAGGAGTTGATTTGCGCCATGATCAACCTCTCGAAGCACTTCATCACCACAGGCGTTAGTGCCACAGGGGCTTGGGAAGGCACATCGGTGTTCTCCCTATCAAAGTGTGCGTAAAATGCATTGAGCTCATCAGGGAGTGATGTATCGCCGACATCCGAGCTGCCTCCTGGTTTCGCCTTGTAGGAGGTGATTGCATTCAGTCCCTGCCACAGCTGCCGAACATCTGTCTCATCCTCCAGTTTGGAGCAGAACTCCCTTTTGGCCTTTTTGATGGCCTTACCAAGGTCGTATGTGGACTTCGTGTAGACCACTGTATCATCAGACATGAATGCCCTGGAGGGATGGAGGGATATCGACCCAGTGCAGTCAGGTGAGACTAATGTAGCTGGGATATTGTTGGCGGTGTAGGAGAGTTGGGCCTGTTTCCACACTGTATCATTCTGTGACTGTGACTCTATGATAGGAACAAATTAGCTGTCAGGTGACAACACTGAGCAACAATGTTAAAATACATCTCCATCCTGTGGTTTTGAGTTATTTCAGCACGGCGGCATCTATTGATATGACCTACAATGGGAAAATGCGCATCCTCCAGTAACCAAGCATTTCTTGTTGTTTTATGTTTTTAAATACTTTTTTGCAATGGATCTCTATTTTAAATAATTTTAAAAAAGGAAGCAGCCCGGGTGACTGACATTGAGCGGCCGCCGGGACCCGACAGCAGACACACACACACACACACACACACACACACACACACACACACACACACACACACACACACACACACAGAGATACACACAGACAGCAGCTGGCCACCACTTCAGAGGAATGAAGCAGCTCGGGTGACTTTGAGCGGCCACCGGGACCCGACAGCAGACACACACACAGATACACACAGATAGACAGAGAGGGAGAGAGAGAGAGACACACACACACACACACACACACACACACACACACACAGATACACACAGACAGCAGGACTGGCCGCCACTTCAGAGGAAGGAAGCAGCTCGGGTGACTTTGAGCGGCCGCCGGGACCCGACATCAGACACACACACAGATACAAACAGATAGACAGAGAGGGAGAGAGACACACACACACAACTCAGCGGACCAGGCAGCATCTCTGGAGAGAAGGAATAGAGTCGAGACCCTTCTTCAGACTTACCCGAAATGCCACCCATTCCTTCGCTCCAGAGATGCAGCCTGTCCCGCCGAGTTACTCCAGCATTTTGTGTCTATCTTCGGCCTTTCTGCCACTTGTCCTTTATTACTGAGGCGCCTGCCCCGTGGCTTCACTCTGTCTCAATGAACGGCTTAAAGACCTGCTGAAGGGGCAAGTCTGGGGTGGTGGGTGGGATGTGTCCACGTGTGATGCTCCATCCACCCCCCCGGGGCCGAGAGTGTGGGATTGGGAAGGAACTGCAGATGCTGGTTCACACCGGAGATAGACACACACAATGCTGGAGTAACTCAGCGGGACAGGCTGCATCTCTGGAGCGAAGGAATGGGTGGCATTTCGGGTAAGTCTGAAGAAGGGTCTCGACTCTATTCCTTCTCTCCAGAGATGCTGCCTGGTCCGCTGAGTTACTCCAGCATTTTGTGTCTATCTTTGGTTCAGTCTTTACTCGAGCAAAAGAACAGATTATTAAAGTTCCCACGGTAGACTCACGAGACACTAAGATAAACGCACGGGGCCACTACGTTATTACAACGAGTTTAAATGTTTCCATTTTTAACTTGAACAGTTAATTTGACTCGTGGAAAAAATCAAACATGTTTGATTTTTTTCACGAGTTAACAAGTTTCCCGAGTACCTGCCGTTAGCGCCACGAGTCGATAAGTTGCTCGTGCGAGTTCCGACGTTCCCGCTACGTGATCACCACGAGTGAAAACTCGGGGTCACTCGTGGGCCAACTCGCACAGTGAGACAGGGGTTTTAAGGCACCAGAATGACTGGTGACAGTCGAGGAAAGAGAGTGATATTTCTGCACGGCTTTGTAAATAAACAGAGGGCAGCCGATCTACCGTCTGGTCCTCCAGTTGAAAGTTCCTTTTACCCTTTTTGATGACTTTCGAAGTGGTTCCTGGTCTTCGTGTATAAATCTGCCTCGTCAGACTTAAATGCCTAAGAAAATGTAATGGAGATGAGAGAATGGAGTGGCTGGGCTTGTTTACTCTGGAATTTAGAAGGGTGAGAGGATATTTTGGTCGCCTAGTTATAGGAAGGATAACTAAAAAATAGAGAGAGTACAGAGGAGATTTACTAGAATGTTGCCAGGGTTCCAGCAACTATGTAACAGAGAAAGGTTGAACAAGTTAGGTCTTTATTCTTTGGAGCGCAGAAGGTTAAGGGGGGACTTGATTGAGGTCTTTAAAATGATGAAAGGGATAGACAGAGTTGACGTGGATACGTTTTTCCCATTGAGGGTAGGGAAGATTCAAACAAGAGGGCATGACATGAGAATTAAGGGACAGAAGTTTAGGGGTAACGTGAGGGGGAACTTCTTTACTCAGAGGGTGGTGGCTGTGTGGAATGAGCTTCCAGCAGAAGTGGTGGAGGCAGGATCGATTTTAACATTTAAGAGTAAAGTGGATAGGTATATGGACGTGAAGGGAATGGAGGGGTATGGTCTGAGTGCAGGTAGATGGGACTAGGGGAAAACAAATGGTCGGCACGGACTGGAAGGGCCGAGAGGGCCTGTTTCCATGCTGTAATTGTTATATGGTTATATGTTATATGGTTATATCTTATTGAAAAATATAAGATTATTAAGGACACCCTAGAGGCAGGAAACATGTTCCCGATGTTGGGGGAGTCCAAAACCACAGTTTACGAATAAGGGTGAGGCATTTAGAACAGAGGTGAGGAAACACTTTTTCACACAGAGAGATGTGAGTCTGTGGAATTCTCTGCCTCAGAGGGCTATGGAGACTGGTTCTCTGGATGCTTTCAAGAGAGAGCTAGACAGAGCTCTCAAAGATAGCGGAGACAGGGGATATGGGGAGAAGGCAGGAATGGGGTACTGATTGGGGATGATCATCCATGATCACATTGAATGGCAGTGCTGGCTCGAAAGGCGTATATAGCCTGCACCTATTGTCTATTGTCTATTGTCTATTGAAAACTCAGCGGGTAAGGCGGCATCTCTGGAGAACATGTATAGGTGACGTTTCACAGAGTGCTGGAGTAACTCAGCGGGTCAGGCAACATCTGTGGAGAGCATGGATAGGTGACATTCAAGGTTGGGGCCCTTTTTCAGACTGATTGTGGTGGGAGGGAAGGGGTGGGAGAAGCAAGCTGGGAGAGAGGAGAAGCAGGACAATGCCTGGCAAGTAGGTGAATACAGGTGAGGGGGGGGGGGGGGGTTGATGGGCAGATGGTTGGATGAAGACCAGAGATGAAAAGACAGAAGGAGTGAAATAAAAGGATTGAAGAGTTGTGAATTGGGAAGCTAGTGGAAGGTATATGGGTAGAAAGGGTTAAGAAAAGGAGAAGGAGGGGGGAATTAGGAACAAGGAGAGAGGGGAGAATGAAAGTTGTTGTGGGGAAAGAAGGGGATTTTATGTAAGCTAAAATTGGAGCATTCAGTGTTCATACCATTGCTACCCAAGGGGAATATGAGGAACAATGCCTCATTAGTATAAGTATAAGGAAATCATGATACATCATGGGGCTTTCATTAGGCCACATTTGGAATATTGAGTGCAGTTCTGGGAGCCCCATTACAGGAAAGAAGTGGGGGCTTTGGAGAGGGTGCAGATGATCACGAGAATGAAGCCTAGATTGGAGATTACTAGCTATAAGGAGAGGTTGGACAAATTTGAATTGTTTTCTCTGGTATGCCGGAGATTGAGAGGAGACCTGATGGAAGTATATAAAATTGTGAGAAGCATGGATAAGTTAGACAGTCAGAACCTTTTTCCCAGACTGGAAATATCAAATACTAGAGGGCATAGTAAGATGAGCGGGGCAAAGTTTAAAGGAGATGTGTCGGACAAGTTTTTTACACTGAGAGTTGTGGGTGCCTGGAACGCATTGCCTGGGTTGGTAATGGAGTCAGATAGGATAGTGTTTGAGAGCCTTTTAGATAAGCACATGATATGTAGTGAATTGAGGCATATGGATGACGTTCAGGCAGAGAAGCTGAGTTTAATTTAACATCATGTTTGGTATGGACACTGTGGACCAAAGGGCCTGTTCCTGTGCTGTACTGTTCTTTAAGCTGCCAATGGCCTAGGAGACAATCAAGGACTTTAGTGCATGAAGCATACAGGAAGGTTTAGGAACATGAATATCCCTTTTGTGCCAACAACTCTACAGGTGGTTCCACAAAGACGGGACAAGCAGAGGGAAGTTGTGCTGGGACGCTCGGCCCCTCGTCCCATTGCTGTTTCCTGTTATGGAGAGAACTTGGGGCGAGGATGGGGTGGCTTGACCTGGCCTGCAAAATATACTTTATTTTAGCTGTTGCAGGGCACAAGAGATCATTCTCACACCCTGTTTTGTGTTCCTTTTCATGGCTTTGACTACTACATATTTATTGAGGAAAGACTGTTTGGATGCAACTGTTGTGAGTACTATAACTATGGTACTCTGTTGCTCATTATAAGTCTCCCCTCCCGCCCCTCCCCCACCCCATTTCTATCACCTCTTCTGGGTCTAACCTTTACAGAGGCAGCACCAACATCCACTTATGCTGCTCGTCAGATAGAGGTGACCACATCAGTGTTGCTATTGTTACTCCAGCCAGATATCACTTCAGTCTCAGTTAATATTGCACTGAAATGGCCAGTAAAAGACAGGTAGTCTGGTGCAGATTTTATCCTAGACTCATTCATTGGTCGACTTCATGAGGCATTTAGCTACTGTGGCTAATTCTTTCCACAGCCAAAGCGTCGGCGGGTGGGTAACTACTGATTAATAATTACGCCGAGATAAAATGTTACAGCAAAACACAAGGAAGTAGCACAGTTGAATACTGAGAAAAGATTATAGTCTTAATCTCCAGTCGATACCTGTTGTTGACACAATGGTTCATTACTATCACACGTGTAAGTGCACAATGAAATTATTTTCTTACATACAGTTCAATGGAATAATGCCATACCTACACACTATCCTGTATTAGCAAAGTGTACAGAAATAGTCCACTGACCTCGCAAGCCAGAGGCGGCAGGTTTTGGTGCCACTTTCAATGCCATGGTAGTCTCACGTGAAACCTTCCCCCATGACCTGAGTGTGTGAGGGAGCAGAGGTGACAAGGTGCTGGTCAGCTGAGGTAACCCTGACCTTGCTCGGACTGCTGAGGGAGCAGCAATCCTCCTGGTTCATTGGGAGAAGGAGGAGTTCAAACGTTACTGGACTTTATGGATAAATGTGAGGTTATCCACTTTGGTGGCAAAAACCAAAGTAGACTATTATCTGAATGGTGGCCGATTAGGAAAAGGGGAGATGCAACGAGACCTGGGTGTCATGGTACACCAGTCATTGAAAGTAGGCATGCAGGTGCAGCAGGCTGTGAAGAAAGCGAATGGTATGTTAGCATTCATAACAAAAGGATTAGAGTATAGGAGCAGGGAGGTTCTACTGCAGTTGTACAGGGTCTTGGTGAGACCACACCTGGAGTATTGCATCCAGTTTTGGTCTCCTAATCTGAGGAAAGACATGCTTGCCATAGAGGGAGTACAGAGAAGGTTCACCAGACTGATTCCTGGGATGTCAGGACTTTCATATGAAGAAAGACTGGATAGACTCGGCTTGTACTCGCTAGAATTTAGAAGATTGAGGGAGGATCTTATAGAAACTTACAAAATTCTTAAGGGGTTGGACAGGCTAGATGCAGGAAGATTGTTCCCGATGTTGGGGAAGTCCAGAACAAGGGGTCACAGTTTAAGGATAAGGGGGAAGTCTTTCAGGACTGAGAAGAGAAAAACATTTTTCACACAGAGAGTGGTGAATCTGTGGAATTCTCTGCCACAGAAGGTAGTTGAGGCCAGTTCATTGGCTATATTTAAGAGTGAGTTAAGGGGGAGTTAGATGTGGCCCTTGTGGCTAAGGGGATCAGGGGGTATGGAGAGAAGGCAGGTATGGGATACTGAGTTGGATAATCAGCCATGATCATATTGAATGGCGGTGCAGGCTCGAAGGGCCGAATGCCCTACTCCTGCATCTATTTTCTATGTTTCTATGTTTATCTTGTACTAAATATTATTCCCTTTATCCTGTATCTGTACACTGTGGGCGGCTCGATTGTAATCATGTACAGTCTTTCCGCTGACTGGATAGCACGCAACAAAAAAGCGTGTCACTGTACCTCGGTACAGGTTACAATAAACTCAACTAAACTAAAGTAAACAATGGGCTCCCCGAGTGTCCTGTTAGTGCTCCTTGGCCGACACAATTGAACGGTCTCATCAACCTGCCTGCGGGCGCGTGTGAGCGGCAAGCTCATCATTTGTCCCCATGTTACTTAGAGATGTGAATCATGATGAAACCTGCAGATATGACCAGATGTTACACCACAGGCTGCTCTTTCATTGGGGCAAAGAGATCCACCAGCACTGCACTACCACTCTGTCCAATGTCAGGGGGCTGCAAACAGTGGGTGGAAATGCTGATGATACGGTACAATACCATAGAACTATATTTATTCCAGGAGGGAAATTGATCTGCCAACAGTGATAAAACACAAAAAGAACATAAGACAGGCACTAGTTTCAGCAGTAAACCTCTCCGACTGGCTCTATTTGCTCGCACTGCAGTCTCTGGGCATTCAGCTGGCTGTGATAATCTTCCATTGACTGATTTTCCATTCAACCGGATTGGCTAACACTGACAACCTCTGGACCTATTGAAACTTAACACAAGTTATTATTTGTCACTTGAAGACGCGTTGAATGGGATTATATAATGAAAGCTCAGGAATCTATGTTGAAGAATGAAAACAATATCAAAAATATTGGAGCTCAGTGCAAGTCAGAAAAAGGTTTTGACTGTCGATCCATCTATGCCTGTCAAAATTGTATATACTTCTCTCGGGTCTTCCCTCAGCCTCCAACATTCCAGAAAAAAAAAATTCAAGTTTATCCAACCTCTCCCTGTTGCTTATGCCCCATAAACAAGGCAGCATTCTGGTAAACCTGCTCTGCACCCTTTCCAAAGCCTCCATCATTTCTATAATGGGGTGACTAGAACAGCACGCAATTCCCCAAATGTGGCCCTAATGGAACCAACGTCCGTTGGAGAAGGATTCCCCTGGAGGCAGCTGCAGTTTGGATTCAGAGTTTCTGATGCATGAAGTTAATTGGAACAGTTTATCTGCACAGAACACTGGTGATAGAGCCGGGGAGCAGGATAATGAGATAATGTGAACTTCAGAAACTGCTACATTGTGCTGGAAAGTGTTTCCAAAATAAATTTACATTTGAAGAAAAGGGGAAAGCAGAGGCGCTAATTATGGAGTGGATGTGCAGCCAGGGTGGTAGAGAGGGCCATCTGTCAGTACACTCACATTGACAGGCACTTGGGTAGCCCAGCCCTAGCAGCAGCTGAGCTGCAACAATGGGACAGTTCTCTCCATACTGATTCAGAGAGAAAATTACACCGGTTACTGTGATCCGCACGGGCACAGAAGCAATGGCCCAACAATATTCTGCACTACCCGATGCCAACTCTCACAGCTGCCTTGCCTTTCTCATTTCCTTCCAAAGTTCCCCAGCCTCAGCCTTCCCCTCTTTGCCTCCCCAGTGAATCCTCCCACATCCCTTCCACAGGGTCAGATGGTCACTCTGACAATGCCTGTGTATCTTCTTACATCCACAACTGTGCTTTAGCTTGTGGCAAGCTGCATTTACAACTTCTGCTCAGAAATGCGAGCTCAAGTTACACCTTTAATGTGGATAAATGTGAGGTTATCCACTTTGGTAGCAAAAACAGGAAGGCAGATTACTATCTAAATGGCGTCAAGTTGGTAAAAGGGGAAGTACAATGTTCATCAGTCTATGAAAGTAAGCATGCAGGTACAGCAGGCAGTGAAGAAAGCGAATGGCATGTTGGCCTTTATAACAAGAGGAGTCAAGTATAGGAGCAAAGAGGTCCTTCTGCAGTTGTACAGAGCCCTAGTGAGACCACACCGGGAGTATCGTGTGCAGTTTTGGTCCCCTAATTTGAGGAAGGACATTCTTGCTATTGAGGGAGTGCAGCGTAGGTTTACAAGCATAATTCCTCGGATGGCGATACTGTCATATGCTGAGAGAATGGAGCGGCTGGGTTTGTACACTCTGGAGATTAGGATGAGAGGGGATCTTATTGAAACATATAAGATTGTTAAGGGTTTGGACATGCTAGAGGCAGGAAACATGTTCCCGATGTTGGGGGAGTCCAGAACCAAAGGCCACAGTTTAAGAATAAGGGGTAAGCCATTTAGAACGGTGACGAGGAAACACTTTTTCTCACAGAGAGTTGTGAGTCTGTGGAATTCTCTGCCTCAGAGGGCTGTGGAGGCAGGTTCTCTGGATGCTTTCACGAGAGAGCTAGATAGGGCTCTTAAAAATAGCAAGAGTCAGGGGATATGGGGAGAAGGCAGGAACGGCGTACTGATTGGGGATGATCAGCCATGGTCACATTGAATGGCGGTGCTGGCTCGAAGGGCCGAATGGCCTACTTCTGCACCTATTGTCTAATGTCTATTGCTGTCTTCTAGATGGTTTCTGCATCCTGAGGCAACGTTAGCCAAACTTTGCCTTGGAAGGAATGAAGGGGGGGAGGTGTGGTTTAGGGGGGAAAGAGACTCCCCACCCCTTTCACCCAGATCCCTCCCTCTGGCTTTACATTTTACTCCTCCGCATCTATCCTTTTCTGACTCATTTTTGTGTGATGTGAATAATTGGTCTTTGTTCTGCAACCCTGTGCACATAGATCAACACAGACAGTCTGGCAAATCAAACATAGGCAGCGTGAGAGGACCAGTCACACAAAGCGGGAAGATGTGGCTTTGACTCCTCATGTTAAGGTGCATGTGTCTGCACACCATATACTTGCTGTGGTTGTGTGTTAGGGAACACACTCCTGAAGCACTGATTCTCTTCCTAACCAAACACTTAAATATATCAAAGAGTTGTAGAGACGAGGAACTGCAGCTGCTGGTTTACAAATAAAGATACAAAGTGCTGGAGTAACTCTGGGTCAGGCAGCATATCTGTAGAATATGGATAGGTGACTTTTCAGGTCTTCCTGGCTTTCTTGCAGTTTTAAGATAGAGATGAGATCTTTTTATTTGTTTACTTGCTTTTAATTCTATTGCAATCAATCTCTGTTTGGGATTTCTGATCTCTTTGAGTTTTCAGCTCCAGCTGCAATTAATCGTTTCCAATTGTGATTTTTTTTTGGTTTAAAAATGTGCTGTTGGACTTCCGGTGGTGCTAGAAAGCAACGCCAGCCAGCTCCGTGAAAAGAAATGAGGAAAAACCGGGGAGAAAAGACCTACCTGATGCCTGCTGTTTCTGCACCGGCTGCCATGAGTGACGTCATCAGGAGCACTTGTAATGGCAACACAGCGCAGCCCACCCGTGAATAAAACAAAACTCCGGTACACAAGGAAAACGGCAGAACAAGAACAAGGCCCGACTGGAGCCTCGGCCTCAGGTAGGACACTATCCCTAGAAGATGTGTCAAAAAAAACGAAGAAAAAATCGGAAATTGAGGAATTCAAAGTTTTTTTTGTACAAGAAATGGCAGAGTTAAAGAAAGAAATAAAGTTGGAATTAAAGACTGAATTGGCAAAAATGAATATTAAGGAAGAAATAGAAAAAATCAAGGAGGAGATGAAGGAGCTAAAGTTTGAAATCAATACCTCGGCCACGGAATTATCTGACAAATTGCGAAAGGAAATTGCAGAAATATTGACGGATCAATCTGCAAATATAGTGGAAGAGATGAATGATAAAATCAAAAATAAGGTGGAAACAGAAATGGAACCCATGGTGGAAGAAATCAAGGAACAGTCGACAGCCATAAAGAACCTTGAAGACCTAGCCGAAACAAGTACTCAGGCTACGAAAACACTCCTCAAAGAAAATCAACGTTTATCTGACTTACTGGGCAAAATAACTGATAAGTGTACCGAGTTGGAAGGACGCCAGAAAAGACAGAACCTAAGGATCGTGGGTATTCGAGAAGGGAGAGAAAAGAATCAAGATACCCGCGAGTGTACTGCAAACTTATTGCAAAAGGTTTTATCTCTGGAACAAAAGCCTTTACTAGCCCAAGCACACAGAGTAATGAGACGTTATACAAAGCAAGACCTTCCTCAAAGACAAATGATAGTAAAAGTCCAGTATGATCATGTCCTGGAGGAGATGATGAACAAAATTGTAAAAAGTCGAAATCTTACATATGATGAAGATTCGATCAGCGTTTACCGAGACTATCCAGCAGAGGTCGCCAAGAAACGAAATGCGTTCAAGGAGACCAAAAGAAGTTTGAGGGAAGTGAAGAATCTGAAGTACAGTCTGAGGTATCCAGCCACCCTGAGAATTACCTACAACCAGGAAGAACATTATTTCAAAAACCAGGCGGATGCAATGAGCTTTGCCCAAGGGATTAAGGAGCGAGAGGTAGACTGAATGAAAGCTTCAAAGATGAACTATACCAACAATTAAATTGTACTTTCAAGATTGGAAACTATGGACTAGTTTCATCTAAAGAAGATGGAGAAGGATGTGGGTGGGAGATTCGGGGAAATACGGATTGGAGACTCTCCTATGGATACTAATAATTAGAATAGTAACACTACTAATATTAATAACTAACACATACTAAAATTAACACTGTGGTATTATTATTAATTAAAGCTAATGACTACCAATTAATGATTAACAACTAATTATAGCTGATTTACTTAGAATTAAGTAAATAGTAAATATAAATACACAAAATATAAACTTTGACTTTATTTACCCCCCCTCGGTGCTTTTTATTATTTTTTTAAAATATATTTTTCTTCCCTTTTTCTTATTTTTTATTATTACTTTATTTTTTATATTTTCTTATAGAATCAAATACACAAGACTAAATGTTAAGAAGTCCCTTGTGCTAGTAGGTGGGGAGCATTTCACGATATTCATTGATTGCTGAGAGTGGTAGACGCTCAACATCGGGGGGGGGGGCGGGGGGGGGAGTTACGTATACGTATATCTTGGCCTGGGTAACCTTCAGGACAGTTGGGCACAGGACATATCATCAGTGGTGTACCCTTGCATCACTGGGTGTTTCGGCCTTTTAACACTATACACCCTCCACAAGGGCGGCCCGCTGCAGGATGATCAGCCCTCAGCGCGTGTCCCGTGTCAAACTGCCTCAAAGATTCACCATGACGTATTTGGGGCCCAGCATGGGTCTTTCCGCTTGAGCCAAATCCAACGGCTGCTTCTTTCAGCCGCGTCTGAGAGTGTCTTATGGTCTTCCGCAGAATCTGACCGTGGATTCCAAGCTTCTTCAGCAGTCTGATGGTAGATGACGCAACAAATCCTCTGCATCCCACTTCAACTGGTTAACGTTGGTGTTCCAGCCACGCTGCGTTGCCTCTGCTTATATTTTCTTATTATTATAGCTTTTAATAAGTATTAAGTATAGATATTATCATATACTTGACTGATGGATCAGAGTTTAATAATCCCGGTTAAATATTTTTATGGAATAACAATTTTAATGAATCATGGAGATGGATAAGTTTGTAACATCGACTACGGAAGTCTATAGATTGCTAGCCATAAGGGGTTGGACAGGCTAGATGCAGGAAGATTGTTCCCGATGTTGGGGAAGTCCAGGACAAGGGGTCACAGCTTAAGGATAAGGGGGAAATCCTTTAAGACCGAGATGAGAAAGACTTTTTTCACACAGAGAGTGGTGAGTCTCTGGAACTCTCTGCCACAGAGGGTAGTTGAGGCCAGTTCATTGGCTATATTTAAGAGTGAGTTGGATGTGGCCCTTGTGGCTAAGGGGATCAGAGGGTATGGAGAGAAGGCAGGTACGGGATACTGAGTTGGATGATCAGCCATGATCATATTGAATGGCGGTGCAGGCTCGAAGGGCTGAATGGCCTACTCCTGCACCTAATTTCTATGTTTCTATGTTTCTATGTTTCTATGTTAGCCATGGAAGTATGGCTAACACCAACTACACCAATATTAGATGTAGTTTTTTCCCTCTTTGTGCACCCTATTAATCTCTTATAACAATTACAGCACGGAGACAGGCCCTCTCGGCCCTTCCAGTCCGTGCCGATATAGGCTTAATCTATCCTTTTTTTAATATTATTTCTTGTTATTATTAGTTTAGATTTGAATGGAGTTATAAATTAATGCAAAGGAGGTATATACGTGAGAGATACTCAAGGGTCTTGAAATTCATCTATTCGGAGTTCGGGTGTAAAGTCGGGTATGTCGAGCTGAACCATTCACCCTATTATATATTCCTTTAGATAAAAGATGCAAGACTTACAAATTAATATGGGGAATGGAGGAATAACGTTTTGTAGCTGGAATGTTAAAAGTATTAACAAACCAATTAAGAGAGGTAAAGTATTAGCACATTTAAAAACACTTAAAGTAGATGTGGTATTCATTCAAGAGACACATCTAAAAAAAGAGGCAGAACATAGATTAAAGGCCAAATGGATTGACAAAGTGTATCATTCTTCTTTCACACACAAATCTAGAGGTGTAGCAATATTAATTCGTAAAGGCACTTCATTTAAACATACTTCAACAATAACTGATAGTGATGGTAGATATATTATTGTAATAGGAGAATTATACACACAAAAAATGATTTTTGTCAATGTATACGGCCCAGATTTAAAAAAAATATATTTAATACTTAACCATATAACAATTACAGCACGGAAACAGGCCCTCTCGGCCCTTCCAGTCCGTGCCGACCATTTGTTTTCCCCTAGTCCCATCTACCTGCACTCAGACCATACCCCTCCATTCCCTTCACGTCCATATACCTATCCACTTTACTCTTAAATGTTAAAATCGATCCTGCCTCCACCACTTCTGCTGGAAGCTCATTCCACACAGCCACCACCCTCTGAGTAAAGAAGTTCCCCCTCACGTTACCCCGAAACCTCTGTCCCTTAATTCTCATGTCATGCCCACTTGTTTGAATCTTCCCTACCGTCAATGGGAAAAAACGTATCCACGTCAACTCTGTCTATCCCTTTCATCATTTTAAAGACCTCAATCAAGTCCCCCCTTAACCTTCTGCGCTCCAAAGAATAAAGACCTAACTTGTTCAACCTTTCTCTGTAACATAGTTGCTGGAACCCTGGCAACATTTCTAGTAAATCTCCTCTGTAATCTCTCTATTTTGTTGACATCCTTCCTATAACTAGGCGACCAAAATTGTACACCATACTCCAGAATTGGTCTTACCAATGCCTTGTACAATTTTAACATTACTTCCCTACTCCTATATTCAATGCTCTGATTTATAAAGGCCAGCACACCAAAGGCTTTCTTTACCACCCTATCTACGTGCGATTCCACCTTCAGGGAACTATGCACAGTTATTCCTAGATCCCTCTGTTCCACAGCATTCCTCAATTCCCTACCATTTACCATGTACGTCTTATTTTGATTTGTCCTGCCAAGATGTAGCACTTCACACTTATCAGCATTAAACTCCATCTGCCATCTTTCAGCCCACTTTTCCAAATGGCCCAAATCTCTCTGTAGACTTTGAAAATCTACTTCATTATCCACAACACCACCTATCTTAGTATCATCTGCATACTTACTTATCCAATTTTCCACCCCATCATCCAGATCATTGATGTACATAACAAACAACAGTGGACCCAACACAGATCCCTGAGGCACCCCACTGGTCACCGGCTTCCAACCTGACAAACAGCCATCCAACATTACTCTCTGACATCTCCCATTCAGCCACTGTTGAATCCATCTTGCTACTCCGCCATTAACACCCAAAGATTGAACCTTCTTAACCAACCTTCCATGGGGAACCTTGTCAAAGGCCTTACTAAAATCCATATAGACAACATCCACTGCTTTACCCTCATCAATTTCCCTAGTTACCGCTTCAATTTCCCTAGTTACCACTTGATTTAAATTGTACACTAGATCCTTATTTGGACAGATCAAAACAACGGAAACTTAAATCGCATTCCAGTGATCTAATAAATGCATTTACAGATACTAGTAATATTAAAGATGATTGGAGAATGCAAAACCCAGCTGGACGAGAATACTCATTTTACTCACCTGTGCATAAAACTTATTCAAGAATAGATTATTTTTTGGTAGATTTAAAACTTATCCCACTCATTTATAATTCAAAATATCATAATATTATAATTTCAGATCATGCACCTTTAACTTTTATGATGAAAATAACTGGTAAAATGGAAAAACAGGGACAATGGAGATTTAACCCACAAATTTTAAAAGACAAAATAACTCAAGAATACATCACAAAACAGATCAAGATTTTCTTTGAAATAAATGATATGCCAGAAATATCTTCATCCCTATTATGGGAAACTTTTAAAGCGTATGTTCGGGGAATTATGATATCCTCTCAAGCATTTTATAATAAAGAGAATCGGAGGGAACAACAGGCATTGGAAAAGGAGATCAAACAATTAGACACAGAAAACGCTGTTAACCCAACCATGATAAAACATAATAAAATCTTTGCATTGAAATATAAATTAAATAAAATACAGTCAGACCAAGTTGTAAAACTATACCAATATACTAAATAAATACAATTTGAATTCGGAGATAAACCACAAATATTATTGGCTCGTCAATTACGAAAATTGGAGGGAGAAAAAATAATCCATAGGATTAAATCAGACAAAGGGGAATTATTAGTACAAACTAAAGATATAAATGAGAGATTTTTGCAATATTATAAAAATTTATATTCAGCCAAAACGACAGAAAATCAGATAGGTGTAGAAACATTTTTTTTAAAATTGTAATCTAAAAGGACTGGATTCAGAAAATAGAGATCACTAAACGCTGAAATAACTACTAAAGAAATTGAAGAAGCTATTAGGTCATTAAAAATGGTAAAACTCCAGGACCGGATGGTATTGGATCAGAATTTTATAAAACATTCTATGATATGATAGCTCCACGTTTGAAGACACTTTATGAACACATTTATGCACAACAGAAGTTACCAGAAACATTAAATGAATCTATTATAACGCTCATATCTAAATCAGATAAAAATCTGGATGATCCAGGGTCGTATAGAGCCATAGCTCTTTTAAATACTGATCAAAAAATATTAACCAAAATACTAGCACAAAGACTAAATACAGTGATTAATAAAGTAATTCATTCAGATTAACCAGGATTTATACCAAAACTATACTCCTCAACCTGAGAAGATTATTCAATATTATATACTCGAAAAAAACATTAATAAAGATTTATCAATTATTTCATTGGACGCAGAGAAAGCTTTTGATCAGATTGAATGGTCTTATTTATTTTCGGTTATGGAAACTTTTCAGTTGGGAGAGAAGTTTATAACATGGGTTAAGCTACTATATACCAAGCCAACAGCTAGAATATTAATAAACCAAATGTTAACAACTAAATTTAATTTATTCCGAGGCTGTAGACAAGGTTGTCCTCTATCTCCACTACTGTTCGCACTGGCAATTGAACCATTAGTACAACGCGTGAGATTACATCCTGAAATATACAGGTATGAAACCAAAGAAACTGAAAATAAAATCTCTTTATACGCAGATGATGTATTACTTTATATTACAAAGCCGGAAATTAGTATTTCTAACTTATTAGATTTAATAACTCAATTTGGATTGTTTTCAGGATATAGAATTAATTGGAATAAAAGTGAACATGCCAACAATGGGAAATAACTCACATATATTACAACAATATCCTTTTAAGATAGGAAATGAAAAAATCAAATATCTTGGAATTCATGTAACAAAAAGATATGATTCTTTATTTAAATCTAATTTCCCAACCCTATTGAATAAACTACTTCAACTGATCCCGATATATCTTCCTAAAAAAATTTTTAAGAAGGTGGACTCTATAGTTACCAATTTTATTTGGGATTATAAGAGCCATAGAATAAATAAAACACATCTATGTAAATCAAAAATGAATGGAGGTTTTGCATTGCCTAATTTTATGTTTTATTACTGGGCAGTTAATATTAAAAATATGAATTTTTGGTTGGAAGAAGTTGATAAACAACCAAACTGGTTAAAAATGGAAAAGGAAGATTGTTCACCTTTCGAAATTAGCTCGATTTTATTTGCTAATACTAAAATACATAAGAACATTTATAGAGGAAATCCAATAATAGAAAGTGGCATACGTATTTGGAAACAATTAAAGAAAACATTAAAATTAGAAAGTATACCACTGGCTCTTCCCATTGTAAATAACATTACTTTTAAACCTTCAATGATGGATAAAGGTTTTTTAAAATGGAAGAACTATGGAATAAATAAGATGGGTGATCTCTACAGGGAAAGTTTATTCCTTTCATTTCAGGAATTACAACAAAATTACGGATTACACTCAAAAGAGTACTTTAGATATTTACAAATTAGAGACTATGTTAAATCAAACACACGGGATTTTAGAAATAGAAAGTCAGAAATTTTAGATGAATGTCTAAATATCCGAATACAGAAAAATTAATATCATATATTTATAATATTGTACTGGAAAATGATTTACCAAAGTCGGAAATATATTGGCAAGCATGGGAAAACGAGTTAGGTCAAACAATTAGTGTAGAAGTATGGAATGAAAGTTTACAACATATACACCACTGCTCATTAAATGCCAGACACTCCTTGATACAATTTAAAGTTTTACATAGATTACACTTTTCAAAATCCAAATTAAACAGAATGTTTTCAAATGTTTCTGCTATATGTGATAAATGTCAGCATTAAGAAGCTAATACCATATAACCATATAACAATTACAGCACGGAAACAGGCCCTCTCGGCCCTTCCAGTCCGTGCCGATCATTTGTTTTCCCCTAGTCCCATCTACCTGCACTCAGACCATACCCCTCCATTCCCTTCCCGTCCATATACCTATCCACTTTACTTTTTAATGTTAAAATCGATCCTGCCTCCACCACTTCTGCTGGAAGCTCATTCCACACAGCCACCACCCTCTGAGTAAAGAAGTTCCCCCTCACGTTACCCCTAAACTTCCGTCCCTTAATTGGCATGTCATGCCCTCTTGTTTGAATCTTCCCTACTCTCAATGGGAAAAGCTTATCCACGTCAACTCTGTCTATCCCTTTCATCATTTTAAAGACCTCAATCAAGTCCCCCCTTAACCTTCTGCGCTCCAAAGAATAAAGACCTAACTTGTTCAACCTTTCTCTGTAACATAGTTGCTGGAACCCAGGTAACATTCTAGTAAATCTCCTCTGTACTCTCTCTATTTTGTTGACATCCTTCCTATAATTAGGCGACCAAAATTGTACACCATACTCCAGAATTGGTCTTACCAATGCCTTGTACAATTTTAACATTACTTCCCTACTCCTATATTCAATGCTCTGATTTATAAAGGCTAGCACACCAAAGGCTTTCTTTACCACCCCATCTACATGCGATTCCACCTTCAGGGAACTATGCACAGTTATTCCTAGATCCCTCTGTTCCACAGCATTCCTCAATTCCCTACCATTTACCATGTAAGTCCTATTTCGATTTGTCCTGCCAAGATGACACTTCACACTTATCAGCATTAAACTCCATCTGCCATCTTTCAGCCCACTTTTCCATATGGCCCAAATCTCTCTGTAGACTTTGAAAATCTACTTTATTATCCACAACACCACCTCTCTTTGTATCATCTGCATACTTCCTTATCCAATTTTCCACCCCATCATCCAGATCATTGATGTACATGACAAACAACAGTGGACCCAACACAGATACCTGAGGCACCCCACTGGTCACCGGCTTCCAACCTGACAAACAGCCATCCACCATTACTCTCTGACATCTCCCATTCAGCCACTGTTGAATCCATCATGCTATTCCGCCATTAACACCCAAAGATTGAACCTTCTTAACCAACCTTCCATGGGGAACCTTGTCAAAGGCCTTACTGAAATCCATATAGACAACATCTACTGCTTTACCCTCATCAATTTCCCTAGTAACCGCTTCAAAAAATTCAAGTAGGTTTGTCAAACATGACCTTCCAGGCACAAATCCATGTTGACTGTTCCTGATCAGACACTGTTTATCCAGATGCTTATATATATTATCTCTAAGTATCCTTTCCATAAATTTGTCCACCACTGATGTCAAACTAACAGGTCTATAATTGCTAGGTTTATTCTTTGAACCCTTTTAAACAATGGAACAACATGCGCGGTACGCCAATCCTCCGGCACTATTCCCATTTCTAATGACATTTGAAATATTTCTGTCATAGCTCCTGCTATTTCTACACTAACTTCCCTCAATGTCCTAGGGAATATTCTGTCAGGACCTGGAGACTTATCCACTTTTATATTTTTCAAAAGTGTCAGTACTTCCTCCTCTTTGAATCTCATAGTTTCCATAGCTACTCTACATTTTTCCCTTACCTCACATAGTTCAATATCCTTCTCCTTGGTGAATACCAAAGAAAATAAATTGTTCAATATCTCCCCCATCTCTTTTGGCTCTGCAGATAGCTGTCCATTCTGTCTCTCTAATGGTCCAATTTTATCCCTCGTTATCCTTTTGCTATTAATATAACTGTAGAAACCCTTTGGATTTACTTTCACCTTTCTTGCCAAAGCAACCTCATATCTTCTTTTAGCCTTCCTAATTTCTTTCTTAAGTTTCTTTTTACATTCTTTATACTCCTCTAGCACCTCATTTACTCCATGCCTCCTATAATTATTGTAAATATCGCTCTTTATTCGAAACAAGTGTTCAATTTCCCTTGAAAACCATGGCTCTTTCCAATGTTTCCTATTTCCTTTCACCCTAACAGGGACATAAAGATTCTGTACTCTTACAATTTCCCCTTTAAATGTCCTCCAATCCTCTTCTACATCGTTCCCATAAAACAGAGTGTCCCAATTCACTCCTTTTAAATCCTTATGCATTCCCTCAAAGTTAGCCTTTCTCCAATCAAAAATCTCCACCCTAGGTCAAGTTCTGACTCTCACCATAATTATATTGAAATCTAATGGTATTGTGATCACTGGTCCCGAAGTGCTCACCAACACATACCTCCGTCACCTGACCTGCCTCATTTCCTAACAGGAGGTCCAGCATTGCCCCTTCTCTGGTCGATACCTCTAAGTACTGCTGCAAAAAACTATCCTGCACACATTTTACAAACTCCAAACCATCCAGCCCATTTACAGAATGTGTTTCCCAGTCTATTTTTGGAAAATTGAAATCTCCCACAATCACTACCTTGTGCTTACTACTAATATCTGCTATCTCCTTACATATTTGCTCTTCCAATTCTCGCTCCCCATTTGGCGGTCTATAATACACCCCTAAAAGTGTTGCTACACCGTTCCCACTTCTCAGTTCCACCCAAATAGCCTCCCTAGACGAGCCCTCTAATCTATCCTGCCAAAGCACTGCTGTAATATCCTCTCTGGCAAGCAATGCAACACCACCACCTCTGGTCCCTCCAATTCTATCACACCTGAAGCAACGAAATCCTGGAATATTTAGTTTCCAATCACAGTTGTCCTGCAACCATGTTTCACTAATCTAACGCATAAATTCAAAAAATGTATAAAAATTACTTATTTTTGGATAGAAATTTTTAAGATAATCTCGAAGGTAATTAATGCAAATCTGACTCCAGGCTCAAAATTAATCATATTAGGAATATTAGAAACGGATCAACTACTAACAACACAGCAAATAATTTTTATTGGTTATAGTTTAATAATTGGTAAAAAACTAATACTAAGATTTTGGAAAGGTCCTACATCCCCCACAATCAAAATGTGGATTACAGAAATGTCGGAGACACTTCATCTGGAAAGATTAAGACTTGTCCTTTAGGACAAGCTAGATCAATTCAGAGGAATATGGTCTCCATTTATTGAATACTTAAAGGGTCAAGGTAGTCCGGTTCGAGGGCCTGACTGAAGCCTGAATGAAGGAATAGATGAAGAACTATATACAATAGACCACGGATATATCTCCAATGAAGAATATCTTGCTTAATACTCCACTCATTTTATCGATTTTCTACTTCTATTTTATTTCTTTTTATTATTTCTCTTTACTATCTTCTTTCTGTTATAAAATAATAAAAAGTATAGAAGTATAAATAAGAACGACTGTAAACTTTAAAAATATTAAGAATATATGTGATAAATAATATGTTTCTTCTTTTTGATTTTATGTTATTCCTTCTTAATATGTATTTATAATAAAAATATTTTACAAAAAAAATAAAAATAAAATAAAAATGTGCTGTTGTTGCCAGAGCCCAGAAGCAGTGAGCACACCCATCTCACTCTGTGTTCCATTATCATCACTGGCCGAGCCAACACCCTTGTGTTCCATGTTTTCTCTTGGCTCAGTTAAAGGGATACTTATTTATTTTGTTAGCTTACTTTTATTCATTGGATTTGCAATTTTCTTTAAATCATATTCTCCAGAAATGCCGCCTGACCCACTGAGTTACTCCAGCTCTTTGTGTCTTCGAATTAAAGTGTCCCATTCAGATTTACATTTGCATGCAGGGCTGGTGTCCATCCATTTGTATCTCAGTCACAGCCAAATATTCTCTGGCTTGTTCAGATGAGAATCTGTTTAATACATTGCTTGTATCGCCTGTAACTGGGGTCTCGCCCAAGAGCATCAGTGTTAGTACAGTTCAGCCTATAATGTACACTCAACAGTTGTTCCTCCCGAAACAAGCTCTGTGGATTCACTCAAGTTATTTCAAGCAAATGCTTACCCATAGAGTGCTGGAACGGCACCATCGTCAGTTACAGTAAATACCAGCAGAAGCACAAGCAAGTAATGTAACATGATGGAAGCTGAGCGAAGATATTCTACCCGCTTACTGTTCAAAGATCACGATAAAGACACATAACTGAGCAAGATCAGTTTAGCCGCAGCCAGCACCTCGATCCCTCACCTTCCAACTCTTTCATATTTTGTATTATTGTTTCTGGATAAGACACATGCTGCATAAATAATTCCGGCCCAAACGTATCACGTGTCACCTCAACTAGTATGTCAGGCCATTCTAACTTTTCCATCAAGGAATTATGTCGACTTCAAATTAAAATTATTCTAAACCCTAATGCCAAACTCATCACTCGTTTCATTTGAAGTTTGTGAAATTTTAAATGACATTGATGACACCGTAAAAAAAACGGATATTGAATTGTTTTATGATATCCTGAGGGTGTGACAAAGTGCTACATAGATATTCTTTCCATTTTTTACACAGCAGACAAAATGCTTGAGCAACAAAAGGCAAAAGTCATTGAAATTCAGACATTCATTTTCAGCTTTTTGTATGCTGATTGGTTAGCACGCAACTGAAGCTTTTGACTGTACCTCGGTACACATGCCAATAAACTAAACTAGACTGAACTTAGTAGTTTCAATTTTAACAGTCGCTATTCAGTTGTCTGATGGGGTTATCTACCTGTGATGGATCATCACCCACTGGACATAGTCACTTCTATAGGAGTTGATACAAGTGGCTCTATACATTGTGGGTTGCTCAGTTGTTGTTGTGTCTAGGTCCTAAATATTGGAAGATTGGAACTGTGAACGCAATAAAGGGTGGACTTAAATTAACATTTATTCACTAGGAATTTAATTACAAGTATTCAATTCAATTCAATTCAATGATTATCAACTAGGTAGCTGTGGCAAAAATTGGAGATCACTCCATTTGCAATTACTTTTTAAAATGGCGGATGTGCAGGAGTGGGCGCCATTTGTATAGCAGCCTATTTGCAGTCCGTCTTTTCACCCTTTTTAGTGTTTAAAACTTTTATTTTGGAGGTCTAATCGCTAGACCAAGTGCAGACCCGTTGGGTCTGTTCCCCCAACGTGTGGTTGCGGGTGAGGGGGGGGCTAGGGGGGGGGGCGGCATGCAGCGTCACACACATTAACTAGTCCTCCGCACACACACTAACAACCCCCCTTGATATTATATTAATATTATTAATTTGCTCCTTTTACCCCATAACTGCCCTATCCACTGACGCATAGCCACCAACTCGCAGGCGTGTCTAGAGAGGGGGGGAGCATAGAGAGTGAGAGCAGAGAGAGAATGGGGAGAGACAAAGAGAAAGGGGCAGAGACAGAAGGGCAAGAGACAGAGGGAGAGGGGTGGAGGGGAGGAGGAGAGGGAGGGTGGGTGAGGTATAATCTTTTTATGTGGGGGGAGGGGGGGGAAGAGGGAAACTGTATTAATCCCAGTCCTACCTGGTCGGAGATGCGGTTTCCCTATGAATCGCATCTTCATCCTCTCCGTGCAGCCTACCATCGAATTGGAGCGGCGTTTCCTGCCGGGACCACAGCTTCGGCGGCGGCACAGCGCTGGGACACCAACACAGAGCAGGCGATGCCTTACCGGGTCGCTCCGGAGTGTGGTGACCACCGACTCCAACATCGAGGAGCTGTAGCTGCGGGCGTATAGCCGCGGGCAGGTGGCGCTGGATTTAAAACACCACGGAGCCTGGGATCCGAGATCGCCAGAGTCGGAGCTCCAACCAGCGTGGCCCGAGGACTACGGGCGCCGCAGTCTCCGGGGAGGGAGCGGCCGCTCCAGACATTTCCAATCCGCTGAGGAGTGTTTCACCCGACACTGGTGTTTCCAGCTTTCCGGCAAAGAGGGCCTGAAAACATCAGATTCGCAACGGAGGGCACAAATAGGCCCTGACCTCGGGTGAACTATGAGGAGGAGCAGAACTGGACTTTTTTGGTGCCTTCCCTCACAGTGGATTCTGCTGTGGGGGGACGATTCATGTTGATTCCTATAGTGTACTGTGTCTTTTTATTTTTTTATTTTTATATGGATGTATGGAAATCAAATTTCTTCTGTGTAAAGCACTTTAGCTTCAACGTGATTTGATTTAAAAGTGCTATATAAATAAAAATTATTTACTTACTTATTTACTTGTAGAATGTTTCTATGTGTATTGTGGAAGTAAAGAAAGACAGACTTTCATACTTCTATTGACAAATCCAATGGTAATTATAGCTTTTATCATGCAACGTTAATCTTAACCTGGTGTGTTTCAAAAATAAATTCATGTCACTTATGTTTACACAGATGAATATGTTACACCTTTATGGAAATACTTAAATAAAGCAGTTGGTAATCAAACTGCCTTTTAAGACAATTGAAGAACTTTTAAATCCTTCTCCATCTCAGAATGAAAGCAGAATGTGAAGTCAGCACGTTATTTAATTCCTGCTGATCACCTAGCTTGTAATCGATTTTTTCATCTGGGTAAATAAAGTTAACATATACATGCACTGATATAAGGCTGCAACCTGATCCATATTCTTGCAATACCTAATTTTTTTTAAATTTGCAGGTATTTTATAATCAGAGTTTCATCGAAGCGCACAGTACTGAGCCAGGTTCTTTAGTTAGTAGTTGCCTGTGTTTGTTGATTGTCCAACTGTCCTCTCATTCCCCACAGCTCACTCTTTCTATTCAAATACATCTGCAGTTTCCTATTGAAGGTTTTATTGAATATGGCTCTCCACAGCTTTTCAAAATCCAAACCTGTTCTTTCAGAAACACATTCATAAGTTGATATTCATGAATCTACACCGCCATTCAATCATGGCTGATCAATCTTTCCGTCTCAACCCCATTCTCTTGCCTTCTCCCCATAACCTTTGACAATCTTACATTCTTTGACTCTCCCTACTGTTTCTTTGATCAATGACAATACATAAATGTTTGCTGCTCTACCTGTGGCAACAATTATTCCCTAATGATCAGAACCTCTCAACATTTTCAATGACTACATTTATTTTGATTTAAACTATAAAACCTCTATTCCATATTAAAGTGATAATATGTTTGTAGTAATATTAACTTATACCTTAGTACTTTGTAGATTATTCAATGTGGCTCACACTGAATTATATTTGACAGTAGCAACTTTATAAAACACATACAGGACTGTGTTGAAATCCAGGAGAAACTGCTTCTGTATCGGGCTCCGTGAAGAGCTTTAACGTTTCCAGTCACTGAGACACTGATGTGTGGCCAGCACTGGCTTCTGTTCTGATAAGGGATATGGGTCCTCTTAGCTCCAACACCCTGGTCTACAGGAGATATTCTAGAATGCCAACAGGTAATCGGAGCTTCCTGTTACCTCCCACCTTAGTTCTCCATCCCACACTGACCTCCAGTACTGTTGTAATAGGCCAAGTGCAAGCTTGAGAATCGGTAGTCAATTCCAGCGTTGTCCATTGTCTGGGCACAGTGCAGCCAACGGCTCTCAGACTTACAACCTCAGCTCACACACTTTCTCTATCTCTGTCAGAACTGGCCGATTCTGCTGTAACACAGTCCGTCTCCCTGTCTCCATTGTCATGGCCGGATAATCCCCGCATTAGCAGTGTTTACACCTTCCTTTCTTTGTTTTCTCTCTCTTCAGTTTCTCTCTATATTTCAGCTTCCCAGCATCTTTTTATTTCATTCACGCACTCCATACAAGTCACACCTGTTGCTTTACTCACCTTAGCAGGCAGACTCACACACCACTGCTTACTGTCCTCCAACCTGAAACACAATCCTCCGCACTGCCAACTACCGTTCCTGACCAACCTACCATGGGGAACTTGTTAAAAGCCTCACAGCTGGCGTCCTGGTGCCATCGCAACAACCTGGAGCTCAATGCTCTTAAGACAGTGGAATTGATTGTAGACTTTAGGAGAGCTCCCTTCCCCTCACCCCACTCACCATCAACAACAAAACAGTCACATCTGTGGAGTCTGTTAAGTTCCTGGGAACCATCATCTCCAAGGACCTTAAGTGGGGGGCAACGATCGACTCCTCAGTCAAAAAGGCACAACAGAGGATGTACTTCCTGCGGCAGCTGAGGAAGCACAATCTGCCACAGGCAATGATGGTCCAATTCTACACGGCCATCGTAGAGTCTGTCCTCACCTTCTCCATCATGGTCTGGTTTGGCTCAGCCACCAAGCACGAAACCTGGAGGCTGCAGCGAATCGTCCGATCAGCAGAGAAGGTTATTGACTGCAACCTTCCCTCCATTGATGAACTGTACACTGCAAGGGCCAGGAAGCGAGCGGGCAAGATCATCTCTGACCCCTCTCAAGCTGGCCACAAACTCTTTGAATCACCTCCCTCTGGAAGGCAACTCTGGACTGCCAAAGCTGCCACAGCCAGACATAAACACAGCTTTTATCCACGAATAGTTGCTCTACTCAACAGCCAAAGATCTATAGCCTCCCTTTGATCTGGTATTTTTTTGGTTCACATGGTTGATCAATGGTGTTTTATCATTAAAGTTTTATTTAAGTTAAAACAAATGTAGGTCCCTTGCAGTCAGAAACAGGTGAGTTGATCATGGGGAACAAGGACATGGCAGACCAATTGAATAACTACTTTGGTTCTGTCTTCACGAAGGAAGACATAAATAATCTGCCTGAAATAGCAGGTGACCGGGGCTCAAATAAGGTGGAGGAACTGAGTGAAATCCAGGTTAGCCGGGAAGTGGTGTTGGGTAAATTGAATGGATTAAAGGCCGATAAATCCCCAGGGCCAGATAGTCTGCATCCCAGAGTACTCAAGGAAGTAGCCACAGAAATAGTGGATGCATTAAACATAGAAACATAGAAATTAGGTGCAGGAGTAGGCCATTCGGCCATTCGAGCCTGCACCGCCATTCAATATGATCATGGCTGATCATCCAACTCAGTAACCCGTACCTGCCTTCTCTCCATACCCTCTGATCCCCTTAGCCACAAGGGCCACATCTAACTCCCTCTTAAATATAGCCAATGAACTGGCCTCAACTACCCTCTGTGGCAGAGAGTTCCAGAGACTCACCACTCTCTGTGTGAAAAAAGTCTTCCTCATCTCGGTCTTAAAGCATTTCCCCCTTATGCTTAAGCTGTGACCCCTTGTCCTGGACTTCCCCAACATCGGGAACAATCTTCCTGCATCTAGCCTGTCCAACCCCTTAAGAATTTTGTAAGTTTCTATAAGATCTCCTCTCCTAAATTCTAGAGAGTATAAACCGAGTCTATCCAGTCTTTCTTCATAAGACAGTCCTGACAACCCAGGAATTTAGTCTGGTGAACCTTCTCTGCACTCCCTCTATGGCAATAATGTCCTTCCTCGGATTTGGAGACCAAAACTGTACGCAATACTCCAGGTGTGGTCTCACCAAGACCCTGTACAACTGAAGTAGAACCTCCCTGCTCCTATACTCAAATCCTTTTGCTATGAACGCTAACATACCATTCGCTTTTGTCACTGCCTGCTGCACCTGCATGCCTACTTTCAATGACTGGTGTACCATGACATCCAAGTCTCGCTGCATCTCCCCTTTTCCTAATCGGCCACCATTTAGATAATCGTCTGCTTTCCTATTTTTCCCACCAAAGTGGATAACCTCACATTTATCCACATTATGTTGTTCCATTGTTTAAAAAGGGTTCAAAGAATAAACCTAGCAATTATAGACCTATTAGTTTGACGTCAGTGGTGAGCAAATTAATGGTAAGGATACTTAGAGATAATATATATAAGCATCTGGATAAACAGGGTCTGATCAGGAACAGTCAACATGGATTTGTGCCTGGAAGGTCATGTTTGACAAACCTTCTTGAATTTTTTGAAGTGGTAACTAGGGAAATTGATGAGGGTAAAGCAGTGGATGTTGTCTATATGGATTTCAGTAAGGCCTTTGACAAGGTTCCCCATGGAAGGTTGGTTAAGAAGGTTCAATCTTTTGGTGTTAATGGCGGAGTAGCAAGATGGATTCAACAGTGGCTGAATGGGAGATGTCAGAGAGTAATGGTGGATGGCTGTTTGTCAGGTTGGAAGCCGGTGACCAGTGGGGTGCCTCAGGGATCTGTGTTGGGTCCACTGTTGTTTGTCATGTACATCAATGATCTGGATGATGGGGTGGAAAATTGGATAAGGAAGTATGCAGATGATACTAAGATAGGTGGTGTTGTGGATAATGAAGTAGATTTTCAAAGTCTACAGAGAGATTTGGGCCATTTGGAAAAGTGAGCTGAAAGATGGCAGATGGAGTTTAATGCTGTTAAGTGTGAAGTGCTACATCTTGGCAGGACAAATCAAAATAGGAAGTACATGGTAAATGGTAGGGAATTGAGGAATGCTGTGGAACAGAGGGATCTAGGAATAACTGTGCATAGTTCCCTGAAGGTGGAATCGCATGTAGATAGGGTGGTAAAGAAAGCCTTTGGTGTGCTGGCCTTTATAAATCAGAGCATTGAATATAGGAGTAGGGAAGTAATGTTAAAATTGTACAAGGCATTGCTAAGACCAATTCTGGAGTATGGTGTACAATTTTGGTCGCCTAGTTATAGGAAGGATGTCAACAAAATAGAGAGAGTACAGAGGAGATTTACTAGAATGTTGCCAGGGTTCCAGCAACTATGTTACAGAGAAAGGTTGAACAAGTTAGGTCTTTATTCTTTGGAGCGCAGAAGGTTAAGGGGGGACTTGATTGAGGTCTTTAAAATGATGAAAGGGATAGACAGAGTTGACGTGGATACGTTTTTCCTATTGAGGGTAGGGAAGATTCAAACAAGAGGGCATGACATGAGAATTAAGGGACAGAAGTTTCGGGGTAACGTGAGGGGGAACTTCTTTACTCAGAGGGTGGTGGGTGTGTGGAATGAGCTTCCAGCAGAAGTGGTGGAGGCAGGATCGATTTTAACATTTAAGAGTAAAGTGGATAGGTATATGGACGTGAAGGGAATGGAGGGGTATGGTCTGAGTGCAGGTAGATGGGACTAGGGGAAAACAAATGGTCGGCACGGACTGGAAGGGCCGAGAGGGCCTGTTTCCGTGCTGTAATTGTTATATGGTTATATGGTTATACCACATTTGCCAAACATTTGCCCACTCACCCAGCCTATCCAAGTCACCTTGCAGTCTCCTAGCATCCTCCTCACAGCTAACACTGCCCCCCAGCTTAGTGTCATCCGCAAACTTGGAGATATTGCCTTCAATTCCTCATCAAAATCATTAATATATATTGTAAATAGCTGGGGTCCCAGCACTGAGCCCTGCGGTACCCCACTAGTCACTGCCTGCCATTGTGAAAAGGACCCGTTTACTCCTACTCTTTGCTTCCTGTTTGCCAGCCAGTTCTCTATCCACATCAATACTGAACCCCTAATGCCATATGCTTTAAGTTTGTATACTAATCTCTTATGTGGGACCTTGTCGAAAGCCTTCTGGAAGTCCAGATATACCACATCCACTGGTTCTCCCTTATCCACGCTACTAGTTACATTCTCGAAAAATTCCACAAGATTTGTCAGACATGATTTACCTTTCATAAATCCATGCTGACTTTGTCCAATGATTTCACCACTTTCCAAATGTGCTGCTATCCCATCTTTAATAACTGACTCTAGCAGTTTCCCCACTACCGATGTTAGACTAACTGGTCTGTAATTCCCCGTTTTCTCTCTCCCTTCCTTCTTAAAAAGAAGGGTTACGTTTGCTACCCGCCAATCCTCAGGAACTACTCCAGAATCTAAAGAGTTTTGAAAGATTATCACTAATGCATCCACTATTTTCTGAGCTACTTCCACAAGTACTCTGGGATGCAGCCTATCTGGCCCTCGGGATTTATCGGCCTTTAATCTATTCAATTTACCCAACACCACTTCCCGACTAACCTGAATTTCACTCAATTCCTCCTTTGACCCGCGGTCCCCTGCTATTTCCAGCAGATTATTTGTCTTCCTTAGTGAAGACGGAACCAAAGTAGTTATTCCATTGCTCCACCATATCCTTGTTCCCCATGATCAACTCACCTGTTTCTGACCGCAAGGGACCGACATTTGTTTTAACTAATCGCTTTCTCTTCACATATCTATAAATACTTTTGCAGTCAGTTTTTATGTTCCCTGCCAGTTTTCTTTCATAATCTATTTTTTCTTTCCTAATTAAGCCCTTTGTCCTCCTCTGCTGGTCTCTGAATTTCTCCCAGTCCTCTGGTATGCTGCTTTTTCTGGCTACTTTGTACGTATCATCCTTTGCTTTGATACTATCACTGATTTCCCTTGTTATCCATGGATGCACTACCTTCCCCGATTTGTTCTTTTGCCAAACTGGGATGAACAATTGTTGTAGTTCATCCATGCAGTCTTTAAATGCCTTCCATTGTATATCCACCGTCAACCCTTTTAGAATTAATTGCCAGTCAATCTTGGCCAATTCACGTCTCATACCCTCAAAGTTACCTTTCTTTAAGTTCAGAACCATTGTTTCTGAATTAACAATGTCACTCTCCATCCTAATGAAGAACACAACCATATTATGGTCACTCTTGCCCAAGGGGGCACGTACAACAAGACGGCTAACTAACCCTTCCTCATTACTCAAAACCCAGTCTAAAATAGCCTGCTCTCTCGTTGGTTCCTCTACATGTTGATTTAGATAACTATCCCGCATACATTCCAAAAAATCCTCTTCCTCAGCACCCCTGCCAATTTGATTCACCCAATCTATATGTAGATTGAAGTCACCCATTATAATGGTTTTACCTTTGTCGCACGCATTTCTGATTTCCTGTTTGATACCATCCCCAACTTCACTGCTACTGCTAGGTGGCCTGTACACAACACCCACCAGCATTTTCTGCCCCTCAGTGTCTTGCAGCTCTACCCATACTGATTCCACATCCTCCAAGCTAATGCCCTTCTTTTCCATTGCGTTAATCTCCTCTCTAACCAGCAACGCTACCCCACCTCCTTTTCCTTTCTCTCTATCCCTCCTGAATATTGAATATCCCTGGATGTTCAGCTCCCAGCCTACGTCACCCTGGAGCCATGACTCCGTGATCCCAACTATATCATAATCATTAATAGCTATCTGCACGTTCAACTCTTCCACCTTATTACGAATACTCCCTGCATTGAGACACAAAGCCTTCAGGCTTGTCTTTACAACGCTCTCACCCCTTACACAATTATTGTATTGTATGTATGTACCCCTTATACTTTAATGATAATTGTTCAAAACACCTTAGATTCTGGAATAGTTCCTGAGGATTGGAGGGTATCCAATGTAACCCCACTTTTTAAAAAAGGAGGGAGAGAGAAAACGGGGAATTACAGACCAGTTGGTCTAACACCGGTAGTGGGGAAACTGCTAGAGTCAGTTATTAAAGATGGGATAGCAGTACATTTGGAAAGTGGTGAAATCATTAGACAAAGTCCGCATGGATTTACGAAAGGTAAATCATGTCTGATGAATCTTATAGAATGTTTCGAGGATGTAACTAGCAGAGTGGATAAGGGAGAACCAGTGGATGTGTTATATATAGACTTTCAGAAGGCTTTCGACAAGGTCCCACATAAGAGATTAGTATACAAACTTAAAGCACACGGTTTTGGGGGTTCAGTATTGATGTGGATAGAGAACTGGCTGGCAGACAGGAAGCAAAGGGTAGGAGTAAACAGGTCCTTTTCAGAATGGCAGGCAGTGACTAGTGGGGTACCGCAAGGCTCAGTGCTGGGACCCCAGCTATTTACAATATATATTAATGATTTGGACGATGGAATTGAATGCAACATCTCCAAGTTTGCGGATGACACAAAGCTGGGGGGTAGTGTTAGGTGTGAGGAGGATGCTAGGAGGCTGCAAGGTGACTTGGATAGGCTGGGTGAGTGGGCAAATGCATGGCAGATGCAGTATAATATCGATAAATGTGAGGTTATCCACTTTGGTGGCAAAAACAGGAGGGTAGACTATTATCTGAATGGTGGCAAATTAGGAAAAGGGGAGATGCAACGAGACCTGGGTGTCATGGTACACCAGTCATTGAAAGTAGGCATGCAGGTGCTGCTGGCAGTGAAGAAAGCAAATGGTATGTTAGCATTCATAGCGAAAGGATTTGAGTATAGGAGCAGGAAGGTTCTACTGCAGTTGTACAGGGTTTTGGTGAGACCACACCTGGAGTATTGCGTACAGTTTTGGTCTCCACATCTAAGAAAAGACATTCTGGCCATAGAGAGGGTACAGAGAAGGTTCACCAGACTGATTCCTGGGATGTCAGGACTTGCATATGAGGAAAGACTGGATAGACTCGGCTTGTACTCGCTAGAATTTAGAAGACTGAGGGGGGATCTTCTAGAAACTTACAAAATTCTTAAGGGGTTGGATAGGCTGGATGCAGGAAGATTGTTCCCAATGTCGGGGAGGTCCAGAACAAGGGGTCGCAGTCTAAGGATAAGGGGGAATTCCTTTAGGACCGAGATGCGGAAAACATTTTTCACACAGAGAGTGGTGAGTCTCTGGAATTCTCTGCCACAGAAGGTAGTTGAGGCCAGTTCATTGGTTATATTTAAGAGGGTGTTAGATGTGGCCCTTGTGGCTAAAGGGATCAGGTGATATGGAGAGAAGGCAGGTACAGGATACTGAGTTGGATGATCAACCATGATCATATTGAATGGCAGTGCAGGCTCGAAGGGCTGAATGGCCTATTCCTGCACCTATTTTCTATGTTTCTATGTTTCTATTCTTATTAATGTTTTGTGTTTTCTGAGTCATTCGTAACTGTCACTGTATGTCATATTGTTACTTGTGGGCGGAGCACCAAGGTAAATTCCTTGTATGTGAATACTTGGCCAATAAACTTACTTACTTAAAGTCCATGTAGACAACATCTACTGTCCTGCCCTGGTCATTCTTCTTATTTACCTGTTCAAAACATTCCATCAAATTCATGAGATTCAATTTCCCATACTGACTGCTCCCAACATAATGCTTTTCTAAACCTTGTCTCTAATTATCCCCTCCAGCAACATTCCCACCACTGTTGTCAGGCTCAGCGAAAACTGTTGGTCCCTGTATTGTCCTTGCAATCCTTCATAAATAAAGGCACAGCATTAGCCAATCCCATAGTTCAATCAGCAAATCTACCTTCCCTGAAATATTTGTCTTCATGAGGGCTGACAATCTCAGTTTCTGTGGGGAAACCGATTGATATATTTTGAGGAGATAATGAAGATGGAAAGAATAGTTTCCCTGCCCAAGTCGCAACCACCTCACCAAGCTTGGAGTCCTTGTTTGATATTTCTAAACCCTGAGTGCACCTTTAATCTCATTGCTTTGTTAATTCCTGCCCTCCCCACCAACCTCTGGCTCTTTATGCATCTCCATACATTCTTTCAATCTCATTGGAACCAATAATCTGAATGGGAACACCACAGACAGACGGTTTAAGGTGGCAGAAACTTTAGCTGTGCCAGTAATGTGCATCTTCCACCGGGCATCACTAAAGAGAATTCTGCAATACCATCAAGGGTTCTGGAATGTTTTATATCACAATGGAGCCTGCTCGTTACTGGTCAAAACCCAATGACAATAAAGATCTGTGTCAGACAAGGATGAGATGGGGTTGAGGGAGGGAGGGAGGGAGGGGAGAGGAGGAATCAGCTGAATGAGAAACTACAAACTGGAGAACAAGTGTAATCATTGCTCACACACTTGACTATGAAGATAATGTGGAAACAAGTTAACAGCTTCATTTTACATCTCTACTTTCTCACATCAGATGTTTGTCCAACACACAGTTTGGCTCCATTTGTACACGTAAGAAACACAACTAAAGTGGAGTTGCTGGTAAGAAATATTAATTCCAAATCCTTTGTTGACTAGAGCAACATTCGAGCAATGTAAGCTTCGAACGAGTATTTGATCACATACATTTAAAAATCTGATCACTATAGTCACACTTCGGGACACACAGTTCTATTCATTTAAAAACATCTCTTATTCACTACAGACGGCCCAAAGTCATTGTAATCGTTGAGAGTAATCCACATGTGCTTAAAGGATGACAAGCTTGTTAAGATGGAGGCTCCCATCCAGACAGAGTAGTTTCTCTCTGGCGGGGCAGTGACTTTGACGGGGACCTCGGTGGGTGTGTGTAGCTTCAGCTCCTTCAGTAGCCGTTCCTCCATTCCCGGCAACAGTGTGGAGCCACCAGAGAGCAGCATGTTACTGGACAGTTCTTTATGCAGCCCTGGCTCACACATTGCAATGCTGTTTAACAGCAGCTTGTCAATGCCACTATCTTTCAGACCCGGGCTCTCTGGTGTAAAAAGCAACTCTGGTGCTCTGAAGAGCTCATTTGAGATCAGAACCTGTGTCCCATCAGGCAACCTGTACTCCTGTTGTATTTCCTCTGCTGGCTTATTGTTCTCCACTTTGGAATCCAGGGAAACATAGCACAGTTTTTCCTTGATGTCCTGGATTACATCTGCCTCCACCTTTTCAGCAAAAGAGTGGCCATTCTCCAACAGAAGTCTCCAAAGGCTCTCGGTGATATCACTACCTGCTAGATGGAGCCTTTGAACAGCATCTGGGAGGTAGTACCCTTCATAGATGGGCACGGCATCGGTTATTCCGTACCCACTGTCCAAGACCACGCCTCGAGTGCGGCCTGATGAATACAGTGCCAACGTAGCTGGAATAGCTATGTACATGGCTGGCACAGAGAAGCCTTCAAACATGATTTCAGCCATCCTTTCTCTATTTAAGAACGGAGTCAGTGGGGCAGCAGTCAGCAAGATGGGCCTCTCTTTGGGTTTTACACGCAGTTCAAAGCCATAGATGTACCTCCAGATCATCTCCATCTCCTCCCAGGACGTCACCACGCCACGTTCAATTGGATACTTCAAACTCAAGACTTCTCTTCTGGTCTGGGCTGCTTTGCCAACATAATAGTCCTTTAGGTTGGCATTCCGTGCTCCCTTTGTGGCTCTGGAGCAGCCGACAATTGATGGTACGACTGATGTGGGGATGCTGTCACCAACTATGCCAGATTTACACAGCCCAGATCCGTTGTCTATGATCACAGCGGGATTAGCCATCATACTAATCTTGTTACTTAAGACACGATGATGAGCAAATAGCTTCAGAGAGGACTCACTGATTTTGAATTTCTACCAACTTTTGGGAGGGGGTATATTTGTCAATTAATATTTGCTTCTTCTGCACGGGCACCTTCAGTCAATGCAGCACAGCCGAGGCAGGGAGGAGAGTAAACAGCTCAGATTATTACGTGCACAGTGATGGCACAATGGACTGCCAGATGATCAGGGAAATGAGCTGCTGCCTTGTAACGTAGTGCCCATCCAACCCATCACTGTTATTGCACCCAGTGTGAAGCAGGGTCTCAACATGAAACGTCACCTATCCATGTTCAGTAGAGATGCATCCTAACCCACTGAGTTACTCCAGCACTTTGCATTCTATTGTGTGGTCCTTTGTTTCAGCACCCATACACTAGCTAGTTAGCAAGTCCAAATAGGTCACAGCCGCACACATTTCTGAATCAGTACTGTCTATCCACCAATAACAAGAATATTTTATGTACTTATTTTATGTAAATATTTACAGGATATCATGTTACATAAAACCTGCATGTCACATTGAGAAACAGGATTATTAAGTTGATTGTAAATATATTTCAAATATAAATAAATGTTAGCTGTGAATTATCCTTCTCGAGGTGATGCTAGTGAGTTGTCACATGGAGCTGCTGTTATTCTGAACTTGTCACAACCTCCAGCACTGGACTGAGGTCAGACAGTAATTGATTGAGTTCAGGCAGTGTTGACTGTGATTACAGCTCTTTTTGATTTGGGATGGTTATTTCAGGTCGTGTTATACAGATTGAAGGCCATTGTCAAACTAGAATCACTTGAAGGAGGTCTGGTTGGATTAAAATCGCTATTTACTATATGATTTTGATCATATCGAACTGATTGGAGCAAAATGGTTCAATGGCACTTTATTGTGATATAGAACAGTACAGGAACAGGCCCTTCGGCCCTCAATGTTTGTGCCAAACATGATGTTGTTAAACTGATCTCATCTGATGTACATGATTCATATCCCTTTATTCCTCGCACTTCCATGTGTCTATGTAAAAGTCTCTTAAATATTACTATCATATCTGCCCCTACCAGGCTTAAGGTAAGAGAGGGAAATTTTAATAGGAACCCAAGGGGAAACATAGAAACATAGAACCACAGACAATAGGTGCAGGAGCAGGCCATTCGGCCCTTCGAGCCAGCACCACCATTCAATATGATCATGGCTGATCATCCAACTCAAAACGTACTCTTTGGGGAGGGGGTATATTTGTCAATTAATATTTGCTTCTTCTGCACGGACACCAACAGTCAATGCGGCACAGCCGAGGCAGGGAGGAGAGTAAACAGAGGACTGGGTCTATATGGAATGATCTGCCAAAGTGGAAGTGCCTGGTAGGTACAATAACAATATGTAAAACACACTTGGACAGGTATCTGGATAGAAAGATTTGGATGGATATGGGCCAGGCATAAGCAAGTGGGACTAGATTGATTAGGTAATTAAGTCAGCATGGATAAGTTAGGCCAAAGGGCCTGTTTCCATGCTGTATGACTCTAAACAGATTGACAATCAATGAAGACATCATGAAAAGATTAAAAATGCAACTAATATTGAATCTTCTTTAATGTCAAGTTGAGAATGCAATTTTTAACTCACTGCTGTTACAATTAATATTAAATTGGCATCTGCTACGAGAGATTAGTCGAGCAATCATCTTTGGATAAGCATTTGCCTTTGTTAGCTGGTTGATTCATCTAGTGTTGGTGTCAGATATCCCCAATTCATTGCTACTTTTTTCAACTGAGGTTTTATGTTCTGTTCTACGGGACTAATTGCCACCAGCAATCCAACATTACTGGGTGTGAATGTTGGTGGCCAATGTTTCAAGTGATGCTGGAGTTGACTGTGAAGGGGGAATGTACTCTGCATAGCGCCAGGGTTGTTACCATGTTCCACTCTGTTGGAATTGTTATTGGCTGCCAATAAACTCCCTGCTGGCCTGATGTTTCATGCTTGATGCAGTGCCCTTACGGTCTGAGTACTGGTAACATTTTATGTCCATTGGTCTGGAATTGTTACTGAGTCAATTGGACACAATTGGACTGGAGTTGCTTTTGACAAGTAGTAGTTATTATGGTGATATAGAATTATTATTGGTTGCAAATCAATCTCTTTTTAGATAGGGAGATCTATGACGTGCACATGCTGTATTGGATTGAAGTTGCTACTAGCCTGCCAATGGCTCTCTGTGGCTCATGGCTACTGACAACTGGATTTGTTTGGCTAATGGAGGTTGAATTGGTTTGGTCACTGACCGCTGGACTGGTTTGGCTGCTGCCCACTGGATTGGTTTGGCCACTGCCCACTGGGCTGGTGGCCACTGCCCACTGTTCTGGTTTGGCCTCTGCCCACTGGACTGGTTTGGCCACTGCCCACTGGACTGGTTTGGCCTCTGCCCACTGGTTTGGTTTGGCCTCTGCCCACTGGTTTGGTTTGGCCTCTGCCCACTGGTTTGGTTTGGCCAGTGACCACTGGACTGGTTTGGCCTCTGCCCACTGGACTGGTTTGGCCTCTGCCCACTGAACTGGTTTGGCCTCTGCCCACTGGACTGGTTTGGCCTCTGCCCACTGGACTGGTTTGGCCTCTGCCCACTGAACTGGTTTGGCCTCTGCCCACTGGACTGTTTTGGCCCCTGCCCACTGGACTGGTTTGCCCTCTGCCCACTGAACTGGTTTGGCCAGTGACCACTGGACTGGTTTGGCCACCGCCCACTGGACTGGTTTGGCCACTGCCCACTGGACTGGTTTGGCCTCTGTCCACTGGACTGGTTTGGCCTCTGCCCACTGGACTGGTTTGGCCAGTGACCACTGGACTGGTTTGGCCACTGCCCACTGAACTGGTTTGGCCAGTGACCACTGGACTGGTTTGGCCACTGCCCACTGGACTGGTTTGGCCACTGACCATTGGACTGGTTTGGCTTCTGGTTGGCATGAGATATTCTGTAGTAGTAGAAGAATTCTTTTTTGACATCAGTCTTGATAACCTGACATGACTACCGAGTGGGGTTAGATGTTCTGTTGGAGTGGTTTGTAATGAACGCAGTTTTGGAGCATTTTTGTGTCTGGCTACTTCAGTGCTACTGCCTGACTTATAAAGTTGTACTAATCTCTTTTGGCCTTTGACTATTGCTGTGTACCCCGTTGAGCTTGAGTTGCTGCTGGGCGTCTTCTGGCCCCCTGATGAAAGAGAACTGTCTCTCGTTACTGACCGGAATGGTGTTATTTTGCGTTGGCTTTTGACAAGTATATCTTGTCCTATTAATTTGATACTGGACATTGTGACTCCTATTTGATCATCTACATTCGAGACTGGCAATTGGCTCCCTATTTGGTTCAGTTGGTGGCTGATTGATTTTTCAATGATGGATGAAGACCTGGACAAGGATTGATATTTGGTTGAACCTCGCTGGTTCCTCCTCACAGTCAAACCTTCTCCTGGACTTGAATCATCACTGGCCATCAGTGGACTCCCCATGTGATGGCTCTGGGATGATGTGGATTCTTTTGGAGAGATTTCTCTCTGTGTTGAAGGGGATCCGTGTGGAGAGGATTCATTCCATGGTGAATGGATTCTGTGTGCAGACAGTTCGTTCTGGGGTGAAGGGATTTTGTTTTCAGATGGTTCCCTCTGGGGCGAAGCTACTCCATTTGGAGGCACTTGGCGTCTAATCAGTTTTGGGTAGTTGGTGACTGGCATCTGCTTGTGTTGTTTATGTTCCCCTTTAAGACCCTCCTTGCTTAGGTGACTCGAAACCACTCCTCTTTGCTTTGATGGATCAGAATAAGAACCAGTGGAAAATTTGTATTTTACCAGTTTGAGATATGAACTGACTGGTGATAGATTTGATATTTCATTGCTATTGTCCCTGTGTTCTAGTGGGTAATTGGTTGGCCTGTAAGTACCTACTGGTGACTCATCTTCTGATGAACTGGAACTGGAACTGACTGAGGAATATATTTCTGATCGGAGAGATGCTGAATCATGTCTTAGTGCATTAGAAAAGCCACTGGATGAGTATGGGTAGCCTACAAAAGAGATGTTGTTCAATATTTCATTTGCTCTTGGATTAGATTTATCAGAGTTAATGGCCATTATTTTAGTTGCTGCTTCTTTGGAGCTGTTCCTGCTTTCCAGTTGACGTTTAGATTGGCTGGAACTTACACTGCTCGGGATTTTACTGTCGTCTGTGGAGATGCCATCATATGGTTTGAACCCCCTGTGAGGGCTTGCATGAGGACTGAATGGCCTATAATGTTTAGCTAGGTCAATCTTTCCCTTTAGTAATTGTTGTTTAGATACATTCTGAGCTTTTTCAATTGAAATTCTGGGAATGATTAAATAAGCGTCATAATCTATGATTGGTGGCGTTAATGCATCTTCTGTTTCAGAAACTGACGAATGAACAATTGTCTCATTGAGAGTGATGTTGACATTAAATTCATATGGTGCTGTGTCTTGTAGGAAGTCATGTAATGTTACATTAGGCGTTTGTAAATTATCTTCAGTAATTGATGAAATCGGATCACCAATAACAGAATCCTGAAATGTTCCAGAAGAATCCATAGATAGGGCAGCGCTCCTCTGAATTGTGCCAGTGTTCTCATCGACAATATGATGCCATGCCGTGTCGGCTTCAGTGCTATTAATCCCAAAAACTAAACTTTGATAATTCGAAATTCTACCAGAGTTAATTATTTTGATTCTTTCCACACCAGAACGTTGTCCAGGCGACATCTGACCATCTGTCAAAATGAGACTGTGGCTGGTATTCAAATCGACATCAAAAGCACTGGAAAAACTATCACTTTCTGACAAACTAGAATCATCGCTGTCTGTCGAACTGTGAGGATCCACTTTGCATTGTACCTCAAAGAACTTGCGTGTGACTGGATCCTGTCCGATTATGAGACCAGACATGGAGCCTGATGACGTTAATGATTGTACAACGTATTTATTGCCACTCTTACTTTGAAATTCTGATGCATTGACACTACTTGTCTCTGCCGTTTGAGAAGGGGCAGCAGGTGTATTTGTATCTGGACTTTGTTGTCCACTTTTACCAGTTCCAAGGCTGCCATGGCGTTCGCTCCATGTCCTGTACCCCATTGCATTGGGATTTTTATCAACTGGCAGAGTGCTTTCTTCCTTGGGAGAAAACTCCCTCGCCATTACATTGGGATTGTGCTGATCAATGTTCAAACTCCATTTTTAAAAGGTTTGCTACTGAAAGGTGGTGGTGTATTTTTCAGATGATTTGAGTCTGGGCCCAGCCTGTGCTGCACTGTGCAGATATCATGGACACTTGTGAAGCTGGACTTGCCATTGATTCATGTGCGCTTGTTGTTTGAAGGGGATTGCCATCAACTGATGGCGTGATGAGATGATGGCCTCTTGCAGGAAGTTGGCTATTTATTGATGGTGGATCTCCTGCAGATCTGTTGCTTCAACGTTTAATCACGTGGATGTGCCTAAAGAAAGAGAAAGTACAATTGATTTTCCTCTGAAACGGAATGTATTGATGAGTGATGAGCAGCCACTTGTCAATCTCATGGTCATCAGCGGAGAGCACAGCTGAATGTTTGGTTGCTGAGGCACCTTGTTATATTATCCCGAAAATGTCATGAGATAACACAAGATCTCTTGTGAAACTCTCCAGTCTCAATGTCACTGCTTAACGTCAGTGCTCAGAGTTTCTGATTAAATACTTGACCACTGTCTTTGGTTAAAGTTAAAATACTCAAAGTATTATTTTCTTTATGAAATGTTCTCCCCAATTAGGTCTCTTGTTAACTGTGTTAGATGGAGCACTGAGTCCCAGACCAGCCTCTCACTGATGCTGTGTGGCCAATTGCTTTGCGTTTGCTCCTGGTTAGTTCCTGATGTTGAGACAGTCATGGAATAATGTCGGTTACCGTTAGGTCTCCATCCAGACTATGATGTGTTTGATTGGCGTTAGAGCTCCAATTAGACTCTATTTAAAATGGAACAACGGGGAAAAGAATTAAACAGAATCTCAAATCTTTTCTTTAAAGTTTACCATGTTATTAAAAGTTTGATATACTCTTTGCTGAGTGATCAGTATTGCAGTAAGAAAGCCTAATGGTCAAAAGGCATATTTAATTCATTAGAACATTTGAAACAAACTTACTGCAAAAGAAAAACAGAATTTCAGATATCGATTTTGTAGGTCAAAATAGGGCAGAATTTGGTAGGTAAATGATAGCCCCTTAGAGAGTGTTATAGAAGCATGATTATAGATACATGGTTCCCTGAGAGTGGCAAGTCAGGTAGACAGGGTGGTGAAGAGGGTGCTTGGAACCCTTGCCTTTATTGGGAAGGGTGTTGAATACAAATGTTGGGACATCATGATGAAGGTGTACAAGTTGTTGGTGAGACCATACTTATGGACAATAGACAATAGACAATAGGTACAGGAGTAGGCCATTTGGCCCTTCAAGCCAACACAGCCATTCAATGTGATCTTGGCTGATCATCCACAATCATTACCCCGTTCCTGCCTGCTCTCCATATCCCTTAACTCCGCTATCCCTAAGAGGTCTATCTAACTATCTTTTGAAAGCATCCGGCCTCCACCGCCCTCTCAACTCTCTGTGTGAAAAGGTTTTTCCTCATCACCGTTCTAAATGGCTTACCACTTATTCTTAAACTATGGCCCCTGGTTCTGGTCTCCCCCAACATTGGGAACATGTTTCCTGCCTCTAGCGGGTCCAAAGCCTTAATACTCTTATATGTTTCAATAAGATCCCCTCCCATCCTTCTAAATTCCAGAGTATACAAGCCCAGCCGCTCCTACCTATCACCATATGACAGTCCCGCCAGCCAGAGAATTAAACTTGTGAACTTACGCTGTACTCCCTCAATAACAAGAATGTCGTTCCTCAAGTTTGGAGAGCACAACTGCACACAATACTCACTAGGGCCCTATACAACTGCAGGAGGACCTCTTTGCTCCTATACTCAACAACTTTTGTTATGAAGGCCAACATGCCATTCGCTTTCTTCACTACCTGCTGTACCTGCATGCTTACTTTCATTGACTGATGAACAAGGACCCCCAGATCCTGTTGTATTTTCCCTTTTCCCAACTTGACACCATTTAGATAATTATCTGCCTTCCTGTTTTTGCCACCAAAGTGGATAACCTCACATTTAAACTGCATCTGCCATGCATCTGCCCACTCACCCAACCTGTCCAAGTCACCCTGCATTCTCATAGCATCTTTCTCACAGTTCACACTGCCACTCAGCTTTGTGTCATCTGCAAATTTGCTAATGTTACTTTTAATCTCATCCAAATCATTAATCTATATTACTAAAAGTCTGATCTTGACCACATCCTGTTGTTCTGTATATTGATTTTAGAAAAAAAGCTGCCACTTATGGCTGTGATTTTTGGCCATCTTACTCAGTCCCCCTCTGCTGTGCAGGACAAGAGAATTTTTCCTATCGATGAAAAATAAAAGAGTTATTAGTGTTTAAAAAATGTTGAGATTTCTCTCCTGTCAATCACATCATGAAGGCCACGCCCCTTCTGGTGGGAGGGGGGGAGGGACAATAAAACCCAGAAGTGTGGGTGTGGCTCAGTCTCTGCAAGATGGAGGAGGGAGAGGTCACAACTCGCTGTCGTTAGTGGCCTTGCACCCTGCTTGAAATGGTGTGAAACTGCACTTGAATTTGGTGGCCTTGCATCCTACTTGAAATGGAATTTCAAGGAATAAGTGAATTCAAGTGAACAAGCCCTGGGCTTGTGGGCTTGAGTTATTGGGACAGGTTGGATAGGCTGAGTGTAGGCGACTGAGGGGTGACTTCAATGAGGTGTACAATATCATGAGGGGTATGGATGTCTGTGGAGGTCAAGTCAATGGATATTTTTAAGGCAGAGATAGATGGACGTTTGCTTAGTACGAGTGTCAGAGGTTATGGGGAGAAGGCAGGGGAATAGGGTTAGGAGGGAGAGATGGATCAGCCATGATTGAATGGCGGAGTGGACTTGATGGACCGAATGGCCCAATTCTACTCCAATCACTTGTGACGTTATGATGAACTGAATATTCACAGTCTTTTTCCCAGGGTAGAGGATTCTAAAACTAGAGGGCACAGGCTTAAGGTGAGAGGGGAGAGTTTTAAGAGGGACCTCAGGGCCAATTTTTTCACGCGGAGGTAGTTTGTATCTGGAATGAGCTGCCTGAGGAAGCTATGGAGCAGATACAATTCCAACTTTTGAAATACGTTTGAACAGATATATGGATAGATAGGTTGAGAAGGATATTGGCCAAATTATGTAAAATCTGATGAGCCCAATGTGCCAACTTGCATGAACAGTGAAGAAAGGTCTTGACCGGAAATGTCACCTATCGATGTTCACCAGAGATGCTGCCTGACCTGCTGAGTTACTCCAGCACTTTGTGTCCTTTCCTGGCCTGTTTTCATGCTGTACAGCTCTCTGATTCTAAATCACCCACATTTTGCGATTTCCTACCATGTGTTCAGGGAAGGTGATTGCCATAAGTTTTTTCCTTGTCAGAATTGTTCCTCTTGTATCTAGAGACAATTACTTGCTGGTCACCTCGAGAGAATCTGCAGATGGCTCAGCCATTTAACGCCAGTCTCCTTCCACAATTTGCTTTGATCGTCACTGCTTTGATGTCACAGTAGCTGCCTCATTACATCGCTCTGGGATCTTTGTGTTTACTGACTTCATTAAGTGCCAAGAGGGAGATCCTGTACAAGGTCACCATCAAGGATAGAAAGTTGATTTTGCACAGCATAGAAGGAATACTGATGTAACACAGAGCTTGGCTTGAAATCCAGGAGCTAAGATAAAGGAAGGTGTGGAATGCCTTAAGTGGAAATGCCATAATTTTGAAGTCTCAGTTAACACTAAAATGACATTTGGTGTAGAGGACAAAGGGTCCTTTCGTGTGCTGTACTGTTGGAGGATTATCTCACCTTCACTCCATCCACCCTCTCACACTGCACTTCAACGGGATCTGCTCAAGAAATGGTGGTGACGCTTTCAGCCGTGTGATACGTTCCATCCTGGTCTCCTTCCATTAGCTGGCAGGCATGTACATCTGCCACCCCGCCTGCACTGGCAGGTGCACAGGTGAATCATGTGGGCACTTTTGGCAAACATTCCTGCTGAGGGATGTCCAGACCACCCAAACAATAGACAGGGCTGAGAACCTCACCATGGTCTGTGCGTCGGCAGTGGCCATGGAGTCTTTGGAGAGGGTGCAGAAGATGTTGTCAGGATGCTTCCTGGACTAGAGAGTATTAGTTACAGGCACAGGTTGGACAAACATGGATTGTTTTCTTTGGAGCACAGAGGCTGAAGGGAGACCTGATATAAAATTATGAAGGCCATAGATAGTGTAGACAGGCAGAACCTTTTTCCCAGAGTGTCCAACACTAGAGGGCAGAGCTTTAAGGTGAGAGGGCCAAAGTTTAAAGGAGATGTGCAGGGCAAGTATTTTTACACAGAAGGTAATGGGTGCCTGGACTGTGCTGCCAGGGGTGGTGGCAGAGGCAGATATGCTAGTAAGATAGGAGATTTGTGATGTGTCAGAGGATATGGGGAGGAAGCAGTAAAATAGGGTCAGGAGGGAGAGATAGATCAGCCATTAATGAATGGCAGAGTAGACTTGATGGACCGAATGGCCTAATTCTACTCCTATCACTTATGACCTTATGATTTTAGACTGATATGAGACTTTTAGATAGGCATATGGAGAGATTGGAGGGATTATGGATCACGTGCAGACATAAAGGATTTGTTTAACATGGTGCCATCAGTGCAGATATCTGAGCCAAAGGGCCTGTTTGTGTGCTATGTGTTTGTGTGTTCTATGAGTGATCAGCTAGGAGCTGATCTGGAGTACTCCACACAACTGGCAGGCACACGCCTTGAGTACCCTCGGGCTGACACCATCGGGACCCGTGGCTTTGCCTGGGCGGAGTCTGCTCAGCCTTGATGGCCAGCACGACAAGGAAAGGGCAGAGGAGGTGGACCAGGAGGATTGAGGGGGAGGGTCTGTCGGGGAGCTGGGGGGAGGGTGGGCAGAGGCCCCTCCATCAAATCTATTAGACAACAGGTTTAGCTGATTGGCCCAGTCCTGATTGCTTTCCCTCCCCAGGCCACTGGTCTTCTTGTAGCCTGTAATGCTCTTCATCCCGTTCCACACATCCCTCATGTTGTTCTGCTGAAGTTTCTGCTCCAGCTTCCTACTGTAGTCGACCTTGCCCTGTCTCAGTCTGGCCTTCAGGTCTTTCTGCACCCGTCTCCTCCCTGTCACCATTCCTGAAGGCCCACTTCTTCTGGTTGAGAAGGGCCTTTATGTCACTGGTGACCCAGGGCTTGTTGTTCATGGAAACAGTGTACAGTCTCGTCAGGAACAATGTTATACACACAGAACTTTATGTAGCTGGTAACACAGTCCATAAGTCCATCAATGTCCTCTCCATGGGGACTACAGAGTGCGTCCCAGTCTGTGTCCTCAAAATAGCCCTGTAGAGCGCCATAGGCCTCCTGTGACCTCCTCCTCACTGTCCTTGTGGTCACTGGCAGCCTCTGGACCATTGGCTTATACCTGGGTAGGAGATGAACCAGGTTGTGGTCGGATCTTCCCAGTGGAGAAGGGCTATGAGGCTGTACACCTTTTTAACATTGGCATACAGCAGGTTCAATGTATTCATATCCCTGGTGGGACAGTCAACAAACTGAGTGAATGTGGGAAGGGTATCATCCAAAGTTACGTGGTTGAAACCCCACGGGAAAGCGATGAAAGCACTCGGGTGTTGTGTCTGGAGTCTCGCGGTGACGTCACTCGCGCACAGATGGTTGGCGGATGGCGGAATGTAAACAGCCATCACAATGGCATTTGAGAATTCCCTGGGCATATAGTATGGACGGAGACCCACAGCCATCAGTTCAATGTCTGGGCTACACACATGCTCCTTAACCATGATGTGACCAGGGTGCACCATTTGTTGTTAATGGGAATAGCAAGTCCTCCACCTTTACACTTGCCATTCTGTCTGCAGTCCCTGTCCGCCCGAACAGTCTGAAAGCCGTCCACACTTGTGTTGAACTCAGGGATGTCCTCGTGGAGCCATGTCTCTGTGAAACACATCACACTGCTCTCGCGGTCCTCCCTCTGGGTCCTCACTAGAGCAGCAGCTCGTCCATCCTGTTAGCCAGCAATCTCACGTTCCCCATTGTGATTAGAAACATAGAAACATAGAAAATAGGTGCAGGAGGAGACCATTCGGCCCTTCGAGCCAGCACCGCCATTCATTGTGATCATGGCTCATCGTCCCCTATCAATAAACCGTGCCTGCCTTCTCCCCATATCCCTTGACTCCACTAGCCCCTAGAACTCTATCTAACTCTCTCTTAAATCCATCCAGTGACTTGGCCTCCACTGCCCTCTGTGGCAGGGAATTCCATAAATTCACAACTCTCTGGGTGAAAAAGCTTTTTCTCACCTCAGTCTTAAATGACCTCCCCTTTATTCCAAGACTGTGGCCCTGGTTCTGGACTCGCCCAACATTGGGAACATTTTTCTGCATCTAGCTTGTCCAGTCCTTTTATAATTTTATATGTTTCTATAAGATTCCCCCTCATCCTCCTAATCCCTAATCTGAGGAAAGATGTTGTTGCCATAGAGGAAGTACAGAGAAGGTTCACCAGACTGATTCCTGGGATGGCAGGACTTTCATATGAAGAAAGACTAGATAGATTTGGCTTGTACACGCTAGAATTTAGAAGATTGAGGGGGGATCTTATAGAAACGTTCAAAATTCTTAAGGGGTTGGACAGGCTAGATGCAGGAAGATTGTTCCCGATGTTGGGAAAGTCCAGAACAAGAATTCACAGTTTAAGGATAAGGGGGGAGAATTTTTTTCGGGCCGAGATGAGAATTTTTCTTTTTACACATAGAGTGGTGAATCTGTGGAATTCTCTGCCACAGAAAGTAGTTGAGGCCAGTTCATTAGCTATATTTAAGAGGGAGTTATATGTGACCCCTGTGGCTAAAGGGGGTATGGAGAGAAGGCAGGTACAAGATACTGAGTTGAATGATCAGCCATGATCATATTGAATGGCAGTGCAGGCTCGAAGGGCCGAATGGCCTACTCCTGCACCTAGTTTCTATGTTTCTACAGTGGCTTGCAAAAGTTTTCATACCCCTTGAACTTTTCCACATTTTGTCACGTTACAACCACAAACGTAAATGTATTTTATTGGGATTTTATGTGATAGACCAACACAAAGTGGTGCATAATTGTGAAGTGGAAGGAAAATGATACATGGTTTCCACATTTTATTACAAATCAAAAACTGAAAAGTGTGGCGTGCAAAAGTATTCAGCCCCCCTGAGTCAATACTTTGTAAAGCCACCTTTCGCTGCAATTACAGCTGCAAGTCTTTTGGGGTATGTCTCTACCAGCTTTGCACATCTAGAGACTGAAATTTTTGCCCATTCTTCTTTGCAAAATAGCTCAAGCACAGTCAAATTGGATGGAGAGCGTCTGTGAACAGCAATTTTCAAGTCTTGCCAGAGATTCTCAATTGGATTTAAATCTGGACTTTGACTGGGCCATTCTAACACATGAATATGCTTTGATCTAAACCATTCCATTGTAGCTCTGGCTGTATGTTTAGGGTCGTTGTCCTGCTGGAAGGTGAACCTCCGCCCCAGTCTCAAGTCTTTTGCAGACTCTAACAGGTTTTCTTCCAAGATTTTAGCGTGTTGTATTTAGGCCAAAAACTTCAATTTTGGTCTCATCAGACCAGAGCACTTTCCTCCACATGTTTGCTGTGTCCCCCACATGGCTTGTGGCAAACTGCAAACGGGACTTCTTATGGCTTTGTTTCAACAATGGCTTTCTTCTTGCCACTCTTCCATAAAGGCACGATTTGTGGAGTGCACGACTAATAGTTGTCCTGTGGACAGATTCTCCCACCTGAGCTGTGGATCTCTGCAGCTCCTCCAGAGTTACCATAGGCCTCTTGGCTGCTTCTCTGATCAATGCTCTCCTTGCCCAGCCTGTCAGTTTAGGTGGACGGCCATGTCTTGGTAGGTTTGCAGTTGTGCCATACTCTTTTCATTTTCGGATGATGGATTGAACAGTGCTCCGTGAGATGTTCAAAGCTTGGGATATTTTTTTATAACCTAACCCTGCTTTAAACTTCTCCACAACTTTATCCCTGACCTGTCTGGTGTGTTCCTTGGGCTTCATGATGCTGTTTGTTCACTAATGTTCTCTAACAAACCTAGAGGCCTTCACAGAACAGCTTTATTTATACTGAGATTAGATTACACACAAGTGGACTCTATTTACTAATTAGGTGACTTCTGAAGGCAATTGGTTGCACTGGATTTTATTTAGGGGTATCAGGGTAAAGGGGGCTGAATACTTTTGCACGCCACACTTTTCAGTTTTTTATTTGTAAAAAAATTTGAAAACCATGTATCATTTTCCTTCCACTTCACAATTATGCACCACTTTGTGTTGGTCTATCACATAAAATCCCAATAAAATACATTTACATTTGTGGTTGTAACTAACTAACTACAAAAAATAACATTATTAAAAAATAAAATAAAATTAAAATTAAATAAATAAAATAGGAATTAAATAAGTGAAAATAAAGGAAAAGGCGGTCGACTGTTGGCTGGTTGCTGTGTGCACAGCGTCGGAACCGTAAAAACCCCTGTGTTTTGATGCAGTGGTTTGAAATAATAACTCCTCCTCTGCAGGCAAAACTCAGATAGATAAAGTTCAGTGTAGCTGGGAAGTGAGTGTTCAACATTGAGAAGGTTACTGACACATTCGATAGCCCTCCCCCTTCCCCAGTGTCAGTGATGGGTGCAGAGTGTATCATCGGCTCCAGCAGTTCACCAGGTAACCAGCGATCACCGTGTACCAGTAAGTGGTGGGAGGGTGACCCTTCAGATCAGCAGGCCCAATATATTCAGCAGCAAGTCATTAGCACCACTGATGTCACATACTATCAGTGATAGTATGGAGCAGTATTGGAGAGAATGGACAGACGGCGTTTCAGGTCAGGACTCTTTGTCCATGTACGTCCAGCCCCTGTACGCCTCTGTTCCCCATTAGGAAGGCTTGTTCTTCCTTGAGCAGATTTATCCATTCCTCCCATAGATGCTGCCCGATCCGCTGAGTTCCTCCAACACTTTGTTTTTTGTTCAAGATTTCAACATCTGCAGTTCCTTGAGCCTCCAGAGATAGTTTCCCAGGATGGAAAAATCAAATACTAGACGACGCAGCTTTAAGGTGAGAGGGGCAAAGTTTAAAGGAGATTTGCGGGGCAAGTTATTTTGCACAGAGGGTGTGAATGCCTGGAACACGCTGCCAGGGGTGGTGGTTGAAGCAGATACGATAGTGGCATTGAAGAGACTTTTGGATATGCAGCGAGTGGAGGGATATGGATTATACACAGGCAGATAGGAGTTGGTCTTGGCATCATGTACTATGTGCTGGTGTCAACCCTTGGTTGAATTACAAACTGCACTCATCACCTGCTGTTCTTGTGGATCACCAATTGACTACGTGTGATTGGCTAGTGCTGGAAATATTACCAGTTGAGATCAAGATCTCACTCTCCAAATGAATAAGATTTAAAGTGATGTGTCAATTTGGACCCCAGGCAGATTGTCATTCTTTCAAAGTAATTCTCATGTGTGATTGGAAATGTTGATGTTTAATGTTTGAGTTTTGTTCAGTTGGCTTTAACATTGACAAAGTCTACTCTTCCCTTGACCAAGACCGTTGTCCAGCATAGGATGTGTGGAGGTCAGGAATGCCACTTTTATCAGGGACTGATGCTTAAGGTTCTGATTTGCATTTGCTGAGTGACTGTTGTGGTTGGGTTGGACTGAAAATTGTCACTCGAGATGTTTCTTCTGCTTGGACAACTTGCTGCTGATTGAGTTACCCTGCTCAGTCGTCTCAGGTGAAGCGTGACTGACGATTAGACCGATTGTTCTCACTTGATCCTCACTCTCCATAGAATGTCTCTTCAGGCAAGGAATGTTGCTCATTGCAAGGTGGCGTTGTGTTTGCTGAAGGCCAACGGTGTTTGATGGTCGACATTCTGATTGGCCAGACTCATTGCTACTTGCGACTGGGATTCCTGTGGGGATTAACTGCATGTAATATCTCACCTGTTGAGGATTATTACTGAGCGATATTTTTTCTCTTATTCGTCCAGGATCAATGTTGATGGTCGCTGAATACTTTGGTTTTCCATGTATGGTGATGTTTGATGTTAGATGTTCTGTTTGAGTCTGCGGGTCAACTACCCGTCGCTGCTTTCGTGTAAGATAGGGGATATTACCGGCTGACCTTTCACCTTCAGTTTGACCAGAAGGGGCAGTAACAGATGGGGGGTTTCCTGAAAGTCGTGGAAAGTTTCTTTTGGGAGGGTCGTTCAACATTGAACGTTCTAATTGAGTGGGACCAGCATTTTCCAATGTAGAAGATGCCAGAACATATTTTCTTCTAATTGAACTTTGATTTTCTGATTGATGAATATTGAAATTGGATGGATAATGGTCTGATGTGCTGGGATATTCACTGATGATTCTTTGATCTGTCGGATCTTCCAAGTTATTTTCCATTAAACTTACTTGCACACCACCGTGAATGATCTGCTGTTCCAGTTGTGAAAGGTCAGTAGTGCTCAACTGCAGAAAGTCCATTAAACTCGGATTGTTGCTGCTTGGCCTTAAACCCCGTGCCTTGAGGGCCGGGTCTGGTACCAACTTTAAAGCTTTTGGCACAAAGCTACTGCTGAGTGTCATTAGGCGACCAATCAGGCCTGGATTATCTTTGATTGACATTCGCCTGCCCTTTAGGATGTCACTAGACTGGGTCAGATCTACAGAGTTTTTATTGTCAGCATTGTGATTGAACTTTTGCTGTTGTCTTTCCAAAGCTGAAGGGTATTCATTGAGAATAACACACTCACTGACAGATTGCAGAACCCCTCCAGTCCTCAGGTCCTGGTGAAATGCAGCAAATGCTAAATAATTGTTGGATGTCCCCTGGGTAGATGGAAACTCATCAGATTTGCTTGTGCGGTTGCTACCGCTTAGTGTTTCATCCGATCCATTTGTGGGCAACTTGCCTTTCCGGCTTGACAGTAGAACCCCCATCACACTGATGTTGCACAGGCTCAATTATCACCTAGACCATAGCACTGAGAGACTTTTACAGATGGTCATTCACTTCCCATCAGAATCATTGACCAAACTACAAGTCTGGCACGTGGAAGATGGTTCGTTCATGGATTTATCATGAAAAGGATCCCAGTTAATCTAGTTCTGTCAGTAACGGACAGCTGGCAATGTGACCTTCATTTTGCTGTGCTCTCTCCGTCTATAAATCTGACCTTGACTCACTGTGACAACGATTATTTAAATGATATGTTTTCTTCAAATTGGATCTTCACTAACTAAACTGACCTGGTCAAGAAAGAGCTTATGTTTGTCCGGATATTTGGTTATTGGACTTTTCTTTCAGACTGAATTCCATAAAAAAGTTTAGTTTGAGGGACACAGAGTTTTGAGGTTGTGTTATCCGATGTTTATAATCAATGTTGGAAATATACAGATACATATCAGGTTTTATTCAAAGTGAAGATGGGTGGTCAGATTTGGATATTAGGTCTTGAAAATTCATCTTCCTTTGAAGCAATTTCAAAGTGATTGTTGTTTTTGACATAAATATTCCCAGGTTGTTCACTGAATTTTCAGCCTTTTGTTTGGGTGTGATTGATTATAATTGATATTGTAGGCTCTGTAGAATGGGCTTTGACGCTGACAGTTGTTGGAGGTACTTTTGAATTGAGATTGATCTTGGTCCTTTTGTTAGAACAAAATTATCGCCGATTTGACTTCACCCCACCCATCAATGCAGGAGAGATAGTCTTCCATGTCCTGCGGGACAAGAAGGATTTTATTAACTGCTAGTTCATGTTCAAGAACAAACTTGTACTGATCAATTAAACTTCCATTTAAATTGAGATTATCACCAACTGCATGGTTGCAATTCCTTTAGATTTGTTCGGAAGTGGAAATAGGAAACAAATTAAGGATGATCAGCCCATTGTTTTTAATGTTGTTAAGCTGGAAAGAGTGCAAAGAAGACTTACAAGGATGTTGCCAGGACCTGTGCTATAGGGAAAGGTCGGACAGGCTAGGACTTTATCTCTTGGAGCTCAGGAGGTCATGGGGTGATTTTATAGAGGTGTATGAAATCTTGAGGGGAGTAGTTATGGTGAAAGGACAGAGTCTTTTACCCAGAGTAGCGAATCAAGAACCAGACAAAGGTTAAGGTCAGAGGGGAAATATATAAAACATAAAAAATAGGTGCAGGAGGAGGCCATTTGGGCCGTCAAGCCTGCACCGCAGGAACCTGAGGGACAACTTTTTCACGCAGAGGGTGGTGGGTACATGGAACAAGCTGCCAGAGGAGGTAGTTCAGGCAGGTATTGGAACAGCATTTAAAAGACAGTTGCACATGTACATGGAAAGGAAAGGTTTAGAGGGATATCGGCCAAACAATCGGCCAAGTTGCTGTGCAAAACAATAACAAGACTGCAAAGTGGTACCAGATCCACCACCCGAGCAGCGTCAAAAGGCAATTGTAGTATCCCCTTCTGCAGAACATCTTTTGCTCAAACTGCCTTTTCAGTAAAAGGGACAAAATTATGGAACTCACTGCCAGACCACTTGAAATGTATCCCTACATATGTCACATTCAAAAGAAACACAACATTGTGGCTAATTCATCAACAATCTTGTTCTCATATTAATTTTTACACTGTGCTCTCTCTGTATGTCTTTTTTTCTTTTCCATTTTTTATCTCATTTCCATTTCCATTTTCCTATTTATAATAATGTTAATCTGTATTATCATTTTTAACCAAAAGCCCTACTAGGGACAAGTGTTGCGAATTAGCCTTGGCTAAAAACACTATGATGCATACATCAGATGACTGTTTCAAGTGTATCTATGTTTTTGTATCTGTCCCTATTTAAATAAACCTTAATTAATCAATTATTCAACAGCGGGCAAATGGGACATCTCGGTCGGCATGGACATTGGGTTGAAAGGCCCGTTTCTGTGCTGGATGACTCGATGACTGTCTCTAATGTGTTCATGTCCATTTATTTCACAAGTGATATTTCACAAAAGGAACGATTAGATTCCATCCATAATATATATTTATTCAGGCATTCTACATTACTGATCCACTCTTCTGAGGCACGAGAGCTTTGTGTATTTAACATTAGTGGCCGTGGGAACAAGTTATTAAGGTGTTGCCACCAGCGCCCGCTACTCTGAACGTCAGGGTAGTTGTTTGTTCTGAGTTGTGTGTTGGAGCAGAGAGGTCTGGACACTTTCAGACCCAGACCTCTAAAGTAGCAGCTGGTAATTGGTAGCACGGTTACTGCAATCAACCAAAGGGGGCAGATGGTTGAAGGCAATTTCACAAGAGGGACGGTGGTGGATGTATGGAACGAGCTGCCGGAGGAGATGATTGAGACAGAAACTATAACAACATTTAAAATACATTTAGACAGGTCCATGGATAGGAAAGTTTTCAACGTGTGACAACGTTTCCTCCCTCAGATGCAGCTCTGATCCCTATCACTGGCTGCCAGGCCAGGAGAGGCTAATCCCCAGCAGTGACAGTAACAGGCTGCTGGGATAAACCTGAGACCACCAGTACCACCTTGTGGTCAAGACTGGACTGCCGGGAAGAGGCCCTAAATAGCCAGTGCCTCTACCTGAATAAGACTGAGCGGCCGGGGCAAGCCTGAGACGCCAGTGACTCTTGCCCACAGACAACGAGGGATGGCGCCCACGCACAGATATAAAGACTAATCCGCCAGGATAATCCAGAGACTGCCCGTCCCGCCTCTTCAACCCCAAAGCTGAGCCGCCAGGATGTACCTGAGACTGCTGTGCCTCATCCTGATGGCATGGATGAACTGCAGAGAGAAGCCTGAGGTCGCCATGCCTCCTCCTTGGAGACCAGGAATGAGCTGCTGGGACAAGCCTGAGATTACCAGCGCCAATACACATGCACCCTGACGGTGAGGGACAGCGCCCCCATGTGGTTCTGGACTTACCACTGTAAGTAAAACACCACGTGAGTTCACCCGACTTACCCGGTGTCAGTCCCAACGCCACAAGAGCCAGACGTGGGACTAGTGTAGATGGGGCGCATTGACCGGCATGGATCAACTGGGCCAAAGAGTCTGTTTCCGTGCTGTACAACTTTAGACATTCGTACATAATACTGACCAAGCTTCATATATATCCCAGAATGGGATAAAACAGTGATTTAAAACAAGTTGAGCGATGAAAAGAGTTAGTATTCCAGGCAGACATAGGTAGTAGGCTCCCATGGGTGATGCACCTGGTCGGATGCAAGCCTGGGCGGTGTCATATGGAGGACAGGCTGTTGCCCATGCTGCACGTCCCCCCTCTCCATGTCGCTGATCGATCCAAAGGAACAGCAGGGCCGTTACAGTTTGGCACCAGTGCCGTCGCAGGAGTTGCCAGAGCGAGGTTGTAGACAATGACGAACTGCCTTTGGGGCTCCGACTCCGGATTTTCTTGAGGTTTACTCCTGGAGCCTTTTCCATGACTGGATATTGCCACAAGGCAGTGGAAGTTTTAAATCAGAGTTTTCCTTCTCCTAGATGGACTGCCTTCCCAGGCCGACGAGCCCCATCTGCCCGAGACTTGTGGGGGACAAGTGGGCAGACATACAATGGCAGATATTAGGGATATATCAAACAAGGGTGTTACTGCAGTAATCACCATGAAATTACCTGAATCTGAACATTTGTTTGTCAGCACTGTAGATCAGGCAGACGGTTTAACAAATGAGAGAGGAAACAATCATTGGGATTGGTCCCCACATCCTTTGAAAATGTTAACAACAGAACTGTCCCAAATTCCACCTGCAGCTTTTCTCAATATTGAAATGTGCAGCACTCTTCCACGCCAAAACAACTTTTCTACAAACATCACAAAGCATGGCATGTCCTTGAAACGATTAATTCATTCACAAATCACCCAGTTTATGACTTGCAACAAACAGACAAGATTAAGGTTGTAGGAAGCAACTGCAGATAGATGCTGGTTGAAAACGGTAGAAACTAAATGCTGGAGTAAGGCAGCATCTCTGGATGGAAGTAATGGGCTACGTTTCGGGCCAAGTTGGGTCTGAAGAAGGGTCTCGACCCAAAATGTCACCTATTCCTTCTATCCAGAGATGCTGTCTGTCCCGCAGAATTACTCCAGCATTTTGTGTCTAGAGAAGATTATGGTCATGAAGTGAAAAGGAAGGAAAGTTGCATTTGATGATTTTTTCTGATATGGAAAGGGTACTTTCATGGGCAAACATTAAGTATGTCCAGCATGTTTGTGCACTATATCACTATCCAACACACCCACATGTAACAATGCTGTCCAACACTCTCACAGTGCAGGTGACACTGCCCAACCTAGAGAAAGTTTGGGGGTACACAAAATGTTGGAGAAACTCAGCGGGTGCAGCAGCATCTATGGAGCGAAGGAGATAGGCAACATTTTGGACCGAAATCCTTCTTCAGACCTAGAGAAAGTTTGGTTGGGCCATGACAGGTTGAGTGGGCAGATGCATGGTAGATGCAGTTTAATGTGGATAAATATGAGGTTATCCACTTTGGTGGCAAGAACAAGAAGGCAGATTATTATCTGAATGGTGTCAGATTAGGAAAAGGGGAAGTGCAATGAGACCTGAGTGTCCTTGTACATCAGTCACTGAAAGTAAACATGCAGGTTCAGCAGGCAGTGAAGAAAGCTAATGGAACGAATAGAAACATAGAAACATAGAAAATAGGTGCAGGAGGAGGCCATTCATTGTGATCATGGCTGATCGTCCCCAATCAATAACCCGTGCCTGCCTTCTCCCCATATCCCTTGATTCCACTAGCCCCTAGAGCTCTATCTAACCCTCTCTTAAATCCATCCAGTGATTTGGCATCCACTGCCCTCTGTGGCAGGGAATTCCACAAATTTACAACTCTCTGGGTGAAAAAGTTTTCCTCACCTCAGTCTTAAATGGCCTCCCCTTTATTCTAAGACTGTGGCCCCTGGTTGTGGACTCGCCCGCCATTGGGAACATTTTTCCTGCATCTAGCTTGTCCAGTCCTTTTATAATTTTATATGTTTCTATAAGATCCCCCCTCATCCTTCTAAACTCCAATGAATACAAGCCTAGTCTTTTCAATCTTTCCTGTATGACATTCCCGCCATCCCAGGGATCAATCTCGTGAACCTACGCTGCACTGCCTCAATCACAAGGATGTCCTTCCTCAAATTAGGACACCAAAACTGTACACAATACTCCAGATGTGATCTTACCAGAGCCCTATACAACTGCAGAAGAACCTATTTACTCCTGTACTGCAATCCTCTTGTTATGAAGGCCTACATTCCATTAGCTTTCTTCACTGCCTGCTGTACCTGCACGCCAACTTTCAGTGACTGGTGTACAAGGACACCCAGGTCTCGCTGTACCTCCCCCTTAGCTAACCTAACCCCATTGAGATAATAATCTGCCCCCTTGTTTTAGCCGCCAAAGTGGATAACCTCACATTTATCTATATTATACTGCATCTGCCACGCATCTGCCCACTCACTCAACCTGTCCAGCTCACCCTGCAACCGCCTAACATCCTCGTCACAGTTCACACTGCCACCCAGCTTAGTGTCATCCGCAAACTTGCTAGTGTTGCTCCTAATTCCCTCTTCTAAATCATTAATATATAAGGTAAACAGTTGCGGCCCCAACACAGAGCCTTGCGGCACTCCACTCGCCACTGCCTGCCATTCTGAAAAGGACCTGTTCACTGCTACTCTTTGCTTCCTGTCTGCCAACCAATTTTCTATCCATGTCAACACCCTACCCCCAATACCATGTGCTCTAATTTTAGTCACCAGTCCCCCATGCGGGACCTTATGAAAGGCTTTCTGAAAGTCTAGATACACTACATCTACTGGCTCCCCTTCATCCATTTTACTTGTCACATCCTCAAAAAATTCCAGAAGATTAGTCAAGCATGATTTCCCTTTCGTAAATCCATGTAGACTTGGACTAATCCTTTTACTGCTATCCAAATGCCCCATTATTACCTCTTTAATAATTGACTCCAGCATCTTTCCCACCACCAAAATCAGGCTAAATGGTCTGTAATTCCCTGTTTTCTCTCTTGCGTCTTTCTTGAAAAGTGGGATAACATTAGCTATCCTCCAATCCACGTGAACTGATCCTGAATCTATTGAACATTGGTAAATGATCACCAATGCATCCGCTATTTCTACAGCCACCTCCCTAAGGACCCTGGGATGCAGTCCAGCAGGCCCAAGGGATTTATCATCCTTCAGTCCCATTAGCCTCCCCAATACTATTTCTCGCCTAATGAAAATTTATTTCGGTTCCTTCATAATGAGAGGATTTGAGTATAGGAGCAAAGAGGTCCTTCTGCAGTTGTACAGGGCCCTGGTGAGACCGCACCTGGAGTATTGTGTGCAGTTTTGGTCTCCAAATTTGAGGAAGGGCATTCTTGGCATTGAGGGAATGCAGCGTAGGTTCACAAGGTTAATTCCCAGGATGGCGGGACTATCTTATGATGAAAGAATGGAATAACTGGGCTTGTATGCACTGGAATTTAGAAGGATGAGAAAGGATCTTATAGAAACATATAAAATTATTAAGGGATTGGGCACGCTAGTTGCAGGAAACATTTTCCCGATGTTGGGGGAGCCCAGAACCAGGGGCCAGAGTTTAAGAATAAGGGGTAAGCCATTTAGAACTGAGATGAGGAAAAACTTTTTCACGCATTTGTGTATCCGTGGAATTCTCTGCCTCAGGGGGCAGTGGAGGCTGACTCACTGGATGCATTCAAAATAGAGTTAGATTTAGCTCTTAGGGCTAGCAGAATCAAGTGATATGAGGAGAAGGCAGGAACAGGGCGCTGATTGTGGATGATCAGCCATGATCACATTGAATGGCGGTGCTGGCTCAAAGGGCCGAATGGCCTACTCCAGCACCTAGCAGGGGCAAATTCGTTTGAACTTCATTTGAGGTTCAAATGACAATAAACGGTATTGTTATGTGTTGTATTGTATTAAAAGATCAAAAATGTGGGACTTCCGGTGGCGCTATGGAGTCTTAAAGCATAGCGCCAGCCAGCTCCGCAAAAATTTTGAAAAAACGGGGACTTAAAAGCACTTACCGACTGCCTGCTTTATACTGTCTGCCGCTTCAACATCGACGGTACCGGCTGACGTCATCAGCCCTGCGACAAATCATGACGGCACGGAGCCCTACCGATAAAACGAAGGGTCGAAAAACCCGGGCGAGAGCGGGAGAAGGCCTGGGAGAAGCCTCGGACTCGAGTAGGGCCAGTTCCCTGGAAGACGTCTCCAGGAAAGCAGACACAGGAGGTGAGGACTTGAGAGCTTTTATTTCTCATCAGATGGCTGATTTAAAACGTGAGTTCAAGGCAGAAATGAAAGATATAAAGCAAGAAATGAAAGAAATAAAGGGAGATATAAAGGAAGAAATCTGTCAAATTAATAATCAGATGGACTTGATGAAAAATCAATGGAGTGAATTTCAAAAAGATACAAAGACACAAATTGATAATAAGTTCAAGAAAGAATCAGAAAAATTGAAGAATGAATTCATTGATATGATCAATAATATGGAACGCAAGATGGAGGCTAAACTTGAAAATGTTAAAAAAGACTTTAAAAATAAGATTGACCCTATTGCAAATGTGGTCGAACAACAAGCTGATGGCATGAAAAACCTTGAAAAGATAGCGGAGGCTAGTACTGTGTCTACAGCAAAGCTGATAACAGAACAAGAACGTCTACTGGAGTTGTTATCCAAAGTAACAGATAAATGCACGCAGCTAGAAGGCTATCAAAGAAGGCAGAACTTGAGGATTGCAGGGATTCCTGAAGGTCTAGAGAAACACGAAGACACTCGAGAATTCACTGCTAAATTACTGCAAGCTGTTTTATCTTTGGATGATGTGCCTGTATTAGCTCGTGCACATCGAGTCGGCAGAAGACAGACCAGTACAAACGCCCCCCCAAGACAAATGATTGTAAAGTTACAATATGATTTTATTCTCGAGGATATTATGCGGAGAGCCTCGAGAACAAAGAATCTGATGTTTCAAGGACAAAGAATCAGTATCTATCGAGACTATCCCCCAGAGGTTGCCAGAAAACGAAAAGCGTTTAACGAAGCCAAAAACCTTATGAGGGGTGTAGAAAACTTGAGATACGGTTTGAATTACCCAGCCATCCTAAGAGTTACTTACAACAACGTGGAACACTTCTTCAAGACTCCAACAGAAGCAATGGAATTTGCAAAGCAGTTTGACACTTGAAAACCATCTACAAGCAAATATACTGTCTTTTACTATTTTTAAAGACCTAGTACGGTCTCTTAACATTCTATGAGACTTCATACGATAATATGGAATTAGAAGAAATTAGAAGGAACGGACAATGTCGTATGGAACGAAATGTTTTCCCGGATTGGAAGAAGCTCATCGAACATTGATAATTAGTCATAATATATAACTAACACAAACAAATAACACACATACTAAAATTATAACGCGGTTTTATTATCACTATGATTATTATTAACCAAGACTGTTCACTATTGCTAATTAATATTACTAATAATTAATATTTTATGTCTTGTTACATTTGGAGATACCCTCCCCTTAATGGTTTTTTTTTTTTTTTTTTTCTCTTCCTTTTTTAATAATGATTTTTATTTTTTGTATTTTAAAAAACTCTTTATCTGCGGCTTTATAATTAGATTTTTAAACTAATTTTAGATATACATATTTTTATGATGACTAATATCACTCCTTTCATTTCTTTAATATTATATCCCCGTTAAAATATTACTATGGAATAATAATTCCTTAAAATTAGGAGCTGGCTAAATTAATAACATCAATGCCGGAAGCCTTTAGATTGATAGCCAATATAATTTGGCTTTCACAAACTACAAATATTTTATTTGTAGTTCTTCCACTCTTTATGCACTCTATTAAGCTTTTTATCTACTCTTCACTATTCTTTTATGTTTACTATATCTTTCAGTTTGAATGGAGCTATACACTGGAACAATGGAGATATATTCGTGAAGTACATAAAAAAGATCTAAAATTCATCTATTCGGTGTTCGGGTGTAAGTCAGGTCTACTGCGCGGACCCTTGGACCCTATTCTAGATTCCCACAAACCTAAAATGCAGGATTTAAAAAGAAATATGGGGAACGAGGGATTAACCTTTTGCAGTTGGAATGTTAAAGGTATCAATGAACCAATAAAAAGAGGAAAAATATTGACACACTTAAAGGCAATGAAAGCTGATGTAATTTATATTCAAGAAACTCACCTAAAGAAAGACGCTGAAAATAGGCTGAAAGCTAAATGGATAGATAAAATATATCACTCTTCCTTTACGCATAAATCAAGAGGCGTAGCAATATTATTTCGTAAAGGTACTTTATTTAAGCATACATCTACTATATCTGATAAAGATGGCAGATACATTATTGTGATAGGAGAAATAAATAGGGAAAAAATGATTTTTGTTAACATCTATGGACCAAATTTTGATAGTCCTTTATTTTTTAAGAAAGTACTTAATAATATTCCGGAATTAACACATTACAATTTGATAATTGGAGGAGATTTTAATTGTACATTAGACCCTTATTTAGATAGATCTTCAAAACAAAGAAAAATTAAATCACATACTAGTGATTTATTAAACGCATACATCCAAACGACTAACATTAAAGATGTCTGGAGAACAGAAAATCCTACTGGTCGAGAATATTCCTTTTACTCGCCAGTACATAAAACTTATTCAAGAATAGATTACTTTCTGGTAGATGCAAAGCTTATTTCACTTACTTACGAATCCAAATATCATAATATTATAATTTCAGATCATGCGCCATTAACATTTAAAATTAAAATAAATGGTAAAACAGAAAATCTAGGACAATGGAAACTTAACCCACAAATTTTAAAAAATAAAACCACTCAGGAATATATTATAACTCAGATTAAGATGTTTTTTGAAATAAATGATCAACCAGAAATATCTCGCTCTTTATTATGGGAAACATTTAAAGCATATCTTCGAGGAATTATGATTTCTTCACAAGCATTCCATAATAAGAAGATTCGGAAGGAACAACAGGACTTAGAAAGGGAGATTAAACAACTAGATATACAGAATGCAACAAAATCAGATATAATAATACATAATAAAATTGTAGCATTGAAGTATAAATTAAATAAAATATATACTGATCAAGTTTTAAAATATTACCAACATACTAAACAATTGTTGTTTGAATTTGGAGACAAACCACAAAAACTATTGGCTCGACAATTAAGGAAAATTGAAGCTGAAAAAATTATACATAGGATTAAATCACAAAACGGTGAATTATTAATACAGCCCAAGGATATTAATGAAAGATTTATGCAATATTATAAAAATTTGTATACTGGTAACACGACAGTAAATAAAACAGAAATAGATGCCTTTTTAAATGTATGTAACTTAAAAGAATTAGATTTACAAAATAGAGAACTATTAAATGCCGATATTTCAATAAAAGAAATCCAAGAATCTATTAAATCTTTAAAAAATGGTAAAACTCCAGGACCAGATGGTATAGGCTCGGAATTTTATAAAATTTTTCATGACCAAATGGTCCCATATTTAAAATCATTATATGAACAGATATATACACAAGAGAAATTACCAGATACATTGAACGAATCTATTATAACACTTATACCCAAAATAAATAAAGATTTGGATGACCCAGGATCATATAGAGCAATTGCTTTATTAAATACGGATCAAAAAATTTTAACAAAGATCCTTGCACAAAGATTAAGCAAAATTGTTAACGAATTAATTCATCCTGATCAAACAGGATTTATACCTAAAAGATATTCTTCATATAATCTAAGACGGTTATTTAATATCATATATTCGAAAAGAAGTGATAAAAAAGACTTAGTAGTCATCTCGTTGGATGCAGAAAAAGCTTTTGACCAGGTGGAATGGCCTTATTTATTTTCGGTGATGGAAGCCTTTAAGCTTGGTGATAAGTTTACTACTTGGATTAAATTATTATACGCAAACCCAACAGCTAGAATAATAACAAACCATATGTTATCAACTAAGTTTAGTTTATCTCGAGGTTGTAGACAAGGCTGTTCTTTATCACCATTACTGTTTGCGTTAGCAATCGAACCTCTTGCTCAAAGGGTAAGATTGCACCCGGAAATATATGGATATGATACTAAAGATACTAAGAATAAAATCTCGTTATATGCGGACGATATATTACTTTATATTACTAAACCGGAAATAAGTATCCGTAATTTGTTAAAACTAATAACGGAATTTGGTTTAATTTCAGGATACAGTATCAATTGGAATAAAAGTGAACTTATGCCAATAACCATGAATAACTTACAGATATTACAACAATTTCCTTTTAAGATAACAAATGAAAATATTAAATATCTTGGTATTTTTGTTACAAAAAGATTTGACTCTTTATTTAAGTCTAATTTCCCGTTATTATTAAATAAATTAAATAAAAAAAATATCTTATATTGGAAAAGTTTACCTATCTCAATGTTAGGTAAAATAAACGCAATAAAAATGATTTTCCTCCCACAATTATTATATTTATTTCAATCAATCCCGATATATCTCTCTAAAAATTTTTTTTAAAAAGTAGATTCAATAGTCACTAACTTTATCTGGGATTATAAGAATCATAGAATAAATAAAAAACATTTATGTAAAGCTAAAATAAACGGGGGTTTAGCTTTACCAAATTTTATGTTTTATTATTGGGCAGTTAATATTAAAAATATGAATTTCTGGTTAGAAGAAACAGATAATAAACCAAATTGGTTAAAAATGGAAAGAGAAGACTGTTTTCCATTTGAAATTAGCTCTATAATATTTGCTAATATTAATGTACCTAAGAAAATTTATAGTGAAAATTTGATAATAGAAAGTGGAATACGTACTTGGAAACAAATAAAGAAAACACTAAAACTAAAATTTATACCGCTAGGTCTTACAATTGCCAACAATTTTACGTTTAAACCGTCAACGATGGATAAGGCTTTTATACAATGGAAAAATAAAGGAATTTTAAATATAGGGGATCTTTATAAGGAAAATTCTTTTCTTTCATTTCAAGAATTACAACAAACCTACGGGCTTCATAATAATGAATATTTCAGATATTTACAAATCAGAAACTATATCTCTGCAAATACACAAGAATTCAGAAATAGAAAGAGTGAAATTTTAGATGAATGCTTGAATAAACATCCAAATACAGAAAAAATGATATCATACATTTACAATATTTTGTTGGACAGTGATATTCCATCATCGGAAATACACAGACAGCGTTTGGGAAAATGAATTAGGTCAAATAATAAGCCCAGAAATATGGGAAGAAAGCTTACAACACATACATTACTGTTCGCTAAATGCTAAACATGCTCTTATACAGTTTAAAATTTTACATAGATTACATTATTCTAAATCTAAATTACATAATATATTTCCAAAATTATCACCTATATGTGATAAATGTCAAATCTTAGAAGCAACTTTGTCACATTCATTTACTAATTGTACGAAGATTCTTGAATATTGGAATGAAATATTTAAGATAGTCTCGAATGTTATTAATATTACTATGATTCCTGACCCAAAGTTAATCATACTTGGAATACCGGAAACGGAACAAATAATTACAAGGAATCAAAGAATTTTTATCGACTATTCTTTAATAATTGGGAAAAAATTAATATTAAAATTTTGGAAAGGCCCTGTATCCCCAACAATTAAAATGTGGAATACAGAAATGACGGAGACACTTCACTTGGAGAGATTGAGACTTGTCCTTATGGACAGGTTAGATCTCTTCAAAGGGATTTGGTCTCCCTATATTAAATATCTACAGGGTCACAATGGTTCGGCGCAGGGACTTGACTGAGGCCTGAATATCTGAATGGATGAAGAAATACATATAATAAATCATGAATGTATCTCCAAGAATGGATTATTTAGTAATACTTCAATCTCCATCAAACTTCTCACATTTTCTTTTCTATTTTCTATTCTCTTTCTCTATCTTCCTATCTTTAATTAAGGAAAAAAATATAGAAACATATTATATAAATTTTTAATATGTACACACCTATTTTTATTCGTATGAAAAGATTATAGATGTCTTAAATTTGTAATTATATAAAATTGTGCATTTTCAACTATATAATTATTTTGAAATATAAAGTTAACAATAATACAAACATTCTTAATATTTTGATAACATTATGAATATCATAAAACTTTGTTTAAGATTGGGTATTATGTAGTTATATTAGCGGGGATTTGTATTTAGTAATTAGAAGAATATCTATGATATGAGAAGTCTGAGTATATTGCTTATTTTAGGAATATACTATATACACTACCAATTATATAAAATAAATAACCACGAAATGTATAATGGATAATATTACAATTAACATAAACAGTATCAATCGATAATCAATATTATATAATTTTGTATATTATATAATTCTCACTGTCGTATAAGAGTGTACTCGGTATATATTGTTTCTACAATAAAAAAATTTTTAAAAAAAAAAAAAAAAATTGTATTAAAAGATCAAAAATGTGGTGTTTAGGGCTTCATCTGAGCTGAAGGATTCCAAAGATTCACCATTTCAACAGTGGCTGAATGGGAGATGTCAGAGAGTAATGGTGGATGGCTGTTTGTCAGGTTGGAAGCCGGTGACCAGTGGGGTGCCTCAGGGATCTGTGTTGGGTCCACTGTTGTTTGTCATGTACATCAATGATCTGGATGATGGGGTGGAAAATTGGATAAGTAAGTATGCAGATGATACTAAGATAGGTGGTGTTGTGGATAATGAAGTAGATTTTCAAAGTCTACAGAGAGATTTGGGCCATTTGGAAAAGTGGGCTGAAAGATGGCAGATGGAGTTTAATGCTGATAAGTGTGAAGTGCTACATCTTGGCAGGACAAATCAAAATAGGACGTACATGGTAAATGGTAGGGAATTGAGGAATGCTGTGGAACAGAGGGATCTAGGAATAACTGTGCATAGTTCCCTGAAGGTGGAATCGCATGTAGATAGGGTGGTAAAGAAAGCCTTTGGTGTGCTGGCCTTTATAAATCAGAGCATTGAATATAGGAGTAGGGAAGTAATGTTAAAATTGTACAAGGCATTGGTAAGACCAATTCTGGAGTATGGTGTACAATTTTGGTCGCTTAGTTATAGGAAGGATGTCAACAAAATAGAGAGAGTACAGAGGAGATTTACTAGAATGTTGCTAGGTTTCCAGCAACTATGTTACAGAGAAACGTTGAACAAGTTAGGTCTTTATTCTTTGGAGCGCAGGAGGTTAAGGGGGGACTTGATTGAGGTCTTTAAAATGATAAAAGGGATAGACAGAGTTGACGTGGATACGTTTTTCCCATTGAGGGTAGGGAAGATTCAAACAAGAGGGCATGACATGAGAATTAAGGGAGAGAGGTTTCGGGGTAACGTGAGGGGGAACTTCTTTACTCAGAGGGTGGTGGCTGTGTGGAATGAGCTTCCAGCAGAAGTGGTGGAGGCAGGATCGATTTTAACATTTAAGAGTAAAGTGGATAGGTATATGGACGTGAAGGGAATGGAGGGGTATGGTCTGAGTGCAGGTAGATGGGACTAGGGGAAAACAAATGGTCGGCACGGACTGGAAGGGCCGAGAGGGCCTGTTTCCGTGCTGTAATTGTTATATGGTTATATTGTTATATGGTTATATCTACCTAAGCATTTCCTCCTTGCTCTGTCATATATGGTCTACCTTTCATCTGAATCAGTGTTGCATCTGTTGTAGAACCTCCACGTAGGTATACACCTCCTAGCATCCACCCTGACAGTCTCCCTCACAACCTTATGTTTCAATAAAATCAACTCTTTTCTAATCTCTAACTAGCCCGACCTGCTCAGTTATCTTCACCCATAAATTCCTTCTAATATACCTTCTCTACACGGACTAAAATGAATCCTTTAATATGGAAACCAAACATGTTTTCAGTGCTCCGTGCAGTCTAATACGAACCCTGTAAAGTTGCATCAGGACGTCGCTGATTTAACTTACATTTTAATCATCCATTTCCTGTGAGAGCAACAAGCTGAGGGGCTTTCAGGCAGAGAAAGTTCACAAGCAATAGGGGGAGGTAGGAGCGAGGGATTGGGTTGGACGTATATGAGCACTCTTTGTAAATTGACAGTGTTTGTGACCTCACTAGTTTCTCTGGGGCCACAGTAAACCCGATGTCTTGCCTTTATAACAAACATTTTCAGTCTGGATGAAATGACATTCTTTGGACCAATTGATGGTGACTGCTTAGAATTTACAGGTGAGCAGAAGCTCAGTCGTTCTCTCCACCTCTCACTAAATTGAGCAAACATTTAACTTACATGATTCGGGTTAGTAACATACTAAGCAGCAAATGAGCTCTTTGTCCAAAGCTCAGACCTGGTCAGTTCATCACATCAGTGGCTTCAGTGCTCAATCAGTACCATTTCTGTAACCTGGGTGACCGGTCAAAGTGGCAAACAGCCTGGCTGCTGGCTTACTCCAGCACTTTGTGTCTTATTTTGTAAACCAGCAGCTGCAGTTCCTTGGGTCTAGAATAAACAGTTCATCTGTCCTGCTTCATGAAGCTAGAAATGAATATTCCTGCAGTAAACTTGCAACAAAGCCTGTGTTCCAACCACGATGATTCATGCCGCTTCTAACGTGCGAGTTTCATTACCGGGCTAAAGATACATGGGCAGTCTGCTAATCATGAAAACAAGCTTTTGGATGTTCATCATTTCTAAGAAACTAAGATGCTGGCAAGTCACCAGCACCTGAAGACTGATGTTTCAGTTTAAGAAAGTCACTCTGAGAAGGATGTGAATCACAGCTGAATAATCAGTTCCATCAAGCTCCATCTTCCCAGGCATCTTTGTGTGTCGGTGATCGGCCTCCATACCAATCCCTGAGTGGTCTCTGTACCTGGGGTGTCAGCAGTGATGCCTGACCCTAGAGGCAAGTGGCTGCCCGTCAAATGCCAGGGACAACAGAGGGGAATGAATGGTCCACATTACAGCCGTGTGTACCAGGCATATGGACCGGGAGCAGGGGGCTGGACACCCATTGGTTCCACCCACTTTATTGTCCCATGTACCTAGGTACAGTGAAATGCTTTGTTTCACATACAATCTGGTAAAATCATATCATTCATAGATAAACCTTCCCCTTCTCATCCTCAGGCCATGTCCAATCGCATCTTCCCATTCCCATCCCTTTCTGCTTCCTCCACAGCTCCTTGGTTTACACATCCCTTCCCATCCAAGCCCTTACTTGGATGGGAAGGGATGGAACAGCAGGAGATGCAACACCAGTGCCACATGTAACTGTCCATTGTCACCATCATCAAAACCTGTATTGATGTACATGTACTATAACTAATCAAGACGGTCCCATTTGTTTTAAGGGCTGGAATTTAAAACAAAGGGCATCTGTCTCCTGTTTTTGGATACATGGCACTCGGGACAAGCCCTGTCCCACGGTACGAGTTCGTTCCAAGAGCTCTCCTGAGTTTGCCCTGATTCGAACTCGGAGATGTACGGTAATGGCCGCTCGTCGGTGCTCGGGGCTTTTGTGGACATTTGTCAACATGTTGAAAAATCTTCACGAGTCTTCTCGTGCTTACCTGCCGTTAGCGAGTCTTCCCGAGTACCTGCTGTTAGTGTTACGAGCTGCTAAGAGACGTCCCCGAGCTCCGACGTACCCGCTACGTTCATTCTCCGTGCTTACCACGAGTTAGATTTTTTTTTAAATTCAGGAGAGCTCTTGGAATGAACTTGTACCGTGGGACAGGGCTATTAGTCTTAATCAAAAGGACACGACTTCCGGTGGCGACGCGAGCAGATGGCTGCTTAATTTTGAGCTCCCATTAGCAAGTTTAAAACTAGCCTCCCTTAATTCACTAATTGCTACATAATTCATAAGTGAGACAGCAAGAGAGCGACTACAGGAGTCTGAGCAGACCCCATCCAACTGGCTGTTATTATGTCACAAATTCTTTTGGACTAAAAGTTAAGTGCTTTCACCTTTAGTGAGGGGTCCTCTGGGAGGAGGCTTTCCCCAATACCTGCCAACGGGGACTCAGGGTGGAAAGGAATCACCCTTACTTGGAAGTCAACTGATTTTTATTTATTTATTTATTTTTTATTTGGCACATGTTGTCCAGATGTTCAGACCTGCACAGTTCCAAGTTATCTGGAGATTTATGAATGCAAAACAGGAGTAGGTAAATTAAATGTCACGTAATACTATCAAATTGGTGTCACTCACTTCTGGTAGCGCTATGGAGGACTAGAAGGCAACGCCAGCCACCTCCGTGAAGAAACGAGAAAAAAACGGGGAGAAAACGGGGAAAAAACCTACCTGCTGCTCCTGCTGCTTCTGCATCTGCTGCTTCTACACCGGCTGTCATGAGTGACGTCATCAGGCGTGTGACCCGTAATGTCAACACAGCGCAGCCCACCAGAGAGATCCAGACTCCGATTTTTAAAAAAAATGGCTGAACAAGAACAAGGCCCGACTGAAGCCTCCCTAGAAGATGTGTCTAAAAAATCGAAAAAGAAATCGGAATTGGAAGAACTCAAAATTTTTTTTGTGCAAGAAATGGCAGAATTAAAAAAAGAAATGAAGTTTGAATTAAAGATGGAATTGGAAAAAATGAATTTTATGGAAGAAATGAAGAAAATCAAGATTGAGATGAAGGAGTTAAAATCTGAAATTAATCTCTCGACTACGGATTTATCAGAAATTCTCCGAAAGGAAATTACAGAAGTAGTGACGGAAAAATTTGCAATTATAATGGAAGAGTTGCATGAAAAAAATGTAAAAAAGGTGGAAAAGGAAATGGAACCAGTGCTGGAAGAAATTAAGCTACAATCAACATCCATAAAAGACCTTGAAGAATTAGTCCAAACAAATACTCAGACTATGAAAACACTCGTCAGAGAAAGTCAACGATTATCCGACTTACTGGGCAAAGTTACTGATAAGTGTACTGAGCTGGAAGGACGCTAGAGAAGGCAGAACCTAAGGATCATGGGTATTCGAGAAGGGAGAGAAAAGAATCAAGATACCCGAGAGTTTACTGCAAACTTACTACAAAAGGTTTTATCTCTGGAAGAAAAGCCTTTGCTAGCCCGAGCACACAGAGTAATGAGACGTTATACAAAGCATGATGCTCCTCCAAGACAAATGATAGTAAAAGTCCAGTATGATTATGTTTTGGAAGATATGATGAATAAAGTTGTAAAAAGTAGAAATCTTAAATATGAAGAAGATTCGATCAGTATCTACCGAGACTATCCAGCAGAGGTCTCCAAGAAACGGACCCCGTTTAAAGAAACCAAAAGAATTCTGAAGTGAAGTGAAGGGAAGTGAAGAATCTGAAGTACAGTCTGAGATACCCAGCCAGACTGAGAGTCACCTACAACCAGGAAGAACATTATTTTAAAAATCCAGAGGATGCATTGAGATTTGCCCAAAGGATTAAGGAGCGAGAAGAAGACTGAATGTAACCTTCAAAGATGAATTAAAGGAACAATTAAACCGTATTTGCAAGATTGGTTGAAGATTGCAATAGACTATGGACTTGTTTCATCTAAAGAAGACGGAGAAGGAGGCGGATGGGAAAATCGAGATTTGGATTGAAGACTTTTCCATGGATGCTAATAATTAGAATACTAACACTACTAGTTTAATAATTAACATATATTAACATATATAAACATATATTAAATGTAATACACTGGTATCATTAATAATTAGAGTTAATAATTGCTAATTATAGATTAATAATTAATAATTAATTATAGCCAACTAACTTAGAATTAAGTAAATAGTAAATATAAATATACAAATATAAACTTTGACTTCATTTATCTCCCCTGGTACTTTTTATTTCTTTTTTACTTTTTATTTTTTCCATAAATTGGGTCTTTTTTCATTATTTTTTTAATTTTAATTTTTTTTCTTTTTATTATATATTTTTATTATTATAGTTTTCTAATAGGCATTAAGTATATATATTACTATATACTTGACGATGAACTTTTTACACATCATAGTTTACTATCCCCGGTTTAAATAATAATTTTTTTTTTAAATTTGGAATATTAATTTTAGTGAATCATGGAGATGGACAACATTTAACATTCACTACGGAAAACCTTAGATTGCTAGCCATGTTAGTATGGCTAACACTAACTACACTTATACTAGGTGTAGTTTTTTCTTTCTTTGTGCACTCTACTAATCTCTTAATCTATCCCTTTTTTAATACTATTTCTGATTATTACTATTATTATTTTACATTTGAGTGGAATTATAAATTAATGCAAAGCAGATATATATGTGAGAGAAAATCAAGGGTTTTGAAATTCGTCTATTCGAAGTTCAGGTGTAAGGTCTGGTATGTCGAACTGTACCATTTGCTCTATTATACATCCCTTTAGATAAAAGATGCAAGACTTACATACGAATACGGGGAATGGAGGAATAACCTTTTGTAGTTGGAATGTTAAAGGTATTAACGAACCAATTAAGAGGGGTAAGGTATTAGCACATTTAAAAGCACTTAAAATAGACGTTGCACATTCATCCAAGAGACACATTTTAAAAAAGAGGCAGAACATAGAATAAAGGCCAAATGGATTGATAAAGTATATCACTCTTCTTTCACACACAAATCTAGAGTTGTAGCAATATTAATTCGTAAAGGCACTTCATTTAAACATACTTCAATAATAACTGATAGTGACGGTAGATATATTATTGTAATAGGAGAATTATACACACAAAAATTGATTTTTGTCAATGTATATGGCCCAAATTTTGATAGTCCGCTGTTTTTAAAAAAAATATTTAATACCATCCCTGAATTATCACAACACAATCTAATAGTTGGAGGAGATTTAAACTGCACACTAGATCCTTATTTGGATAGATCATCAAAACAACGGAAACTTAAATCGCATTCCAGTGAGTTAATAAATGCATATATAGACACTAGTAATATTAAAGATGTTTGGAGATTGCAAAATCCAACAGGACAAGAATACTCATTTTACTCACCTGTGCATAAAACTTATTCAAGAATAGATTGTTTTCTGGTAGATTTAAAACTCATTCCACTTACGTATAATTCAAAATATCATAAAATTATAATTTCAGATCATGCACCCTTAACTTTTAAGATGAAAATAACTGGTAAAATGGAAAAACAAGGTCAATGGAGATTTAACCCACAAATTTTAAAGGACAAAATAACTCAAGAATATATTACAAAACAAATCAAGATTTTCTTTGAAACAAACGATACACCAGAAAATCTTCATCCCTCTTATGGGAAACTTTTAAAGCGTATGTTCGGGGAATTATGATATCTTCTCAAGCATTTTATAATAAAGAGAATCGGAAGGTACAACAGGCATTGGAAAGAGAGATTAAACAGTTAGATACAGAGAACGCTGGTAACCCAACTATGATAAAACATAATAAAATATTTGCATTGAAATATAGATTAAATAAAATACAGTCAGACCAAGTTGTAAAACTATACCAATATACTAAACAAATACAATTTGAATTTGGTGACAAACCACATAAACTATTGGCTCGTCAGTTAAGAAAACTGGAAGGAGAAAAAATAATTTATAGGATTAAATCAGATAAAGGGGAATTACTAGTACAAACTAAAGATATAAATGAGAGATTTTTGCAATATTATAAAAAATTATATTCAGCTAAAACAAAAGAAAATCGAATAGGAGTAGAAACATTTTTTAAAAATTGTAATCTAAAAGGACTGTTTAGAATATTGGGAAATATTAAACGTTGAAATAACTACTAAAGAAATTGAAGAAACTATTAGATCATTAAAAAATGGTAACACTCCAGGACCAGATGGTATTGGAGCAGAATTTTATAAAATATTTTATTATATGATAGCTCCACGTTTGAAGACACTATATGAACACATTTATGCACAACAGAAATTACCAGAAACATTAAATGAATCTATTATAACCCTTATACCTAAAGTAGATAAAAATCTTGATGATCCAGGGTCATATAGAGCTATATCTCTTTTAAATACTGATCAAAAAATATTAACAAAAATATTAGCACAAAGACTAAACACAGTGATTAATAAACTAATTCACTTAGATCAAACAGGATTTATACCAAAACGATATTCCGCAAACAATCTGAGAAGATTATTTAATATTATATATTCGAAAAGAAACATTAATAAGGATTTATCAATTATTTCGTTGGATGCAGAGAAAGCTTTTGATCAGATTGAATGGTCTTATTTATTTTCGGTTATGGAATTTTTTCAGTTGGGGGAGAAGTTTATAACATGGGTTAAATTACTATATACCAAACCAAACGCTAGAATATTAATAAACCAAGTGCTAACAACTAAATTTAACTTATTCCGAGGATGCAGAAAAGGTTGCCCTTTATCTCCACTACTGTTTGCACTTGCAATAGTACTACTAGCAAAATCTGTGAGATTGCATCCTGAAATATATGGGTATGAAACTAAAGAAACTGAAAATAAAATTTCTTTATACGCAGATGATGTATTACTTTATATCACGAAACCAGAAATTAGTATCCCTAACTTGTTAGATTTAATAGTAAGATTAAATGAGAACTTACCAGTTTGAAGTTTGATCTTTATTTTATGAGGAGTTACGATGAGGAATTACGTGAAGACCCCGCCAGGACGCATGCGTGACATTCTTCAAAGCAGTGGTGTGAAATCACAGATACCAGAGTAGACTAATATAGTAAGATAAGAGAGAACTTCCATACCAGTTGAACTTTATAATAGAGGGTTTTGGGAGCGGAGGGCACGTAATCCCTCATCGTAAACTCCTCATAAAATAAAGATCAAACTTCAAACTGGTAAGTTCTCATTTAATCTTACTATTTTACTTCGGAGTCACGTGAGTGACTACGTGAAGATTTCAAAGCTCTGTGATTTCATGCCCTGGAACGAGACCATGCTCACACACTGCCATTCTGGGACGGAGGATGAACGTATTTCACACACGACACTGTGCTGAAAAACAATAAAGGTATTATTCATACCTAAAATAATATGCCCCACATTGGGTAATTTATTTTACAGAACTTAATTTTTCCCTGCAAACGTCTCAGGATCGGCCACGGGTTTATTATAAAGCATTGAATGCGTTCATTGGTCCACCCCGCTGTGGCAAGGATGTGGTCCATAGGAACTCCCATCATCCTAGCGTCCGATGTAGATGCAGCCCTGTTGGAGTGAGATTTGAAACATTAGTATTCACCACTGCACGTAATACCACCCGAACCATCTGGATATGGTTTGCACTGTGACCTTAGGTGAGGGCATTTATGGCTAATGAGAAAGCTCTCACCGTGCCCATAAGTGTCTTGGTGACTATATATTGGAAAGTATGTGTCACTATGCAGGGCCGACTATCTGCAGGATAGGCCAGAACTCTAATATTGGCCAAAGGAACCGGGTCAGTCTAGTTTAAGTACCCCTGTATGTAGCAGGTTATCTGCCATTTGTGACAGACATGACGTCCTATTCTAGCTTGTGCAAGGACTGGACCCGTTGTGCTGATCCAAGTGCCATAATCATTCCCATCTAGGATATTAGTTTGTCCAGAGTGAGCCCCGATATTGGTGTCCATCCTCGTAACATGGTGTACTACCTATGTCCCATATATGGGTGTATCTGGGCCTGGAGGGACTAGAGTACAAATACCCCTCATTCGTTTAGGTACTAGTGGGTGTGATCCTATAGCCAGGTGATCACTCCCTCTGCCCAGATATTAGATAGGGCACTCCTTGCACAATAATGGCACTGTAACTCAATCCTTCATCGAAATGAAGGGTGGCCAGAACTCCAGCACTTCAGTGTTGGTGGCTGAGTCATATGTAGTGTTCGTCCTGGTGCAGAACACTTCCCATTTTCTGACATATGTCAGGTACTGTCTTCTCGTGGACTCCCTGCACGACGCTGAGATGGCATTGATCGTCCTGTCGGAGAGTCCGTATCCCAGAAATGGCCTGTTCAGAAACTGCAAATCAACAAGTTCATACAGTCATGGTCACGGATACTTTCCCGCACGGGGTGTGCCAACCTCCTTGGCCGTTGTTGATCCAGATGCAGGGTTCTGAGACCATCTTTGTACTGTTGGGAACCATGGTACCCGTTGCGGCGTCTTGTTTAATTATTGTAAGACTCGCCTGATGAGGCAGAAGGGGAAAATGCATAGCAAAACAAATCCCCCCTCCCCAATGCAGCGAGAAATCGTCCATCGCTGCTGCCCCTGGGTCTGGTTCCCAAACAACATATGTTGGTAGTTGGTGAATTAGTCCGGATGGAAAAAAGGTCGATATCTGGTGTTCCATACAGGTCTATAATATCTGTAAACACTTTCCGATCCAACATCCATTTAATGTTGTTGTTGAATTTACGTGACCTGATGTCTGCCTCTGTATTTAGCTCTGGACTTAGAAACATAGAAACATAGAAATTAGGTGCAGGAGTAGGCCATTCAGCCCTTCGAGCCTGCACCGCCATTCAATATGATCATGGCTGATCATCCAACTCAGTATCCCGTACCTGCCTTCTCTCCATACCCTCTGATCCCCTTAGCCACAAGGGCCACATCCAACTCCCTCTTAAATATAGCCAATGAACTGGCCTCAACTACCCTCTGTGGCAGAGAGTTCCAGAGACTCACCACTCTCTGTGTGAAGAAAGTCTTTCTCATCTCGGTCTTAAAGGATTTTCCCCCTTATCCTTAAGCTGTGACCCCTTGTCCTGGACTTCCCCAACATCGGGAACAATCTTCCTGCATCTAGCCTGTCCAACCCCTTAAGAATTTTGTAAGTTTCTATAAGATCCCCTCTTAATCTCCTAAATTCCAGAGAGTATAAACCGAGTCTATCCAGTCTTTCTTCATAAGACAGTCCTGACATCCCAGGAATCAGTCTGGTGAACCTTCTCTGCACTCCCTCTATGGCAATAATGTCCTTCCTCAGATTTTGAGACCAAAACTGCACGCAATACTCCAGGTGTGGTCTCACCAAGACCCTGTACAACTGAAGTAGAACCTCCCTGCTCCTGTACTCAAATCCTTTTGCTATGAAAGCTAACATACCATTCGCTTTTTTCACTGCCTGCTGCACCTGCATGCCTACTTTCAATGACTGGTGTACCATGACACCCAGGTCTCGCTGCATCTCCCCTTTTCCTAATCGGCCACCATTTAAATCGGCTTACCTGGAAGGTAAGTGGTTGAGATCCAAATCTCTCTCCCAGACACCAGTGCCAGATATTATTAGGCAATTCATCACATGGTATCGACTTTATTTCACCCATATGATTATATATAGGTGTGGTATCAATCTGTACCGTACATGCAACTGGTGCTCATCTGAGCAGTAGGCCCTGAGTCCATGAAACGCTCCCAGCATTTCTAGATAATTAATTCCTAGTGCTTTAAACAGAATAATTTTTGTGCATTCATCTGCCACCACAACTTGCGGTGGTATTAGTTGCTCCCCAACCTTTAGCACTGGCATCAGTCTGTAATGTACCCTAGGGATATAGAATGGGGTGATGGGGTTAGGATAATATGGAACATTTCTATCCACCAGTTTAATTCTAATTTACTTTCCCTGGTAGTTGCATAGGCCTATTGAAATGGCCTGTATGATTTTTGAGAGCTAAAATTTCCCTCTTCCAGGTTTTAATAATGGAGTGGTCCAATTGTGCTGCTGGGAACGCAGCCACCAATTCCCAATCACTCTTGCTCCTTGCCGAATGGATGGTTCCCTGATGCCAGTGAGGCTTTTGCATACTCCCATCAAGTCTGTCACTTTGTTTGGTGGCAAGGTGATAGACATATGAACAGAGTCAATAGTGAACCCCAAATAATCCATGGTAGTGGAGGGTTCCAATTTTGATTTATCTGGATGTACGTTAAACCTCTCTGTTGTGGCTGATACCACCAATGTAGCCAGCTCCAATTTTCACCTACAATGAGAATATCATCAAGGTAAGCCATGACGATATGCTTATGTTTCTTTAAGTATGCTAAAGCTGGTTTTAATAAATTTGTAATAGCCTGGGTGCTGATGACAACCCATTGGATAAGGCATACTGCCATTGCTGTCCCATCCAGATAAATTTCAGGTATTTACGATGACCCTGTGTGACAAACGTGTCTATTTTGAAATGGGCATACTGAACGGAAGTATTTAGTTTGGTCAAATCTGTAATGATACGGCAACCACCATCTTTTTAGTTTTTTATAAATATATTTGATACGAACTCTTGAAATTCTCTGATTGTTTTCTCAATCCCTTTTGTGTTTAGTCTTAACAGTTCAGCATGGCCTGCTGTTCTCTCTTTTTGTGAAGTATGAACTTCCTGCTAGGCATATGCTGAACTGGGACGGTAGTTCGTATACAAATTCAATTTTGTAATTCTGAATACTTCCGAGTATGTAAAAGTTCAGAGGTAAAAGTGCAGCACACATGATGAAACAAGTGCAACAATCCCCCAACTTTAATGAATCGGACATGCAATGTTTTTTAAGACAACCAGACCCACCTACCTCCATGGTTACCGGTGTTGTGTGGGTTGTCTCCGCAGTTGTTTCTTCTGGTATTGTGTTGCTGCGTTGTGGGGTTGGCGCGTTTTCCATGAAGGCCGGGCTGGACCATGGTCTGAAAGACCGCTGTGCAGGTGGGCCGGCCTTCGAGCTTTCACCACCAGATGGTCTTCCATAGCACCGATGTCTGGTGGGTGTCTAGGGGTGCTGCCGCTGTTGATAGTGGGTTTTAGAGGTGCTTGGCACCTTGATCAGGCCTATAGCCTTGGCTTCCTCATGCAGGTCTTTCACCTGCTTCGGGAGGTCCCCCAACAGCAATTTTGGCGCCTGTGTGCTACTTGTCTTGCATAATTCCGCACTTCTTGATGATGCTCTTTCTGTAACTGTAAATCTCCACTGAGTATTACACAGTCTGCTAGAGCATCACGTAACTCTTCAGGCAAATCAACCCCATCAGTTGTCCTGGTACTGCTGTGATTTTAGCAGCCAGCAGTTTCCTCTGGAGCTTCACCTCCTGGCTCCTTATAGATGGGCTCCTGTTGCCCCAGATGGGGTCATAGACTGCTGGTACTTTAAGAGAAATGGAGTTCTCTGGAGCAATGTACTTCCCAGCCATAAAGTTAATGGCTTGCTCCTGTAGCTGGTTTGTAGCCATGTATTTTTTACTGGCTTGCAGCTTTGTATAGGCAGTCCTTCTTGAGTTGATACAGCATGTGTCCCACAATCTTCTGCTGCTCTCTCTTCTGGCACCCCTCACAGTTGACTGTTCAGCCATTGCCCCTTCTTCAGGGTCAGCCCAGCTCTGACCCCTAATGCTCCCCTGCGAAGAGGGTGAGACATTTGGCAGTCCTTGAAAGGATGCTGCCGTGGGTCTGCGAAGAGACCCACTGTGACTCTGCCCCTGCATAAGCAGGTCACGCTGGAGCACTGCTCCCCATCCGCTCCCGCGGGAAAGACGCCCGCCGTCGCTATCCGTGAACGGGGTGTCTTCAGGTCCGGACCCAGCCGAGTCCAACGGACCTGTCCCGACTTCCGGGTGGTTTTGCCGCCGACCGCGGCGCACCTGCGGTCTATAGCGGCGAGAAGCCGGGAGCTGCTGGCAGCACCTGCAGCTCTGGAGAGACGGCACGCTGCTGGCTGCTTCCACAGCAGCGGTATCAGCTGCTGCTCTCCCTTACGCGACTCCATGGTGCTTCCTCCGTTCTGAAAAGAAATCACACCGAGTCGCCACGCTCACCAGAAAAGGTAAGACTTACCTTCAGTAATTTTTCAAAATTCGCGCTGGAGGAGCGGCGCTCCTCCCGACTGTCGCTTCCGCAATGCGTTCGACGATATGTCGCGCATGCGTCCTGGCGGGGTCTTCACGTAGTCACTCACGTGACTCCGAAGTAAAATAACTCAATTTGGATCGTTTTCAGGATATAGAATTAATTGGAATAAAAGTGAACTTATGCCAATTATGGAAAATAATTTACATATATTACAACAATACCCTTTTAAGATTGCAAATGAAAAAAATAAATATCTTGGAAATTATGTAACAAAAAGATATGATTCTTTATTTAAATCTAATTTCCCACCCTTATTGAATAAATTACTTAAGAATATTCAATATTGGAAAACATTACCTATTTCAATGCTAGGTAAGATTAATGCGACAAAAATGATTTTTCTTCCACAATTATTATACTTGTTTCAAATGATCCCGATATATCTTCCTAAAAACATTTTTAAGAAAGTGAACTCTATGGTTACCAATTTTATTTGGGATTATAAGAACCATAGAATAATGAAAAAGCATTTATGTAAATAAAAAATGAATGGAGGTTTTGCATTGCCTAATTTTATGTTTTATTATTGGGCAGTTAATATAAAAAATATGAATTTCTGGTTGGAAGAACTAGATAAACAACCAAACTGGTTAAAAATGGAAAAATAAGACAGTTTACCTTTTGAAATTAGCTCGATTTTATTTGCTAATACTACAATACATAAGAAAACTTATAGAGGAAACACAATAATAGAAAGTGGAACACGTATTTGGAAACAAAAAAACATTAAAATTACAGAATACACCACTAGCTCTTCCAATTGTAAACAATATTTCTTTTAAACCTTCATTGATGGATAAAGGTTTCTTAAAATGGAAGAACTATGGAATAAATAAGATTGGTGATCTCTATAGGGAAAGTTTATTTCTCTCATTTCAGGAATTACAACAAAATTATGGATTACACTCCAAAGAATATTTTAGATATCTACAAATTAGAGATTATGTTAAATCAAATACACTAGATTTTAGAAATAGAAAGACAGAAATTTTAGATGAATGTCTAAATAAACATCCGAATACAGAAAAATTAATATCATATATCTATAATATCTTACTGGAAAATGATTTACCAAATACGGATAAATATAGACACGCATGGGAAAACGAATTAGGTCAAGTAATTAGTAGAGAAGTATGGAATGAAAGTTTACAACATATACACCACTGTTCATTAAATGCCAGACACTCCTTGATACAATTTAAAGTTATACATAGATTACATTTCTCAAAATCCAAATTAAATAGAATTTTCTCAAATGTTTCCGCGATATGTGATAAATGTCAACAATTAGAAGCTAATTTAACGCATTCATTCACAAAATGTATAAAAATTACTAATTTTTGGATAATCTCAATTGTGGTTAATGCAAATTTAATTCCAGACTCAAAATTAATTATATTGGGAATACTAGAAACGAATCAGATATTAACAACACAGCAAATAATTTTTATTGGTTATAGTTTAATAATTGGTAAAAAATTAATACTAAGATTTTGGAAAGGTCCCATATCCCCTACAATTAAAATGTGGATTATAGAAATGACGGAGACACTTCACCTGGAACGATTAAAACGTCCTGATGGACAGGTTGGATCAATTCAGAGGAATATGGTCTCCATTTATTGAATATTTAAAGGGTTAAGATGGTCCGGTTCGAAGCCATGACTGAAGCCTGAATTAATGAATAGATGAAAAATTATATACAATAGATCATGAATATATCTCCAATGAAGAATATCTTGTTTAATACTCCACTCATTTAATTTATCTCTTTTTTATTTCCTTTTCTCTTTATTACCTATCTCTATTTCCCACGTTTATAAAATTAAAAAAAAAAAAAAAATAGAAGTATAAATAAGATTGACTGTAAATTTTAAAAATATTAAGAATGTATGTGACGATAATATTTTCTTTTTCTTTGATCTTATATTATTTCTTCTTAATATGTAATTACTTCTAATAAAAATATTTTACAAAAAAATTGGTGTCACTCAATGTAAATGGGATGAATAATCCAGTTAAAAGGAGCAAGGTCCTGGCTAAATTGAAAAAAGAAAAGGCTCAGGTACTATTTTTACAAGAAACCCACCTGCCTCAACAAGAACATGAGAAACTAAAACGCTTTGGCTTTAGAAATGCATTTTATAGTTCCTATAAAACTAGCCAAAAGAGGGGAGTGGCTATCCTTATTACCAATGCAGTCCAATTTGAATGCCATAAAGAAGTCAGGAACAAAGAGGGAAGGTATGTATTAGTTAAAGGAAAGCTGGAAAACAAAGTGGTGACTGATCAATGTATATGCCCCCCAGAAAGTACCAAATATTTTTTTCCAAACTCTGTTTGACATTATTGCTTTAGAGACTGAAGGTATTTTGATATGTGGAGGGGACTTCAATGTGGTCATGAATCATAATTTGGATACAACAAGCCTAAAAAAAACCAAGATGCATCTGACCAAGTTTATTAACACATCAGTACAGGAAATGGGCCTAATTGATGTTTGGAGAGAACTTCACCCTTTAGAAAGGGACTACACACACTATTCCGTACCTCACTCAGTCTACTCCAGGATTGACTACTTTTTAATGAATACGGGTGAAAGCCACAGGATCACGGAGTGTAAAATCGGGGTGGCAGATGTATCTGATCACTGTGCGATCAGCTTGACAGTACATCTGAATAGTAGAAAAAGAAATACTGTTTGGAAGCTCAATGTGGGTATTTTCAATAATAAGACAAATGTGGAACAAATAAGGGAAGAGATAAAAAGGTACATAGAAGAGAATGATAACGGGGATGTGGATCCTGTAATACTGTGGTATGCCAAGGCAGTTATACGTGGAAAGTTGATCGCCCTGACATCATCACAAAAAAAGGCCCGGCTAGCTACGTATGAATATAAAGTAGAAAAACTGAAAAAATTGGAGAAAAAACATTTGGAGAAATTGGAGAAAAAAATTATTACATACAGGATCAGTTGGTACTAAAACAGATTAAGGAAAAAAGGGGGGAGATAGATGAGATCCTAAGGGGAGATATGGAAAAAAGGACAAGATTTGCAAAGCAGACCTATTATGAAGCAGGTCCAAAAGCAACTAGACTCCTGGCCAGACGCCTGCGTAAACTGCAGGCCTCTAATACAATTCATAAAATAAGAGATCCTAAAACCAATCAATTATCACATGAGCCAGATGAGATAGAAAGAATATTTGAAGAATACTATAAGAAACTCTACTCTAAACCACCATCAGCTGACGAAAGGACAATGAGAAGTTTTCTTAACTCACTCGACCTGCCATCCATTGGTGAGACACAAAATAATACCATTACGTCACAATTTACGGTTAAGGAGCTGGAAGCTGCGATCAGTAAACCTAAGGCAAGTAAATCACCAGGCAGCGATGGGTTTCCACCAGAATGGTACAAGGCCTTTAAGAAAGAGCTAACATCTCTGCTCCTGTCTTGCTTTAACTGGACCCTTAAAGAGGGCAGGGCTCCCCCATCATGGAAGGAAGCAATTATTACCATTTTACCCAAGGAAGGCAAAGACAAAGAACAATGTAAAACTTTCAGGCCAATCTCAATTTTAAATATAGACCACAAACTATTTACCTCAATCATTTGCAAAAGACTCGAGACTTTTGTACCAGATCTGATTAATGAACACCAAACTGGATTTATTTGGGGGACGTCAAAAACAGGATAATATTAGAAGAACCCTCTACATTGTGGATAATGCTCAAAAGGATACAAATATGGTCCTGGCCAGTTTAGATGCAGAATAAGCCTTTGATAGTGTTAGTTGGGTATTTTTATATGAAGTACTGAGGAGATTTGGTCTCAATGAAGATGTAATTCTGTGCATTAAACAATATATCAGGAGCCTACAGCTAGGATTAAGGTAAATGGAAACATATCCAGTTAGAGAGGGGCACAAGGCAAGGGTACTGTCTTTCTCCTACTCTCTTTGTTTTGTATATTGAACCCTTAGCACAAGCAATAAGGCAGAGAGAAGACCTGCAGGGGGTCAAAATAGGGGGGAAAGAACATATAATTAGTCTTTTCGCTGATGATATCATTATTTTTCTTGAACGACCAGCTATATGTTTCCCAAATCTAATGAACCTATTTGAAACATATGGATACTACTTAGGGTATAAATTGAATATAACAAAAACACAAATTCTTTCATCCAATTATTCTCCATCCCAACAAATCATAGATGCATATAATCTGAAATGGAAATCTAAAACGATGCAGTATCTTGGTGTAACTATAACCAAAACACTTTCCAACTTGTTTGAAACTAATTATAACAAAATTGAAGAAAACATCAAAAAGGATGTTGAGAGGTGGTCGACCCTTCCTCTAGACTTCAGTGCCAGAATACAAACGGTAAAAATGAATATCCTACCTAAACTACTATATTTATTCCAATCTCTCCCAATTAATGTTCCCCGAGATAAATTCATAGCCTGGGATAAAATGATCTCTAGATTCATTTGGAATAGCAAAAAACCAAGAATAAAACTAACAACACTTCAACTGCCGAAAAGCAAGGGTGGAATGGCTTTACCAAATCTGAAGAAATACTTTTATGCAGCTCAACTCAGACCTCTGGCTTGTTGGTGTAGATCTGATTATGAATCTCAATGGAAAGAAATGGAAAGGGAGATGCAGGGTTACCAGACCCAGATTTTGGTGGGAGACAAATATCTGAGAGGGGCTTTGAGACATGCTATGGATCCAATAGTAGCATTTACGTTAGAAATATGGAATGTTATAGTGGAAAAATACAAATTAAAAAGAGGTGTTCACGCATTGAAGTGGTTCGCATATGACTCAAAGTTTAAGCCAAGGGCGTATGATTCAAAATTCAAAGAATGGGCACAAAAAGGCATAATGGCAATGTATGCAGTTTCAGAAAATGGCGAGTTTATGAGCTTCCAAGATTTAAAGTCAAAGTATGGTCTCGAAAACAAAGATTTTTTTAGATACTTACAATTAAGAGATTACTTTATAAAAGAGATAAGGCCAGAACTAGATGAGACTTCAAATAATGTGATCAAGGTGACTGTGGATGCATACAAACAGAAGGGATTTCGGGTCATCTCTGCTTTCTACCAAGCTCTGGTGGAAAGCGGAGGAGAATCAATGCTCTACATAAAAACAAAATGGGAAGCAGAATTAAAGATTCAAATAACAGAAGAAGAATGGTATCAAATGTGTGAAACACAATGTTCATCCACAAGCTCACTAGTATGGAGAGAATTTTGCTGGAAGAATCTAACTCGCTTTTTTATAATACCCAAAATAAAAAGCAGACAACTTGCTGTCCAACAACACTGTTGGAGGCTGTGTGGGAGTACGGAGGCTGACCACTCGCATATTTTCTGGAACTGTGCAAAGATAAGGCCATACTGGGAAAATATTAATGCAGCTGTAAATAATATCTTGGGTTATAAAATCCCAAATACCTGCCCTGTGATGTATCTGGGGCGCATTAAAGATAGTGTAAAAATAGAAGATACATATTTGATTAAAGCTTTGCTTGCAGCAAGTAAGAAGGCCATTACCAGGCAGTGGCTTAATGAAAAAAGTCCAAAACAGGAACAGTGGTTAGAAATTGTGCGAGACATCTTTAATATGGAGAAATTGACATATTCCTTGAGAGTCGAGGAGAATTCATTTGAGAAGATCTGGGAAAAATGGACTGTTTATTTGAGCCATGACACCAATTAGATAAATGCCGAGCTAGATATGGGAAGATTGTGTTATATAGAAACATAGAAACATAGAAACATAGAAATTAGGTGCAGGAGTAGGCCATTCAGCCCTTCGAGCCTGCACCGCCATTCAATATGATCATGGCTGATCATCCAACTCAGTATCCCGTACCTGCCTTCTCTCCATACCCTCTGATCCCCTTAGCCACAAGGGCCACATCCAACTCACTCTTAAATATAGCCAATGAACTGGCCTCAACTACCCTCTGTGGCAGAGAGTTCCAGAGACTCACCACTCTCTGTGTGAAGAAAGTCTTTCTCATCTCGGTCTTAAAGGATTTCCCCCTTATCCTTAAGCTGTGACCCCTTGTCCTGGACTTCCCCAACATCGGGAACAATCTTCCTGCATCTAGCCTGTCCAACCCCTTAAGAATTTCGTAAGTTTCTATAAGATCCCCTCTTAATCTCCTAAATTCCAGAGAGTATAAACCGAGTCTATCCAGTCTTTCTTCATAAGACAGTCCTGACATCCCAGGAATCAGTCTGGTGAACCTTCTCTGCACTCCCTCTATGGCAATAATGTCCTTCCTCTTGATGGTAGATGGTACGTTTGTATGAATGTTGAATTATCTCCAGATAACTGATCAATGTAATGTTTTTTCTTTTTTTAATTTGGTAAGTGAACCACACGGTCTTATTCCAATTTTTTTATTTATTTACTTCCTTTTTTTTCCTTTTTTCCCCCCCCATCTACTTATTTTCTTATTTTGATTGCTATTTTTCTTACTTTGTTTTATTTATGGTGATGGTGTTGCACTGTTTTGAAAATCTCTCTTAAAAATCAATTAAAATTTAAGTGAAAAAAAAATCAAAAGGATACCAGTTTGCACAGACAATGGTACCACGTCTTAGTTTAGAGATACAGCATGGAAACAGGCTCTTCAGTCCACCCAGTCATGTCGACCAGCAATCACCCATACTCCAGTACTATCCTACACACTAGGGACAATTTGGAGAAACAAATGAATCCACAAACCTACATGTGAGGTTATCCATTTTGGCGGCAAAAACAAGGGGGCAGATTATTATCTCAATGGGGTTAGGTTAGGTAAGGGGGAGGTGCAGCGAGACCTGAGTGTCCTTGTATACCAGTCACAGAAAGTTGGCGTGCAGGTACAGCAGGCAGTGAAGAAAGCTAATGGAATGTTGACCTTCAGAACAAGAGGATTTCAATATAGGAGGAGAGAGGTTCTTCTGCAGTTGTATAGGGCTCTGGTAAGACCATGTCTGGAGTATTGTGTACAGTTTTGGTCTCTTAATTTGAGGAAGGACATCCTTGTGATCGAGGCAGTGCAGCAAAGGTTCACAAGATTGATCCCTGGGATGGCAGGACTGTCTTATGAGGAAAGATTGAAAAGACTAGGCTTGTATTAACTGGAGTTTAGAAGGATGAGGGGGATCTTATAGAAACATATAAAATTATAAAAGGACAGGACAAGCTAGATGCAGGAAAAATGTTCCCAATGTTAGGCGAGTCCAGAACCAGGGGCCACAGTCTTAGAATAAAGGGGAGGCCATTTAAGACTGAGGTGAGAAAAAAACGTTTTCACCCAGAGAGTTGTGAATTTGTGGAATTCTCTGCCACAGAGGGCAGTGGAGGCCAAATCACTGGATTGATTTAAGAGAGAGCTAGATAGAGCTCTAGGGGCTAGTGGAATCAAGGGATATGGGTAGAAGGCAGGCATGGGTTATTGATTGGGGATGATCAGCCATGATCACAATGAATGGCGGTGCTGGCTTGAAGGGCTGAATGGCCTCCTCCTGCACCTATTTTCTATGTTTCTATTTCGTTGGAGTGTGGGAGGAAACTGGAGCACCCAGAGAAACCCCACGTGGTCACAGGAAGTACATAGAAACTCTGTAGCCCGGATTGAACACGGGTTCCTGGTGCTCTAAGGCAGCAGCTCTACCCGCTGTGCCACCGTGCCTCCCATCAAGCTTGTCAAGGATGGCTTGGATTGGCTTGAGGTTAGACAATGTCTTGTCCTTCATATTTAGCTCTACATTATTGATAAATATTAGCAAAAACTAGGGACCTCGGATTCCCTGTGGGACCTTGTCAAAAGCCTTACTAAGGTACATCAAATGCACTATCCTCGTTTAATCTTTGTTCTACTTTCCAGGATTGAGGATAGTTAGATATAAATTATCAACAAATCCCTGCTGACTATTCCTGATCAATCTGTGCCTTGCTATATGAAGATTCTGTGCCTTTCAATATGAAGGGAGAGTCTAGGATTAGAGGTCACAGCCTCAGAAGTAAAGGATGTTCTTTTTGGAAGGAGATGAGGTGGGATTTCTTTAGTCAGAGGCTGGTGAATCTATGCAATTCTTTGCCAGAGAAGACTGTGGAGGCAAAGTCAGTGGACATATTTAAGGCACAGATAGATAGTGTAGATCCGTATTTCGCTCTTGTCTTTCTTCGCAGCGACAACCATAGTAGAAACCCACCGGGTGGAGTCCATTACTGGCTTCAGGATGCCCGTGGCCACCATCTCGCGAAGAGCAGACTCGACCTTGCCCTTCATGGCAAAGGACACGCGGTGCGGGGGACGGACGACCGGCGTGATGTCGGGATTGAGGGCAATCCTGTAGCTGCAGGGCAACTTCCCCAGCTTCGAGTCAAACCGGTCCGGGAATTCGGCCAGCGGGTTCAGGGGTGCCTCTACCAGGTGGACATCACTGTGGAAGCTCACCAATCCGAGGTCCTGGCAGACCTCCACGCCGAGCAGGGGGTCACATTTACCATCTAGCAGGAAGAAAGAGAGGGGCCGAGTGGTCGTCAGCACCTTGCAGTGGAGAGTGGCCCTCCCCACAGGAACAAGTACGCCACCCCCATAGGCACGCAAAACAGCACTGTCTGTGGAAACGGGCTCATTATTTCTTATCTTCCTGAACAGGCTTGTTGATATAACGTTGACATAAGATGAAGTTGCACGCAACAAAATATGAATCTCAATAGACGAGACAACCGATGCTGTGGGGAGATATGTTGCCAATATGGAAGCTTACATCTTCACTTGCTGTACTTTGGCCAGAAGGTATAAAACACGAGAATGTTCTTCTGTTTGTGACTGATGCAGCTCCGTACATGAAAAAAGCTGCTCGTGCTCTTAAAGCTTTATTCCACAAAATGTTGCATTTGACATGCTTAGCTCAAGGACTTCATAGAATTGTCAAGCACAAACGTAGCTTGTTTCCAAATGTCAATCGCCTAGATTCCAATGTCAGGAAAATCTTCCTCAAAGCACCGTCACGTATTCAAGAAAATAGCACTCGAGATTTTGCTACCTCCTCAGCCCGTTTTGACTAGGTGGGGTACATGGCCCTATGCTGTATTCTACTATGCTGCAAATTTTGAAAAGATAAAATAAATCGTCAACTGTTTTGAAGAAGAATAATCTGCTGCAATCAGGATCGTCAGTGAAATCATGCAGAAAAGTCCCTCCACTGCGATTTTGTGTTTATTGCTTCCAATTTTGCAAAGTTCCCACAAGCTATCACTTCCCTTGAGAAACGTGGCAAAACATTTGTGAATGACTTGCAGGATTTCAACAAAGTAACTGGCGATATTTGTAAAGTTCCTGGTGATGTAGGTAAAGACATACAAGGAAAATGTGAGAGAGTGATTTTAGCTAACAAAGATTTTGAAGAAATACAAAACATAGCTAAAGTTCTTAAAGGTAGTTGGTATGCACAAGATAGCGACATGAATATAGAGTATGTAGCTTGTTTCAGGTATGCACCAGTGACCTCAGCTGAGGTAGAATTTTTTTTCACAACTGAAGCATATTCTGTCTGACAGATGGCATAGATTAACACCAGATCATTTATACTAGTAATTATGTGCAACCAGGCAACTTTGGTCATTTAATGTAGTATACCTTTATAATTATCATTTTTAACCATATTTTGGTTGTGGAAATACATGCCTTTTTATACCTTTTTTTGTTCAATAAATGCCCTTTTCGTGCCTTTTTGTCATTTTATTATGCCTTTTGGCCTGCCTATTTTGGTACCTAAACATCCTGGCTCTACGTATGATCTTATGAAGATTTATATTGTCCATTGTCCATATTAATTCCAATAACTTGACATGGCCAGAGTTTAATTAACTGGTTAATAATTACTTGGTTTACACCTTGCCGCTTACCCCTGTGAAACAACAGCACCGAGTTAGCAGTCCAGTTTAGTTTAGTTCAGAGATACAGCATGGAAACAGGCCCTTCAGCCCACCGCATCCACGCCGACCAGCAATCACCTGTCCTCACCCCAGCAGGTTGAAAAACTAGTCAGGTCCTCTCTGATTCCTTCCTTGGATTGTTTAACATATTTTTAACAATTTATCAATGATTTGGATGAGAACATACAGGGCACGATTAGCAAGTTTGCTGATGATACAAAAGTGGGTGGTTTTGCAGATAGTGAAGATGGTTGTGAACGATTGCAGCAGGATCTGGATGGATTGGCCAGGTGGGCTGAGGAACGGTTGATGGGATTTAATGCAGAGAAGTGTGAGGTGTTGCATTTTGGGATGTCGAACAAGGGCAGGACCTATACAGTAAATGGTAGGCCTCTGGGCAGTGTTGTAGAGCAGAGAGATCTAGGAGTACAGGTGCATGGTTCCTTGAAGGTGGAGTCGCAGGTAGATAAGGTGGTCAAAGAGGCTTTTGGCACTTTGGCCTTCATCAGTCAGAGTATTGAGTATAGAAGTTGGGAGGTCATGTTGCAGTTGTATAAGACGTTGGTGAGACCGCATTTAGAATATTGTGTTCAGTTCTGGGCACCATGTTATAGGAAAGATATTGTCAAGCTTGAAAGGGTTCTGAGAAGATTTACATGGATGTTGCCAGGGCTAGAGGGTGTGAGCTATAGGGAGAGGTTGAGTAGGCTGGGTCTCTATTCCTTGGAGCACAAGAGGATGAGGGGGATCTTATAGAGATGTACAAATCATAAGATGAATAGATCGGGTAGATGCACAGAGTCTCTTGCCCAGAGTAGGGGAATCGAGGATCAGAGGACATAGGTTCAAAGGGAAAAAAATGTAATAGGAACCTGAGGGGTAACTTTTTAACACAAAGGGTGGTGGGTGTAAGGAACAAGCAGCCAGAGGAGGTAGTTGAGGCTGGGAATATCCCAACGTTTAAGAAACAGTTAGGCAGGTACATGGATAAGACAAGTTTGGAGGGATATGGATTAAGCGTGGGCAGGTGGGACCAGTGTAGCTGGGACATGTTGGCCGGTGTGGGCAAGTTGAGCTGAAGTGTCTGATTCCACACTGTATCACTCTATGACTCTATCCATTCCACATGATGTAAACTCTTCAGTAGGAGTTCTTTTACAATGTTAAACTACCCAATACTTCACATTTGTTTGTTTGAACTGCTGCAACACATTGTTACTGGCTTGAGTGAATGCAGTCACAAAGAATTCATTCCTTACCATGTCCCCAGAGTCCACGTATTGGTCGCGTGCAGCTACGTTTCACGAGTTCTCCTCATGTTCTTCATGAAGTTACTAGACATTTCTGCGCTTCCTTTGCTTTTACTTGTCATTTCTTACACATACACTTTCTCTTTAGAATTTTCCTTTTAAATTTGCTCCCACATTTGTTATACATGTTGGTCGGTGTGCGCAAGTTGGGCCAAAGGGCGTGTTTCCATACTTTATGACATTTCCATGTTTCTGAATGATGTTTCAACATCCGGCAAATACCAGTTTCTCACCCTGCCCTGGATCAAACAGCTTGTCATTCAGAAATGTGTGCCCCCTGGTTCTAGACTCCCCAAAGATCGGGAACATGTTTCCTGCCTCTAGCGTGTCCAATCCCTTAATAATCTTATGTTTCAATAAGATCCCCTCTCATCCTTCTAAATTCCGGTGGATACAAGCCCAGTCGCTCCATTCTTTCAACATATGGCAGTCCCGCCATCCCGGAAATTAACCCCGTGAACCTACGCTGCACTCCCTCAATAGCAAGAACGTCATTCCTCAAATTTGGAGACCAAAACTGCACACAATACTCCAGGTGTGGTCTCACTAGGGCCCTGTACAACTGCAGAAGGACCTCTTTGCTCCTATACTCAACTCCTCTTGTTATGAAGGCCAACATGCCATTTTACTTCGGAGTCACGTGAGTGACTACGTGAAGAAGCCCCGCCTGGCGCTTGATCGGCATTACGTCAACGCTGACGGCAGAGCAAGAGCTGCAGAGGCAGCTCCTCGACAGCGGTAGGTACGGGCCTGCAGGTAAGTACGGTTGAAATACTTAAAAAAGAATAAAATAAATAAATAAATAAAAGTTAAAATGGAAAGAAAATACTCTGTGTAAGAAACAACGGAGTTAAAAAAAAAAAAAAACATCCCAGAGGAGTACTCAGCGATCGGGACGGGAGATTAAGTACGGAGCCGGTTCCAATACTGGTGGCCGTTAAAATAACGTTAGGGAGACTTTTAGTCGCTCCACAAACTTTTGGCAAGGGGCAAAATTTTAAAAAGTCAGAAAGGCCATAATTTTAAAAGTTTAATAAAAAGGCCTCCAGACTTAAAAAAAAAGCTTTATGGCTTAAAGGTAATGGAGAAAGACTCCAAAAATAAAAATAAAAAATAAATAAATAATTCAACCAAAAAGGGTTTAAAAGGCCCAAAATATTCCCCAAAACAAACCCTAAGGGGGTTTCATATATTAATATATATGATGGAATTTATCATTGTGGGAATATCTACCTTGGATTGTTTGGAGGTAGTCTCCTTGAGGAAAAACTCAGGAGTAACCAGGGCAGTAAAACAACATGGGAAAAACTGACCCTAAAAGTGCATTGATAGTGGTGGCTGATCATAAAGTACCCACCACAGCACAAATAAATATATATATATATTTACAGGTGTACTAGGTACAATACCAGGTCTATATATATACAGGTGTACTAGGTACAATACCTGAATGAAGGAGTGAGGCCATGGAAAGTAACCAAGGAAACCAAACTTAATTGGTCTCTCACCAAAGCTGTTATGGTTGAAACAGCAGAATATTGATAAAACTTTTATGTTTTATAAAGATATCAACGGTGAATCCGTTTATGATACCCATGTCTCAATTATATGAGACATAAGGAAATACGATTTCAAAGTATTTCAAGCTGGTGCATGGCATCACTACTTATGTAAAACAAATAAAACATTGTGCAAAAACCAAAACATTTAAAATAAAAAGATAAATTGCCATCAGTTTGTGGAGCTCAATGCAATAAAATATATAATATTATTTTTAGTTATATATATGTAATTGTTATTTGGACCAATTTTGCACTTTAGATTTGCAGGTCAAAACAGATCAGGTTATGTGAAACTCCTGATTATTATGGAATAAACCTGCCTTATGATAAATCAAAGGCATTGATTACAAAAGACAGACTATTGGTCTTTAAACATTGGCAAAAATTATGATCCAATGTAAAGATTTGATAATGGATCAAAACAAAGGCAGGAGTATGATAAATAAATATTATCCAACACAGCCTTATGTGAACCCATATGATTGGGAAGAGAAGGCTTCATGTACGTTTGAAGAGGTGCAAACAACTTGTTACAGAAGAAGTTGATGAAATCTCCAATTGTGGGAGATTACAGGTGTGTTATGATCATTGATATAACATAACAAAGGACTACAAAAAATTGTAGAAGGAATTGGTTCACCTGTATAGGAAAACCTAAAAATTGATTTTAGGTTTGCACCCAAAATATCTCCAATAAAGAAGGGGTACGTACATTTGTATTATAAATTTCCTCAGGGAAAAAGATGTGGTGGTAAAACCATACAAAACATCATTTTAAATACACTTTCACAGTGTAAAAACATTTTATTAAAATGGGCATCTTCAACATTGAAAAACAGTTGTTATTAACAAATTGTTAATCATATTACAGGTGCTTGAAATTAATTAGAATGGGTCAGCTTTGCAAGTTAAGACATTGGCTAAAGGATTAAATTCAGTTCTAGGCTGTTCACATAATACTGGAACAATAATTGTACTGATAAAAAGATCAGCACTTGCACTAATGAGGATATGGTCATGGTTCATCTTGATCACATTTTAAATTGGAAGGTTGATAAGGAGTCAGCTGCAAATTAGTGCTGCAAGTACAAGCCTGTTGAGAGACGAGGGTCCTGACCCATCCCATAAAACCTATGTTTTAGGCATTCATAAATATTCCTAAATTACTATTCTGGATTTAGGAGTAATTCAGCACCATAAGAGGGGGAAAAATGTTTCCGAGATACAAATATGTCTCATTGCTTTGTTGACAGACTTTTGTCCCTCCATCAGAGAAGGAGCTTAGGTAAAGAGTAAAAAAGCTCCAAAAGAGGGAAAACAGAAGCATTATAAGAGTATGTATGCCATTGTGACAGGCCTATGCAAATACCAAATGATACGTTATCAGAATTAAAGTAATGGATAGAAAAGGTACACAAGCTGCTTTAAATATAAGCTTAGCAGCCGTTGCAAGCTGAAGCAAGTATTATCAAATGATGGATAGCTTCTGTGAATATTTGGGTTACGATAAGAATAACATTTATTCTTATCAAGTTTAATATTTGATACGTCGCTTGTTTGGGACTACGGACAATAACACCAGGTAATTGCAAATGGATTGTCCTAAGAAATTTCTCCAAACATTTGTATTAATTATTGAAGTATCAGGAGTTTTATGGATTATGAACAGCCTATTGTTCTATTACGGAAGTGTGCATGTCATATCAGGTGAACAATACCACGGCTGTGGCATATATCAATCACATGAGACAAGTAAAATAATAATCAAGTGATTATCTGAGTAACCAGATGTGGCGTATTTTAAAAATGTTTTAGTCCAGCTGTTTATCTCTAAGGAATTTGTCGCAGACAACAAATCAGGGGAAAAACATTGTCATTAATATGGATTACTTACCATTAATCTGGTTGTATCCAGATTAAATCACCGATCTTTCAAATGTTCTCGTGGGTAAACCAAGAACAGGAGAGGTGGATGCATTTCTCTCAATTACATGAGGAAAGATGTTCTTTTATGTTCCTCATTTTTTGTTTGATAGGGCAGTGTCTGATGAAAATGTAGCAGGACGCTGCCAGGGGCACTTTGGTGGCCCAAAACCGGACCTTCATGGTTCTCATTAACGTTGAGTGATGTTGAACCACTTATGATGACTCATAGTTGCAGTAATTTATTGTTGTACAAAGGCATCCATGACATGAAAATATGAATTTGACTATCTGCAGGTTTGACCAGACCATTACAACAGTTTGACGGTCAAAGAAATCTATGAATGTTTTAACTAATATAACAATAAAATAATTATGTACAAAAGGAATGTTATACCTGCAATTCGGAGAAATAATTTTAAAAAACAATATTTTGTTTATAAGAAATTGGAAGTCTGTTGTAGACAGTAAAAGTTATTTATCATATTAGATATATGTGAGTTCCTTGTGGATTGCATTTTTTCTGAGTATCTAATTGATAGAGCCAATAATAGAGCTCATAGTGTTTATCGTCCTATTTAGGACAAATTACTAACCAAGAAGTTATCGGGTTCATTCGTAATATAACCATATATAACCATATAACCATATAACCATATAACAATTACAGCACGGAAACAGGCCCTCTCGGCCCTTCCAGTCCGTGCGACCATTTGTTTTCCCCTAGTCCCATCTACCTGCACTCAGACCATACCCCTCCATTCCCTTCACGTCCATATACCTATCCACTTTACTCTTAAATGTTAAAATCGATCCTGCCTCCACCACTTCTGCTGGAAGCTCATTCCACACAGCCACCACCCTCTGAGTAAAGAGTTCCCCCTCACGTTCACCCCGAAACCTCTGTCCCTTAATTCTCATGTCATGCCTCTTGTTTGAATTCTTCACCCACCCCCTACCCTCAATGGGAAAAACGTATCCACGTCAACTCTGTCTATCCCTTCATCATTTTAAATACCTCAATCAAGTCCCCCTTACCTTTCTGGCGCTCCAAAGAATAAGACCTAACTTGTTCAACCTTTCTCTGTATCATAGTTGCTGGAACCCTGGCAACATTCTAGTAAATCTCCTCTGTACTCTCTATATTTTGTTGACATCCTTTCTATAACTAGGCGACCAAAATTGTACACCATACTCCAGAATTGGTCTTACCAATGCCTTGTACAATTTTAACATTACTTCCCTACTCCTATATTCAATGCTCTGATTTTATAAAAGCCACACACCAAAGGCTTTCTTACCACCCTATCTACATGCGATTCCACCTTCAGGGAACTATGCACAGTTATTCCTAGATCCCTCTGTTCCACAGCATTCCTCAATTCCCTACCATTTACCATGTACGTCCTATTTTGATTTGTCCTGCCAAGATGTAGCACTTCACACTTATCAGCATTAAACTCCATCTGCCATCTTTCAGCCCACTTTTCCAAATGGCCCAATATGAAAAAGGGATATATATATATATAAAAATATATATATTTATAATATATATATAATCTGTCCAAAGTTGAAATACAGAAGTTGGGAGATCAATATAGTCCTGAATTGCCTTAGGCAATGGACTCCAATTTTACTTCGGAGTCACGTGAGTGACTACGTGAAGAAGAGCCCGCCTCACGCTGGTAACGGCATGACGTCGACGCTGACGGGGTCAGAAGGTGGAGGCTATCTGCAGTAAGGAGCAGCTCCTCGCAGCGGTCGGAACGGCCCGCAGGTAAGACAGTAAAGTTGGGATTTCTTAAGCGGGCGCTGGGTAGGTCCAGCAGTATAGGAAATATAATTAAATCAGGTCAGAGTCATATTAGTGCTGGTTAAGCACAGATGATGAAGTAAACTTATATTCGCGGGTTAAATGCTTCCTGGGGTGAAAAATAAATATACGGGAAAGCTAGTGCGGAGCCGGTTCCGATACCGGTGGCCGCAGATATACCCGTTAGCGAATTAGTTTACAAAATGATAACCACGGAGAGAAATTCTCCCGAATATGAAAAATGGAATAAATAAATAAAATAAAAAAATCTGAGAGGCCCGTGGTCTGATACTCTTAACATTGAAAGTCCTCCAGATAAGTAAACTATGTACCCCACGAGATTATGGAGCATATGGAGAAAGTTCTCCAAATAATTATGGACGACTAGGGTCCAAAGTACCCTGAAGGTTCCTAAAAGTTAGCCCTGAGGGGTTTAATTATTCTGAATATGGCCATGGGCCTAATTGGAAGTTTGTAGGAACTCCGGACCCAGGATTTGGGCCGGAAGAAAGTCTCATGTTCGGAGAAATCCCAATTGATTTAGGGCTGCAGAAGGCAGACCCCTGTTTGATGGTGATTTGCATTTTGAAAGCACCACCACAAAATAAAAATAAAAATAAAATGGAAAAAAAATATGAAAAGAGGCCAAAGATGCCTGGAATAGCAAAGGTTTTGCTATTATGAAGGAAGTGGTGAGGCTATGGAAGAAATCACTAGCTGCCAACATAATATATATGGTATCTCACCAACTCATGATTTTGTGATGATTGAAATATTAAAATTGCACAGCACAGGAAATTGTGCCTCATTGGAAGAGCCTACGGTTTATCCTTAATATGGGCATCCATGACTCGCCAAATATGAGAGCGTAAACAATAGTGAGGTTTAAAAATCCTCACAAATTATTCTGCTGCTATTATGGCTTTTGGGCAGATGAAAGGAAAACATAAATAAAGACGCTATTGTGCAATTCTTCTATGAAATTTTATATAATATAAATGGCTATTGGCCCATTTTTCACCCAAGGTTGCATACCTGTGTCGAGCAAGTGGTGTTTAAGCTCTTGGTTATCTGTTTGAATAATCTGCCTAACTTATTGAAATTGGATGAAAAGCTAAATATTTTAGCTGCATTGAAACCTTCGTTTTGACGAAAAGGTATTTTCGCCAGAAGGGGATTTGATATTGGAAGAGGCAGAAATATGTCAAGGAAGTTTGGTTGTATTGCACAACCAAATACTTACCGAATTCAGGGGATAAGGAGACCACCACGCTCATATGCAGAGTGGAATTAAAGACTTGTTCCTGCTTAAAGAAACTGCGGAGTAATCGATCAGTTTTAGGGAGATTACAAAAAGTTTATTAAGACTGGTCTTACTATTATTTTTGATCAGTATATTACGAGCAGTTTCATTAACTACTATTACTTTTAAAAAAAAGAGGTTAATCCTCCTGTACAGAATAAACCTGCTTATGTTTCGTGTTTTCTGCAATTGAAAAAGCAGAGATTTATGTTCACATTGCCTAACTATCTGGAAAAGAGGTAATGGAAAAGATTTTGAACACAAGCATAAATTTGTCCTTTAATGTTAGAAGGCATTACAGATGATGGTTGCAGAAGTATTCTGGACCTTACAGGTCTAAATAAGTTTGTAGAATACAAACATGTTCAAATGGAGTCATTGAATACTGCAAAATATTTAATTCAGCAGGTTGTTATATGGCTAAGATTGATGAAAGACGCCTATTATTCTGTAACCTATGCATCAGGTTTCGGTAGTACTTAAATTTTAATGGTTGTGACAATTATGGCAGTTAAGCTTTGCCAAATGGACCTGAGTTCAGCTTTTTACTCTTTACAAAAACTGTTGAAAACCAGTTTAGCCCAATTAGAGCACAAAATGCACATCATTATGGCTTATCTCAATGACATTCTGGTCATTAGTGATTATCAGGAGTCAGCTGAGGACTCAGATTCAGTTACTAATGCTTTGTGGTAAGCTAAGGTTCTAATTCATCTAATTAAGCCCCAGCTGCAGCCAGCACAAACAATTACTTTTGGGGTTTGTAATTAAACTCAGTGACTATGTTAATACCTTTACCAACAGTTAAAGTCGATGATACCCTGGTAACTTGTCATTATCTCATTCAAAACCTTATCCTTCCATCCGAGAAATGGTGACAACCATTGGTGAACTGCTAGCAGCATTTTCCTGCAGTAGAAATTTGGTTCATTACATTTATTGATATCTTCGAAGGTACAAGATACAAGCTCTCAAAGAGAAGGCAGGCCATTTGACAGGCCTATGTAATTAACAAAAGAAGCTGTATTGGAATTTACAATGGTGGGTTAAAAAAGGAAAATGTCCCACAAGCTGCTAATAAATAGTTTATGATTAAACAGCCTGAAAAATGGGTTTTACATACAGATGCTAGTGCTCTCGATGGGGGCCACAGATTTATCCTCCAGTTGTGGAGGTAGATGGAAAACCTGAAGAACAAGTGTTTCTCCAAGAGTATGGTATTAACTATTGGGAGTTATTGGGGCCTTTTATGGGCTTAAAGGCATATTGTTGTGCTAAACAAGGTCTGCATGTGTTAATACAATTACACAATAAAAAAAGCTGTGGTTTACATTAATCACATGGGGAGAGTTGGATCAGTATCATGTGATTGTCTGGTCAATGAGATATGGCAAATGGTGTATTGGTCGGCAGATATGGATTGCAGTAAGCTATACACCAGGTAAAGACAATGTGGTAGCAGATGAAAGGTCCCAGGATTTTTAAAGATAATACGAAATGGATGTTTAAAGCCACCAATTATTTAAGAATATTGTTCGACGATTTGGTTGCCAGAAATTGATTTGTTTGCATCCAGGCATAATCATCACTTGCCTCATTATTGTGTCTATGGGAACACGATCCGGACGCAGTTGCAGTAGATGCATTTTTATTACACTGGGGAAAAATGTTCTTTTATGCTTTTTCCCGCCATTTGCTCTGATCCAGAGATGCTTGAAGAAAATAGAGCAAGATTCAGCTTCCGGATTGTTGGTAGTGCCAAATTGGCCAACTCAACCTTGGTTCCCAGTTATGCTGAATATGATTAAAGAACCGTATATGCAGATTCTTAACTGTAGTTGATATCTTGACTAATCCAGTAACAAATGAAGATTACCCATTATATGCATATATTGAAATTGTTAATCTGCAGGTTTTGACCAGACCACTACAGGAACTGGGATTGTCGGACCAAACTTGACAGTTATTGGCACATCATGGCGAGATAGCACACCAGAAACAATATATGACACATATTAAGAAATAGGAAGAATTTTGCACACAGTCAAAATATTTCTGATGATTATGTGAATGTTACTCATGTTTTGGAATTCCTTGCCAATTTGCGCTTTGGCCAACATTTAAGTTACAGTGCCATTAACACTGCACACAGTGTCTTGTCGTCCTATTTAGGACTTATGACTGGTGAGAAATCAATTGGGTCGCATCCATTAATATCACGATTCATGAAAGGAATTTTTCACATGAATCCGCCAAAAACCTAGATATACAGAGATTTGGGATGTGAGCATAGTACTTGCTCACTTAGAGAATGGACGCCAATTGAAGGTTGTCATTTGGATAGGTTAACATTGAAATTGGTCATGTTAATGTCACTGGTCTCAGCCCAAAGAGTGCAAACTTTACAAATGTTGCGTTTAGACTGTATGCATGTGACTACAGATAACGTTGTATTCTATGTTTACGATCTGATCAAACAAAGTAGATCCAGGGAGATCTGGAACAAAGGTAACCTTTCAAGCTTTTCATATTGAGCTTGCTTTGGTGTGTGGTTAGACATTTGAACCAATGTATTAAAGTAATCGGACACTTTTCGAGGAAACGAAAAGACATTGCTGCTTACGCACAAAAAGCCACACACAAAAGCTTCAGTTCAAACTATCTCAAAATGGTTGATGAAACAGGTGTTGGTTTTAGCGGGAGTAGAACCACTGATGTCTTCCAAATCTCACTCCACCAGGGCGGCAGCTACGTCCGCGGCGAAGGGGCGGGACGTACCTCTCGAGCATATTTTAAAAAATCGCAGGGTGGAGTAAAGAAGAAACTTTTTCAAAGTTCTACAACAAACCTGTTCACACCTACCACAAATGAATATTTACAACAATAACTTGGACACGCGGTGTTGGGAGCACTATAATCACCTGCTTTGTTTGCTATTAATTGCTATAATCAGTTGTGTAGTCACTGATATCTTTTGTCACTTGTAATCATTTTTTTCCCTCAAATATAAGGAGGGTATTATATGGTCTTTCAGCCATTCAAAAACTTAATTGTGAAAAGATCTAACATTTTGTGTGCTTTCTCATGTATTGTTTACTAGCGGACTGTCGTACGGATTAATTCTACGACATAAAAACACACAGAAAGCTTTTAAACTCTTCACGTAGTCACTCACGTGACTCCGAAGTAAAATAGTAAGATTAAACGAGAACTCACCTGTTCGAAGTTTGATCGTTATTTTTACGAGGAGTTACGATGAGAGGATTACGTGCCCTCCACTTCCCACCCTCGTAAAATAAATGATCAAATGGTGGTTCTAAGTCTTTTTATGAGCCTTACTAATGGTTACTCCGGCTTTGGTGTTTCTGTGTTTTTCATGCCGTTGCTTTGAAGTATGCCGTTACCAGCGTGAGGCGGGCTCTTCTTCACGTAATCCCTCATCGTAACTCCTCGTAAAATAACGATCAAACTTCGAACAGGTGAGTTCTCGTTTAATCTTACTATTTCTATCAATGATTCAAAAAATTAACATTGAAAATAATAATGCTCATGACTTTAGTATCAACATAAGAGTGCAAACATTGCAAATATTACGTTATATAATTGCATGTGGCTACAGATTACATTATCTTATATGTTTATGAATTTACCAAACAAAGCAGTCCAAGAAGAGCTGAAACCAAGGTAAACCATAAGCATATCCTGTCGGCCATAAATTGTGTGTGGGTCAACATTGACTCAATATGTTGAAGTAGCTAAGAGTCTCTGTGGTGGTGAGACAGCGCTACTTATTACACACAAAAAAAAAACACATTAGGTATCAGTAAAAACTGATGGTTCTAGAGAATTATATTCTAGATGGTTAAAACATGTTTACCACTCAGTGAAACTAGACATTGAGATGTGGAAAATCACTATATTAAGGAGGTAGATACATTCACAGGAATGGCACCGCTCGAGCAAAGATTCAAGGCCGCAGGAGGGTGTAAAATAAATATTAAAGTTAAAAGGAACCAGTCATGGTGTCAGGATTGGACACGGAGTGTTGGGTTCTCTGTAATTGTTGCTTTGTTTATACTATCAAATTATATTATCAATTGATATTTTAGTGATAAATTTGCCTTTCAATGGAAAGGGCATTACTTTCATTCTTTTATAATGGGAAACAATTTATCACATAAACTGAGGCAATGTTTGGGGAAAAAATGTGTTATTTGCTCATTAATGTGTTGATTGAGCCAGATTGTCGTATGGAATGAGTCTACGACATATAAAACACAGAAGCTACAAAATCTTCACGTAGTCACTCACGTGACTCCGAAGTAAAATAGTAAGATTAAACGAGAACTTACTAGTTCGAAGTTTGATCGTTATTTTATGAGGAGTGACGATGAGGGATTACGTGCCCTCCACTCCCGACCCTCATAAAATAAATGATCATCTGGTAGTTCTAAATCTATGTTGAGCCTTACTATCTTACTCCAGCTATTATGTTCTGTGTTTTTCATGCCGTTGCTTTGAAGTATACCGATCAAGCGCCAGGTGGGGCTTCTTCACGTAATCCCTCATCGTCACTCCTCATAAAATAACGATCAAACTTCGAACTGGTAAGTTCTCGTTTAATCTTACTATTAGCTTTCTTCACTGCCTGCTGGACCTGCATGCTTACTTTCATTGACTAATAAACAAGGACCCCCAGATCCCGTTGTACTTCCCCTTTTCCTAACTTGTCACCATTCAGATAATAATCTACCTTCCTGTTCTTGCCACCAAAGTGGATAACCTCACATATTAAACTGCATCTGCCATGCATCTGTCCACTCACCCTACCTGTCCAAGTCACCCTGCATCCTCATAGCATCCTCCTCACAGTTTACTCTGCTACCCAGCTTTGTGTCATCTGCAAATTTGCTAATGCTACTTTTAATCCCTTCATCTAAATCATTGATGTATATTGTAAATAGCTGCGGTCCCAGCACCGAGCCTTGCGGTACCCCACTGGTCATTGCCTGCCATTCTGAAAGGGACCTGTTAATCCCTACTCTGTGTTTCCTGTCTGCCAACCAATTTACCCATGTCAGTACCCTACCCCCAATACCATGTGCTCTAAAACCCCTTCATCTAAATCATTGATGTATATTGTATAATCCCTACTCTTTCTTTCCTTACAAACTCTGTACAGATGGCACCCGAGGTGAGGATTGTACCGGGGTCTCTGGCGCTGTGAGGCAGCAACTCTACCGCTGTGCCACGTGCTGCCTGAGGTCGATAGTCAGAGGGCACAGAGTTAAGGCACTAGTTAAATATCCAGAGGTTGCACAAGGGCAGAGAGCAGGGTGTGGTGGGCTTGGCAGTGGTTCCCATCCCAGCCTCATCTGGGACTTGCTGAAAAATTACTTCAAGTGTGACACATGTTATGGCTCAAAGTTAGTGATTGAAAAATGCAAAGAAAATGAGCTTGACCCAGGACCCAGCTATAAGCAGTGTCCCCACATCCGAAGACCCAGCTTGTTTTACGAGGCATTGGATACGGTCATGAACAAGCTGCACAAAACCAAGACTGTTCGGGGGCAGGACTCCGCAGGTCCCCAGGCTGGTTATTGGCACATGGTTGATTCTGCTTCCCAGGGAACTGTCGGTCTGGGATCCAGTCTGCTCGAACATGATTTACAGAAATGTTGTATCACACGTCATGCCATGGGATAAAGGATTTCTGAGCTAACCTTATCACAACATTAAGCTGCATCTGTACTGAAAATTGCATTGTCATCTCATTCTGCCCACCTCTAGGGCTGCAGCCAATGGCCGCAATATGAAGCGGCAACATGCCTCCATCATAACAAGCAAACATGTGACAACCACATGTCGGTCCCTGAACAGGGTCTTTATATCCCTCCAGAAGGATAGATTGTCTTTTCCAGGTGTGGGAGACCAGACCAGCCTCACCAACGCAATTCATAACCGGACAGGGAGTTCAGAGGAAGCTTCCGAGGGTGATAGGAACATAGACCTCCCCTCGACCGGCAGTGTTGAGAGAAATGGTATTGATGGGTCGATGGGTAGTGGTGTGTGGGGGAGGATGAGCAGGCAGGGCATGAGGAGGAGAAGTCTCACCGAGCACCAACACTGTCATGAGCCAGATCAGCTGAATGTTTCCAGGATTTCCAGATCAATGATCTGGATGATGGGGTGGAAAATTGGATAAGTAAGTATGCAGATGATACTAAGATAGGTGGTGTTGTGGATAATGAAGTAGATTTTCAAAGTCTACAGAGAGATTTGGGCCATTTGGAAAAGTGGGCTGAAAGATGGCAGATGGAGTTTAATGCTGTTAAGTGTGAAGTGCTACATCTTGGCAGGACAAATCAAAATAGGACGTACATGGTAAATGGTAGGGAATTGAGGAATGCTGTGGAACAGAGGGATCTAGGAATAACTGTGCATAGTTCCCTGAAGGTGGAATCGCTTGTAGATAGGGTGGTAAAGAAAGCCTTTGGTGTTTCTGGCCTTTATAAATCAGAGCATTGAATATAGGAGTAGGGAAGTAATGTTAAAATTGTACAAGGCATTGGTAAGACCATTTCTGGAGTATGGTGTACAATTTTGGTCGCCTAGTTATAGGAAGGATGTCAACAAAATAGAGAGAGTACAGAGGAGATTTACTAGAATGTTGCCAGGGTTCCAGCAACTATGTTACAGAGAAAGGTTGAACAAGTTTAGGTCTTTATTCTTTGGAGCACAGAAGGTTAATGGGGACTTGATTGAGGTCTTTAAAATGATGAAAGGGATAGACAGAGTTGACGTGGATACGTTTTTCCCATTGAGGGTAGGGAAGATTCAAACAAGAGGGCATGACATGAGAATTAAGGGACAGAAGTTTCGGGGTAACGTGAGGGGGAACTTCTTTACTCAGAGGGTGGTGGCTGTGTGGAATGAGCTTCCAGCAGAAGTGGTGGAGGCAGGATCAATTTTAACATTTAAGAGTAAAGTGGATAGGTATATGGACGTGAAGGGAATGGAGGGGTATGGTCTGAGTGCAGGTAGATGGGACTAGGGGAAAACAAATGGTCGGCACGGACTGGAAGGGCCGAGAGGGCCTGTTTCCGTGCTGTAATTGTTATATGGTTATATGGTTATATGATTTATAATTTGGGTCAAAGGACCAGAAGTGATGCTACAAATCCAGAATCGAGAGCGGCTGTATATCGGAGCTCAACGAATGAGGGCAACGGAAAGGGTGCAGATGTTTGTACAACTCTAGCTGGGCAATGTTCACGAGAATGTCCCATCATTGCAAAGGCCGTACATTCAGCAAGTATTTCTTCAAAAGAAAATATCAGTGCCAGGAAGTGCAAATTCTCCTGGGGTTTGCATTTTGCAATAATCTCCTTCCTCTGGGAAATCAACCCCCCAAACCACAAAATCAATGTACCCGCCATCTGAGCACAACACCCTGCAGACAGCTGTGGAATGGGATTCTGCCGACGCTGGTGTGCGTGTGAGTGAGAGGTCGGCTGTGCGGGGAAGGCCGGCACCGGAGACTCCACCGTAGGAGAATAGAGACGGGTCGCAGGGCCAGTTCATGACAAGGGCTGTCAACAGCAAACCTGGCCTTATGTGATCTCAGGTCAGATGATGCAATAATGCACTATCAAACCTGAACATGATGTGAAATGTTTACTGAAGCCTGACAACAAATGGTGAGACAGCCACTGCTGAGAGCAGCCTGCAAAGGCATCAAAGAGAAACACAAAATGTTCGAGTAACTCTACAAGAGGTAGCATCTCTGGATTGAAGGAATGGGTGATAATTTTGGGTCGAGACCCTCCTACACATTTCGTCTGCAAAGGCATTGTTAGTTTCTGAAACTGCAAAGATGTCCCTGATTAGATACACGGTGATGGTTGTCAGTGTTGGGTCTGAACTGCAGTGACACAAGCAGCTTGGAGCCTGACCTTTGAGCAGCATGCATGGACATCACCATGACCAGGTGGTATAGATCCTTTCCAAAAGGCCTCCTACAGGTGGCAGCTCCAACTGGGGTTTAAAGTTTCACCAGAAACATTGCAGCCTTGGTGCTGCTGGCAAGTGAAAGAAGCTGCTTCCAGATGTGGGAGAGAGGCCGCCATGGGTCAGTGCAGCACTGACTGAGGCCTCGTGCCCCATGAGTGTCTCAGCTCACAGAGAGCAGTCCAGTCGCAACCACTAAGAGTTAGATAGAGCTCTTAGGGAGAGCGGACTCAGCGTATATAGGGAGAAGGCAGGAATGGGGTACTGATTGTGGATGATCAGCCATGATCACTTTTATTGACGGTGCTGGCTCGAAGGGCTGAATGGCCTACTCCTGCAATTATTGTCTATTGTTCATTGTCACCCCGTATGTCATTGACCCTGAATGGTCACCCCCCTGCGAATCACCAGTCTTATCACTGCCCTCTTCCACCCTCCCTCCAACCCTGGGATGGTCAGTATGTGGAGTGTTTCCCCGGACCTTGGTGGCTCTGTGTGGCTGTGCAGTAAGGCCAGCTGCTCAGGTGAGGAACTGGAGAAGTACCCCATCCCAGCACCATTCCTCAGAGCAGGGAAGAGTTAAACTATATCCATAAATCAGTGTCATCGCCAAGTCCTGCATTATTTGAAGATATTACTCATGATCAGAAGCAGCCGAATGGCAAACAATTCAGTCATACAGCAGAAGTCTGCTCATAATTAGAAACATTCCTGGTGTTAACCCAATGGCATTTTAACTTCAGTCATAGCATCATCGAGTGTTACAACATGGAAACAGGCACTTTGGCCCAACTTGCCCACACCAGCCAACATGCCACAGCTGCACTAGTCCTACCTGTCCACGTTTGGCCCATATCCCTCCAAACCTGTCCTATCCATGTACCTGTCTAACTGTTTCTTAAATGTTGGGATAGTCCCTGCCCCAACTACCTCCTCTGACAGCTTGTTCCATACAACCACCACCCTTTGCGTGAAAAAGCTACCCCTCAGATTCCTGTTAAATCTTTTCCCCTTCACCTTAAACCTTTGTCCTTCTCGATCCACCTACTCTGGGCAAGAGACTCTGTGCATCTACCCGATCTATCATGATTTTATACACCTCTATAAGATCGCCCCGCAGCATCCTGCCAGGTATAGAGTTCTAGCCTACTCAACCTCTCCCTATAGCTCAGATTCTCTAGCCCAGGCAACATCCTCGTAAATCTTCTCTGTAGCCTTTCCAGCTTGACAACATCTTTCCTTGAACATGGTGCCCAGAAATGAACACAATACTCTAAATGTGACCTCACCAGCGTTGTATACAACTACAACATAAGCTCAGGCAGAGAGGGAATCTGAGGCAGAAAGATATGGGTGAACACTAGTCAGCCAAGGAGAAGGCAGGCAGTGCAGGAGTCCCCTGCGGCCATCTCCCTCCAAACCAGGCATACCATTTTGGATACTGTTGGGGGAGATGACTAATCGGGAGAAGGCAGCAGCAGCAGCCATGTTCATGGCACCATGGAGGGCTCTGCTGCACAGAAGGGCCAGGAAAAGAGTGGGAGAGCTACAGTGATAGGAGATTCCATTGTAAAGGGAATTGATAGGCGTTTCTGCGGTCGCAACGGAGACTCCAGGATGGTATGTTGCCTCCCTAGCAACAAAGGTCAAAGATGTTTCTGAGCAGCTGCAGGGCATTCTGCAGGGGGAGGGTGATCAGCCAGCTGCCGTGGTGCACGCAGGTACCATCGACAGGTAGAAAATGGGATGAGGTCCCACAAAGCAAATTTAGGGAGTGAGGAGGTAAATTAAAAAGTAGGACCCCAAAGGTAATAATGTTTGGATTACTACCAGTGCCACGTGCAAGTAAGAGTAGAAATGACGGGGTATTTTGGATGAATACGTGGCTTGAGAAATGGTGAGAGAGGGAGGGATTCATATTCCTGGGGCATTGGAACCAGTTCTGGGAAAGGTGGGACTAGTACAAACCGGACGGTCTTCACCTTGGCTGGGCTGGAACCAATGTCCTCGGGGGAGTGATTGCTAGTGCTGTTGGGAAGAGTTTAAACTAACATGGCAGGGGGGTAGGAACCAATGCAGGGAGACAGAGGGACGTAAAATGAGGGCAGAAGCAAAAGGTAGAAGGGAGAAACGTAAAAGTGGAAGGCAGAGAGATCAATGGGGAAAATCAATAAGGTCCACATTCCATCATAATTCTACAGGGCTTAAGAATGCTAAAACAAACCTGAAAGCTTTGTGCCATAATGCAAGGAGCATTCGTAATAAGGTGGATGAATTGAATGTGCAGTTAGTTGTTAATGGATATGATATAGTTGGGATTACGGAGACATGGCTCCAGGGTGACCAAGGCTGGGTGCTCAACAAGCAGGGGTTTTCGATATTCAGGGAGGATAGACAGAAAGGAATAGGAGGTGGGGTGGCATTGCAGGTTAAATTGAGAGTAATGACTCGATGGTGATTATGTCACATGAGGTGCATCATGCCATGAACAAGCTGTCCAATAACAAAGCAAGTGGCTTGGATCATATCTCTGCTGAACATCTTAAGTATGCGAGTATGAGGATAGCTCCTCTCCTAGCTATTTGTTTTACTGGCTTTATGATTCATGGCATGTTACCAGACTCAATTTTTTAAAGAAGGAACTGCAGATGCTGGAGAATCGAGGGTACACAAAAAGCTGGAGAAACTCAGCGGGTGCAGCAGCATCTAAGGAGCGAAGGAGATAGGCGACGTTTCGGGTAGAGACCCAATGTTGTCTGTCCTGTTAGTGCCGGTTATTAAGGACAAAGCGGGTAAAGTAGGCAGTCTAAATAATTACAGGCCCATAGCTTTAGCCAGCATATTGTCAAAAGTCTTAGAAAGAGTTCTGCTGGATAGAGTAAATGAGTTTGTTAACTCCACAGATAACCAGTTTGGTTTTAAAGCTAAAAATGGCTCTGACCTATGCATATATGCCCTAAAGGAGATTGTAAACAAATATAGAGGCAAAAACTCTTCAATCCTTATGTGCTTTATTCATGCTTCCAAAGCCTTTGACCGTGTTAATCACAGAAAGCTGTTTGGTAAAATGAGTCAAAGAGGGGTCCTAAATACATTGTGAGAATACTGGCCTACTGGTATGCCCACCAGACTATGCCAATAAAATGGGGCAATAGGGTCTCAGCCCCATTTGGGGTTAGCAATGGTGTTAGACAAGGGGGAATTTTATCCCCAGTCCTTTTTAATCTATATATTGATGATCTGTCTAAACAATTGAAAGCCTGTAACACTGGGTGCGTGATTGGTAATATTTTAGTGAACCATATTATGTATGCAGATGATCTTGTGGTATTTAGTCCATCTAGCGCTGGTCTCCAGCAGCTCCTTACTGCATGTTCCGTTTATGGTGTGGAACATGACATTAAATATAATGCTAGTAAGAGTGCTGTTATGGTCTGTAGAACCAAAGAGGATAAAAGCCTAAAATATCCTGATTTTAAATTGTCTGACAACAATCTTAGTGTCTGTAATAAGATAAAATATCTAGGGCATATTATTACAGAACAAATGACAGATGATGAGGATATTTATAGGCAACGACGCATGCTGTATATACAGGCGAATATCCTCTTGCGTCAATTTGGTGCGTGTGCAGATGTGGTGAAGATGTCGCTCTTTAGAGCATACTGCACACCCCTCTACACTGCGCACCTGTGGTCGAACTATTTAAAGACAAGTATGCAGAGACTAAAGGTTGCATATAACGATGCCATGAGAACACTGCTAAGGCAACCAAGATGGTGTAGTGCCAGTAATATGTTTGTGGCTGCAGGAGTCAGTACTTTAGAAGCTATCCTAAGACACCACATGTATAAACTAATTTGCAGGATAAATGACTCTAAAAATGTGCTTATTGTGGCCTTGACAAACATAAGGGTTAGCACTACACGCTACGAATCCCAGTTGTGGAGACACTGGTATCGTTGTCTCGTTGTACGACATTGATCATCTTTTACTCTGGATTTTTAACAAGTATTGTGGGTTTTAAAATATATAAATTATGATGTTTTTATGTGATTTACCATGATTTTATATATATTTATGATATTTGATATGCAATCCATTTTTAATGTAATGTTGCCTCTTGTCTGGACCTTGAGTCCGTAATAAAGTTGTTATTATTATTATTATTATTATTATTATTATTATTATTATTATTATTATTAAAGAGGAGATTAATTCAATGGTAAGGAGAAACATTAGCTTGGATGGTGTCGATTCTACATGGGTAAAGGCGAAATAACCAAGTGCAGAAAACACTTGTTGGAGTTGTGTACAGACCACCAAACAGCAGTAGGGAGGTTGGGGATTGCATCAAGCAGGAAATTAGGGATGCGTGTAGCAAAGGTACAGCAGTTATCATGGGTGACTTTGATCTACATATAGATTGGGCTAACAAATTGGTAACAGCACTGAGGAGGAGGATTTCCTGGAGTGTATACGGGATGCTTTTCTAAGTCAATATGTAGAGGAACCGACTAGTGGATAGGCCATCCTAGACTGGGTATTATGTAATGTGGAAGGATTAGTTAGCAATCTTGTTGTGCAAAGCCCTCTGGGCAACAGTGATCTGAAGTGAGATAAATCAATGTTCATACCACTAGGCTGTAAGCTGCCCAAGGGAAATATGAGATGCTGTTCCTCCAATTTGCTTTTAGCCTCACTCTGACAATGAAGGAGACCTGGGGCAGAAAGATCTGTGTAGGAATGAGAAGGAGAATTAAAGTGTCCAGCAGCCGGGAGATCAGGTTGGTTAAGGCTGGCTGAGCGAAGGTGTTCCATCAAACGATCATCCAGTCTGTGTTTGGTCTCGCCGATGTATAAGATTCCACATCTTGAACAACGGATACAGTAGATGAGGTTGGGGGAGGTGCAAGTGGAAGCCAATTCACTGGATGTTTTCAGGAGAGAGTTAGATATAGCTCTTTGGGCTGATGGAATCAAGGGACATGGGGAGAAAGCAGCAAGGGGGTACTGATTTTGGATGATCAATCATGATCATATTGAATGGCGGTGCAGGCCCGAAGGGCCGAATGGCCTACTCCTGGACCTATTTTCTATGTTTCCATGTTTCCCTAATTCTATACTCAATATTTTGACTGATGAAGACCAATGTGCCAAAAGCCTTTTTGACCGTCTTATCTACCTGCAACGCCACCTACAAGGAACCATGCACCTGTACTCCTAGATCCCTCTGCTCTACAACATTCCCCAGAGGCCTACCATTCACTGTGTAGGTCCTGCCCATGTTAGACTTCGCAAAATGCAACAGCCCACATTTTTCTATATAAAATTCCATCAACAATTCCTCGGCCCACCTGGCCAATCCATCCAGATCCTGCTGCAATTGTTCACGACCATCTTCACTGTCTGCAAGACCACCCACTTTTGTATCATCTGCAAACTTGCAAGCAGTCGGTAGTGAATATGATAGAGGCCTGATGAATTCTCCCCATCTGAATGGGTACATACAACTCTATCCTGCAGTACCTTCCTCTACATCTCCAACATACCTACCAAGTGTAGCATTGACAGCCCACCCCCACAATGTAATCAGGAACGTTTCAAAAGTTCTCTGATAGTCTGACATGTATTAGACTGGAAACCACATTGATCAAGGCTTCCTTTGGTGAAACAACACTGGGAAAGTAGTTATTGTGGAATATTGAATATTATTGGATACATGGCAACCACACCTTCTGACAATTTGCTGCCTTTCTCTCATCTCTCAGCCTGCTCTATCTGTACCAGGCTGTGTGTTGCCTGCTCTATTTCACTACCAGGCTGTGTGTTGCCTGCTCTATCTGTACCACACTATATTTTGCTTGCCACCCTTTAACATGCAAGTCATTCTGGAGAAAAATCATTTCAAAAAGATCAGAAGGTTAGTTTAATTTAGAGACACAGCATGAAAACAGGCCCTTTGGCCGACCATCATTCACCCGTTCACACTAGTTATATGTTATCCCACTTTCTCATTCACATCCTACCCACTAGGAGTAATTTACAGAGGGGCAATTAATCTACAAATCTGCAAGTCTTTGGGATGTGCGAGGAAACCGGAGAACCCGGAGGAAATTAAACATGGTCACAGGGAGAACGAGCAAACTTCACAGAGAGCACCTGTGGTCAGGATTTAACCTGGGACCCTGACACTGTGAGGCAGCAGCTCTACCCGCTGTGTTACTGTGCTGTCTGGCGATATGTTTATGAATGGCGAGCCAGCACCGCCATTCAATGTGATCATGGCTGATCATCCACAATCAGTACCCCGTTCCTGCCTTCACCCTATATCCCCTAACTCTGCTATCTTTAAGAGCCCTATCTAGCTCTCTCTTGAAAGTATCCAGAGAACCGGCCTCCACCGCCCTCTGAGGCAGAGAATACCACACACTCACAACTCTCTGTGTGAAAAAGTTTATCCTCATCTCCGTTCTAAATGGCTTACCCCTTATTCTTAAACTGTGGCCCCCGATTCTGGACTCCCCCAACATCGGAAATATGTTTCCTTTCTCTACCTTGTCCAAACCCTTAATAATGTTTCAATAAGATCCCCTCTCATCCTTCTAAACTCCAGAGTATACAAGCCCAGCTCCTCCATTCTCTCAGCATATGACAGTCCTGCCATCGGGAATTAACTTTGTGAACCTACCCTGTACTCCCTCAATAGCAAGAATGTCCTTCCTCAAATTAGGGGACCAAAACTACACACAATCCTTGAGGTGTGGTCTCACTAGGGCCCTGTACAACTGCAGAAGGACCTCTTTGCTCCTATACTCCTCCTCTTGTTATGAAGGCCAACATGCTATTCACTTTTTTCACTGCCTGCTGAACCTGCATGCTTACTTTCATTGACTGATGAACAAGGTCCCCCAGATCCCATTCTACTTCCCCTTTTCCCAACTTGACACCATTTAGATAATAATCTGCCTTCCTGTTTTTGCTAACAACGTGGATAACCTCACATATATCCATAGTAAACTGCATCTGCCATACATCTGCCCACTCCCCCAACCTGTCCAAGTCACCCTGCATTGTCATAGCATCCTCCTCACAGTTCACACTGCCACCCAGCTTTGTGTCATCTGCAAATTTGATAATGTTACTTGTAAACCCTTCATCTAAATCATTAATATATGTTGTAAATAGCTGTGGTCTCAGCACTGAGCATTGCGGTACCGCACTAGTCACTGCCTGCCATTCTGAAAGGGACCCGTTAATCCCTACTCTTTGTTTCCTGTCTGCCAACCAATTTTCTATCCATGTAGGCACTCTACCCCCAATACAATGTGCCATAGTTTGGCCCACTAATCTCCTATGTGGTACTTTATCAAATGCTTTCTGAAAGTCCAAGTACACTACAACCATTGGCTCTCCCTTGTCCATTTTCCTAGTTACATCCTCAACAAATTCCAGAAGATTCGTCAAGCATGATTTCCCCTTCGTAAATCCATGCTGACTCTGACCGATCTTGTTACTGCTATCCAAATGTGCTGCTATTTCATCTTTTACAATTGACTCCAGTTCCCCACCACTGATGTCAGGCTAACTGGTCTATAATTCCCTGTTTTCTCTCTCCCGCCTTTCTTAAAAAGTGGGATAACATTAGCTACCCTCCAATCCACAAGAACTGATCCTGAATCTATAGAACATTGGAAAATAAATACCAATGTGTCCAGGTGAGGTGTGTGGGTCTTGGTTGAGGTGTGATGGGAGTGTGGGTCCAGCTCAGGTGTGTGGAGAGTGTGGGCCCAGGTCAGGTTTGTGGGGAGTGTGGGCCCAGGTGAGATGTGTGGGGAGGGTGGAAGTATACCTGTATCCTTGGTCTCACCTCCTGATGCTCATCTGCAGTGAACACCACAATTGTTGGTTAACTTTCCATCAAGGGAGTTTCCTGTAAACTCCTGGATGGAAAGCATCTCACTGCATCAAGAAACAAATCTAAAATCCCAGGCTACCCGTTTGCTGCACTCTTCCACAATTAGCCCATGGAAGTGACAGCAGTCATCTTGATGAGACACAGGCCCTGGCTCCAATCCACACCAGGCAGCTCCCACTGCAGGTGAGCCTGTCCTTGAAGGAGCAATCCATCGGGTTGGTACCACCAGGATGTTGAATTAATCATGGTGGGAGCACAACCGCTGGTCAAATAACAATATGCCCAATACGTTTCTGTTTAAACAACAACATTTCATTCTTGCTGAACAAATTAGTGAGAATTCCTCTCTTTGCCATTCAATTCCAGCTGACAATAACCTGGCCCTCAACTCCAAGAAGATCAAGGAGCTCATTGGGAGATAGAGAGGCTGCATGCACAACCCCATCCATATCAACGGGACGGAGGTGGAACGTGTCTCCAGCTTCGGGTTCCTGGGGGTCAACAGCTCCGATGACCTCTCCTGGACCCACAACACATCCTCGCTGATCAAGAAGGCTCACCAGCGTCTCTTCTTCCTGAGGAGACTTAAGAAGGTCTGCCTGTCTCCCCAGATTCTGGTGAACTTCTATCACTGCACCATCAAGAGCATCCGTACCAACTGCATCACTGTATGGTATGGTAACTGCTCTGTCACCGACCGGAAAGCTCTGCAGAGGGTGGTGAAGATCGGCCAACGCATCACAGTCTCCTCACTCCCCTCCATTGAGTCTGTCCATAGTAAACGATGCCTGCTACAGGTCCCTCCGCTGCCAGACCAGCAGGCTCAAGAACAGCTTCTTCCCTGCGCTGTCACACTTCTCAATGCTGCACCTCAATGACTGCCTGTCTCCACCCCTCACCCCCCCCCCCCCCCCCCCCCCCCCCGGACTATCCAATCCCACCAGCACATTGCACGGCACCACTGCATATGTATATGTATTACTTGTTTATTCGTAAGTTCGCCCTTCGGAGATACCAACTGCATTTCGTTGTCTGAATTGTACACTGCACAATGACAATTAAAGATTGAATTGAATTGAATTGATACTGTAACAGTCAGTGTATGTGGGACTGTTACACACTGTTACAGTACTGATACTACAGTATCAGTGTATGTGGACTGTTACAGTGTATGTGGACTGTACAATATAGTGTGTGTCAGTGTATATGTGGACTGTTACAGTATCAGTGTATGTGTGGACTGTTACAGTATCAGTGTGTATGTGTGGACTGTTACAGTATCAGTGTGTGTGGACTGTTACAATATCAGTGTGTGTGGACTGTTTTGGCATCTTGGGCTGTAAATCTTGACATGTAACTTGTTTGTACATCTCTCATTTATCAAAGCTATTCTACTGACATCCTTTATTTACTGCCTGTCTGCAGCAAAGACCACATGTAATTCTGGGCGATGCAATCATCTGTCCAAGTTGTCAGCGATGTGCTGCTGCTTTCTAGTTTAACTCTTCAGTGGGTTCGAGGTGCTCTGCATTGTGAGAATCACGATTGGATTGTCGATCTCTGCTGCCTCGGGTGTCCGGCCCTTGATTGCACGAGGGGGTGGGGAGTGGGTGTGTGTGTGTGTGGGGGGGGGGGGGGGTAGGGAAACGTGGGGTGGGGAGATGGGAAAGAGTGGGAGTGGGGAATGGTGGGGAGTGGGGAAGGGTGGGGAGTGTGGACGGGGGTGGGGAAAGATCGGTGGGGTGTAGAATGGTAGGAAGGGGTGAGATATGGGGAGGGATTAGTGGGGGTGGGGAAGGATGGGGGTGGGGGATCGGAGGGGGTGGGATTGATGCATGACTCATTCCAGGAAATTCCAGACCACTGAGTGTACATTGCAGCCTCTATATATGGGGAGGCTTGACAGTTCAGATCCAGCATTGGCACTGATGTGAAGCCCCGGGCTCCTCCATGCACAAGTAGCTGCCTTTGACCGAGTAGTTTGTGCGGTGGTCTCTGCTGGGGTAGAGGTGAACCAGTCCGATCTGCTCTGCTCTGCCACAGGCTTTGTGCGGCTGGAGTGTTGGCGATGGTTCTGGTGGCAGTGTGGCCGACCCTGATCAGCATCTTTACGTCAGTGGCTCCCGCCGTGCTGCTTGTGGCTGCCAGCATCTACTTGTGGCATCTGCGGTGGCAATGAGCCACGACAGGAGCTGGGTGCTCCCACTCCCCCCCGGATCCATGGGACTGCCCTTGGTCGGTGAAACTCTGCACTGGTTGCTGCAGGTTCGTCTCTGCTGGGTGCGGGCTGGATGAACAAAGAGAGGCTGCAATACTACACTGATAGTGTTTCTGCCTTTACTGTTTGTCGCCTTTTCTCCACGTGTCACTGACACCCAGGGGGTAAGCCCTTAGACAACGTATAAAAAGTCATAGAGTTTTACAGCGTGGAAACAGGCCCCTCGGCCCAACCTGCCCACACTGGCCAACGTGTCCCATCTACACTCGTCCAATCAGCCTGCGTTTGGCTCATATCTCTCGAAACCTGTTCTATCCATGTACCTGTCTAAATGTTTCTTAAACGTTGTGATAGTACCTGCCTCAACCACCTCCTCCACCTCAGGTTCCTATTAAATATTTCCCCCCTCATCTTAACCCTGTGTACACAAAGGGATGCGAGGAAACAACTCGCTGTCATCTGCAGACTTAAATCATTCCTGGTGCAGGATGTGAACGAGGGCCTTGGATTTCTGGAAGTTTATAAATTCTAGGAGCAGAATTGGGCCATTCGGCCCATCTAGTCTACTCTGCCATTCAATCATGTCTGATCTAATTGTAGTTTTAATTTAGCTTATTGTCACATGTACCCAGGTACAGTGAAAAGCTTGTGTGTCGCGCTAACCAGTTACAACCGATCCATTTACAGCGTACAGATAAATAAAGCAATATTCATCTACCTAAAGATGCAATAATATGTAGTAATGTTAACTGTAAAGATATGAAGCATAGGAGAGATATCTGCTCCATGTATAATGATATAGTAAGTGCCTTATATGTAGGCAGTAAGCCCTACTGCAAGCATAACAATAAGACACATAACATCAGGCCTGGCTGGAATAAGCATGTAGCTGAGTATCATACTGAAGCCCGTGAAGCCACCAAAGCACGGGCTATGGCAGGTAGACCCAGACAGGGGCCTGTGTTTGAGCACAAGAAGCTCACTAATGCAAGGTATACGTATGCTGTTCGCTTCGTATGTAAAAATGAGCAAGCTATGAGGGCTGATTCCATGGCTAAGAAGCTGCTATATAACAATGCTACAGATATTTGGAAGGAAGTGAGAGCTCTTAGCAGTTGCAAAACATCTCTACCATGTACTGTAGATGGAATCTCCGGAACGGCTAATATTGCGGAATTATGGCGACAACATTACAGCACTTTATTCAACTGTGTCCAAGGTGACTTGTATAGGGTGGACAATATTGAGAGTAATGACTCGATGGTGATTAAGTCACATGAGGTGTATCATGCCATGAACAAGCTGTCCAATAACAAAGCAAGTGGCTTGGATCATATCTCTGCTGAACATCTTCAGGATGTGAGTATGAGGATAACTCCTCTCCTAGCTATTTGTTTTACTGGCTTTATGATTCATGGCATGTTACCAGACTCAATGTTGTCTGTCCTGTTAGTGCCGGTTATTAAGGACAAAGCGGGTAAAGTAGGCAGTCTAAATAATTACAGGCCCATAGCTTTAGCCAGCATATTGTCAAAAGTTTTAGAAAGAGTTCTGCTGGATAGAGTAAATGAGTTTGTTAACTCCACAGATAACCAGTTTGGCTTTAAAGCTAAACATGGCTCTGACCTATGCATATATGCCCTAAAGGAGATTGTAAACAAATATAGAGGCAAAAACTCTTCAATCCTTATGTGCTTTATTGATGCCTCCAAAGCCTTTGACCGTGTTAATCACAGAAAGCTGTTTGGTAAAATGTGTCAAAGAGGGGTGCCTAAATACATTGTGAGAATACTGGCCTACTGGTATGCCCACCAGACTATGCAAATAAAATGGGGCAATAGGGTCTCAGCCCCATTTGGGGTTAGCAATGGTGTTAGACAAGGGGAGTTTGGTCCCCAGTCCTTTTTGATCTATATATTGATGACCTGTCTAAACAATTGAAAGCCTGTAACACTGGTGCGTGATTGGTAATATTTTAGTGAACCATATTAGGTATGCAGATGATCTTGTGGTCTTTAGTCCATCTAGCGCTGGTCTCCAGCAGCTCCTTACTGCATGTTCCATGTATGGTTTGGAACATGACATTAAATATAATGCTAGTAAGAGTGCTGTTATGGTCTGTAGAACCAAAGAGGATAAAAGCCTAAAATATCCTGATTTTAAAATTGTCTGACAACAATCTTAGTGTCTGTAATAAGATAAAATATCTAGGGCATATTTATTACAGGACAAATGACAGATGATGAGGATATTTATAGGCAACGACGCATGCTGTATAAACAGGCGAATATCCTCTTGCGTCAATTTGGTGCGTGTGCAGATGTGGTGAAGATGTCGCTATTTTAGACCATACTGCACACCCCTCTACACTGCGCACCTGTGGTCGAACTATTTAAAGACAAGTATGCAGAGACTAAAGGTTGCATATAACGATGCCATGAGAACACTGCTAAGGCAACCAAGATGGTGTAGTGCCAGTAATATGTTTGTGGCTGCAGGAGTCAGTACTTTAGAAGCTATCCTAAGGCACCACATGTATAAATTCATTTGCAGGATAAATGACTCTAAAAATGTGCTTATTGTGGCCTTGACAAACATAAGGGTTAGCACTACACGCTACGAATCCCAGTTGTGGAGACACTGGTATCGTTGTCTCGTTGTACGACATTGATCATTTTTACTCTGGATTTTTAACTTAAGTACTGTGGGGTTTTTTTAAATATATAAATTATGATGGTTTTATGTGATTTACCATGATTTTATATATATTTATGATTTTTTAATGTAATGTTGCCCCTTGTCTGGACCTTGAGTCCGTAATAAAATTATATATCATATATATATATATATCGTATATCATAAATGATGAGGTAATAACGTTTAGTGCAAGGTAAAGGCAGTCAAGTCCGATCAAGGATAGTCCGAGGGTCACTAGCTCCGTATCCCACCCACTCTCCTATCTCTCACCGTGTATCAGCTCTGTATCTCACCCTCACGATATCACAGCACCACCATTCCCCACCTCCACCATGTTCCAGCTCCGTGTATCAGCGAGTACTGACGGAGTTATGCCATTTCTAGCTGAGTTTCTGAACTAAGAGAAGTGGTTTTGTGTGAGGGGGACGTGGAAAGGCACGAGGTAGAAGAGCGGAGAGGGAGTTAGCTGTCCGGGGATCGGTGAGTCTGACCCGTGTGTGGCCCTTGTGTTTCAGGGCTGCGAGTTCCACAGCTCCCGACGCAGGCGACATGGACATGTGTTCAAGACGCATCTTCTGGGCGGCCGGTGGTGCGGGTGTCGGGGGCCGAGTTGCTGCCGCCGCTGTTGCTGGAGGAGAGAAGCCGGGTGGGGGTAAGCTGGCCCCGCAGCGCCCACGACATGCTGGGGCCAACTCCCGCGGACACACGCACCGAGCCCGCCGCAAGGTACCCGACCCTCGCACCCTCGCACCGCCGGGTACCGGAGCCCGAGTGGGGAGCCGAGCACCCAGGGTCAAGGGTCCGGCCTCATTCAGCCATTTGTGCCGGGGTTTGGTCCGAAGGATGATAATCCCAGGATTATTCCACACCATTCCCTGAACAGTCTCTCCATCCAGTCTAACATAGAACAGCACAGGAACGGCCCTTCGGCCCACATTGTCTGCGCTGAACCGATTTCATCTGCCTGCACGTGATCCATATCCCACTGTTGCCTGACATTTGCGGGTAGATTCCATCGATATTGGCTCATTTTTTAATTTTACTCACAGACTAATCTCCGGGTAACTGTGTTTGGTTCTGGTATACATTCTGGTATGATTCTGTTCATCATTAGTAGTTCATAAATAAGTGAAATAACATTGTTATGTGCTATTAAAGATGCCAGGGGTGAATGGGACGAAAAAGGTTGAGACCCCCTCCTCTTGGGGCTAGTGGGTTCAAGGGATATGGGCATGAAGGCAGGCACGAGGTACTGTTTGTGGATGATCAGCCACGATCACATTGAATGGCAGTGCTGACTCGAAAGGCCAAATGGCCAACTCCCGCACTTATTTTCTATGTTTCTATGTTTAAAAAGGGAGTAAGAACCTTACTTTGATGTTAAAAAAACTGCAGGTGGTGGTTTATACCAAAGACAGACACAGAGTGCTGGAGTAACTCAGCGGGTCAGGCAGCATCTGTGGAGAACATGGATAGGTGACGTTTCACAGAGTGCTGGAGTAACGCAGCGGGTCAGGCAGCATCTGTGGAGAACATGGATAGGGAACGTTTCAGACTGAAGAAGGGTCCTGACTCGAAAAGTTCTCCATGTTCTCCAGAGATGCTGCCTGAGCTGCTGAGTTACTCCAGCACTGTGTGTCTATCTTGTGCACAGCACACTGCTTGTTTGATTTACAATGAGTGTTTCTCATTGTAAATCAATGAGTGAATTGGGACATTTTGTTTTACGGGAAGGATGTAGTAGAGAAATGGAGGACATTTAAAGGTGAAATTTTAAGAGTACAGAATCTTTATTTCCCTGTTTGGTTGAAAGGAAAGAGTAATAATTGGAAAGAGCCATGGTTTTCAGGGAAAAAAGAGAGAGATCTACAATAATTATAGGCAGCATGGAGTAAATGAGATGCTTGAGGAGCATAAAGAATGTAAAAAGAATCTTTATAAAGAAATTAGAAAAGCTAAAAGAAGATATGAGGTTGCTTTGGCAAGTAAGGTGAAAGTAAACCCAAAGGGTTTCTACAGCTGTATTAATAGCAAAAGGATAACGAGGGATAAAATTGGTCCATTAGAGAGTCAGCTATCTGCGGAGCCAAAAGACATGGGGGAGATATTGAACAATTTCTTTTCTTCAGTATTCACCAAGGAAAAGGATATTGAACTCTGTGAGTTAAGGGGAAAAAAGTAGAGTAGCTATGGAAACTATGAGATTCAAAGAGGAGGAAGGACTGACACTTTTGAAAAATATAAAATTGGATAAGTGTCCAGGTCCTGACAGGATATTCTCCAGGACATTGAGGGAAGTTAGTGTAGAAATAGCAGGGGCTATGACACAAATATTCAAAATGTCATTAGAAACGGGAATAGTGCCGGAGGATTGGCGTACTGCGCATGTTGTTCCATTGTTTAAAAAGGGTCCTAAGAGTAAACCTAGCAATTATAGATCTGTTAGTTTGACGTCAGTGGTGGGCAAATTAATGGAAAGGATACTTAGAGATAATATATATAATCATCTAGATAAACAGGGTCTGATTAGGAACAGTCAACATGGATTTGTGCCTGGAAGGTTTGACTAATCTTGAACTTTTTGAAGAGGTTACTAGGGAAATTGATGAGAGTAAAGCGGTGCATGGTGTCTATATGGATTTCAGTAAGGCCTTTGACAAGGTTCCCCATGGAAGGTTGGTTAAGAAGGTTCAATTGTTGGGTATTAATAGTGGAGTAGCAAGATGGATTCAACAGTGGCTGAATGGGAGATGTCAGGGAGTAATCGTGGATGGCTGTTTGTCAGGTTGGAAGCCGGTGACCAGTGGGGTGGCTCAGGGATCTGTGTTGGGTCCACTGTTGTTTGTCATGTACATCAATGATCTGGATGATTGGGTGGAAAATTGGATAAGTAAGTATGCAAATGATACTAAGATAGGTGGTGTTGTGGATAATAAAGTAGATTTTCAAAGTCTACAGAGAAATTTAGGTCATTTGGAAAAGTGGGCTGAAAGATGGCAGATGGAGATTAATGCTGATAAGTGTGAGGTGCTACATCTTGGCGGGACAAATCAAAATAGGAAGTACATGGTAAATAGTAGTGAATCGAGGAATGCAGTTGAACAGAGGGATCTCGGAATAACTGTGCATAGTTCCCTGAAGGTGGAATCTCATGTAAATAGGGTAGTAAAGAAAGTTTTTTGGTGTGCTGGCCTTTATAAATCAGAGCATTGAGTATAGAAGTTGGGATGTAATGTTAAAATTGTACAAGGCATTGGTAAGACCAATTCTGGAGTATGATGTACAATTTTGGTTGCCAAATTATAGGAAAGATGTCAACAAAATAGAGAGAGTGCAGAGGAGATTTACTAGAATGTTGCCTGGGTTTAGGCAACTAAGGTACAGAGAAAGGTTGAACAAGATAGGTCTTTATTCTTTGGAGCGTAGAAGGTTAAGGGGGGACTTGATAGAGTTCTTTAGAATTATGAGAGGGATAGACAGAGTTGACGTGGATAAGCTTTTTCCATTGAGAGTAGGGAGGATTCAAACAAGAGGACATGATTTGAGAATTAAGGGACAAAAGTTTAGGGGCAACATGAGGGGGAATTTCTTTACTCAGAGAGTGGTAGATGTGTGGAATGAGCTTCCAGCTGAAGTGGTGGAGGCAGGTTTGATTTTATCACTTAAAAATAAATTGGATAGGTATATGGACGGGAAAGGAATGGAGGGTTATGGTCTGGGTGCAGGTAGATGGGACTAGGTGAGAGTAAGTGTTCGGCACAGACTAGAAGGGCCGAGGTGGCCTGTTTCCGTGCTGTAATTGTTATATAGTTATATATTTACTTCGGAGTCACGTGAGTGACTACGTGAAGAACCCGCCTCACGCTGTCAACGGTATTACGTCGACGCTGACGGCAGAAGCAGGAGCTGCAGTAAGGAGCAGCTCCTCGACAGCGGTAGGTTCAGAACCGGCAGGTAAGTGCTGTTGAAAAACTTTTTAGGACTAGAAAACTCCGTGCCTGGTGGAAACCAGGATTTTAAAGGTTTTAAAAACTAACTAAAAGTTTAAAATAAAACAGATATACTCTGTTAAAATAACGGAGTTTTTAAAAAGAACGTCCCAGGGGAATACCCAGCGATCGGGACGAGAGATTAATTACGGGGCCGGTTCCGATACTGGTACCGTTTAAAATACGGTAGAAAGGTTTAAATGCTCCACAATTTTGGACAGGATTTTTTAAAAGTCAGAAAGACTGTATTTTTAAAAAAGTTAATAAAATTCGCGATATGGAGAAAGTACTCCATAATATAAAAGAGACTAGGGTCACAGTACCCAAACAGTTCCCCAAAAAAGACCTGAGGGGCTTGAATGTACTAAAGACCAGGGTCACAGTACCCAAACAGTTCCCCAAAAAAAGACCCTGAGGGGCTTGAATATACAAAATATGGCTATGTGCCAAATTGAAAAATAAAAACTCTGACCCTGGATAGGGTGGGAGGAAGTCTCTTTGGATATAATTCCAAGTGGATCAGGGCTGCAAAAGACAGACCCTGCAAGTGGTGATGTGAATTATGAATGCACACTACAAATAAAATAAAAATAAAAAGTGAGGCCAGGTGTGCTTGAGATAGCAAAAGTTTTGCTATATCCAAGGAAGTGGTGAGGCTATGGAAAAACCTAGCTACCTACATTATGTATATGGTATCTCACCAACTTCATGATTCTGTGATGATTGAAATATTAAAATTGCACAGCACAGGAAATTGTGCCTCATTGGAAGAGCCTACGGTTTATCCGTTAATATGGGCATTCATGACTCCAAATATGAGAGCGTCAAATAGTGAGGTTAAAAATCCTCACAAATTACTCTGCTGCTATTATGGCTTTTGGGCAGATGAAAGGAAAACATAAAATAAGACGCTATTGATGCAATTTTTTCTATGAAGTTTTGTATAAAATAAATGGCTATTTGGCCCATTTTTCACCCAAGGTTGCATACCTGTGTCGAGCAAGTGGTGTTTAAGCTCTTGGTTATCTGTTTGGAATAATCTGCCTAACTTATTGAAATTGGATGAAAAGCTAAAATATTTTAGCTGCTCATGAAACCTTCGTCTTTGGACGAAAAGGTATTTTCGCCCAGAAGGGGATTTGATATTGGAAATAGAGGCAGAAATATGTCAAGGAAGTTTTATTGTATTGCACAACCAAAATACTTACCCGAATTCAGGGGATAAGGAGACCACCACGCTCATATGCAGAGGAATTAAAGACGTGTTCCCTGCTTAAAGAAACTGCGGATTAATCTCCAGTTAGAGGGAGATTACAAAAAGTTTATTAAGACTGGCTTACTATTATTTTTGATCAGTATATTACGAGCAGTTTCATTAACTACTATTACTTTTAAAACAAGAGGTTAATCCTCCTGTACAGAATAAACCTGCTTATGTTTTGTGTTTCTGCATTGAAAAAGCAGAGTTTTATGTCCACATTGCCTAATTATCTGGAAAAGGGGTAATGGAAAGATTTTGAACACGAGCATATAAATTTGTCTTTAATGTTAGAAGGCATTACAGATGATGGTTGCAGAAGTATTCTGGACCTTACAGGTCTAAATAAGTTTGTTTGAATACAAACATGTTCAAATGGAGTCATGGAATACTGCAAAATATTTAATTCAGCAGGTTGTTATTTGGCTAAGATTGATGAAAAGACGCCTATTATTCTGTACCTATGTATCAGGTTTCGGTGATACTTAAATTTTAATTGGTTGTGACAATTTATGGCAGTTAAGCTTTGCCAAATAGACTGAGTTTCAGCTTTTTTACTCTTTACGAAACTGTTGAAACCAGTTTTAGCCCAATTAGAGCACAAAATGCACATCATTATGGCTTATCTCAATGACATTCTGGTCATTAGTGATTATCAGGAGTCAGCTGAGGACTCAGTTTTCAGTTACTAAAGCTTTGTGGTAAGCTAAGGTTCTTAATTATCTAATTAATCCCCAGCTGCAGCCAGCACAAACCAATTTACTTTTGGGGTTTGTAATTAACTCAGTGACTAATGTTAATACCTTTTACCAACAGTTAAAGTCGATGATATTTTGTAACTTGTCATTATCTCATTCAAAACCTATCCTTCCATCCGAGAAAATGGTGACAACCATTGGTGAACTGCTAGCAGCATTTTTCCTGGCATTAGAATTTGGTTCATTACATTTTATTGATATCTTCGAAGGTACAAGATACAAGCTCTTAAAGAGAAGGCAGGCATTTGACAGGCCTATGTAATTAACAAAAGAAGCTGTATTGGAATTTACAATTGGTGGGTTAAAAAAAGGAAAATGTCCACAAACTGCTAAATAAATATTATGATTAAACAGCCTGAAATGGTTTTACATACAGATGCTAGTGCTCTCGGATGGGGGGCCACAGATTTATCCTCCAGTTGTGGAGGTAGATGGAAAAACTGAAGAACAAGTGTTTCTCCAAGAGTTATGGTATTAAACTATTGGGAGTTATTGGGGGCCTTTTATGGGCTTAAAAGCATATTGTTGTGCTAAAAAAGGTCTGCATGTGTTAATACAATTACACAATAAAACAGCTGTGGTTTTACATTTATCACATGGGGGATGGAGTTGGATCAGTCTCATGTGATTGTTGGTCAATGAGATATGGCAATGGTGTATTGGTCGGCAGATATGGATTGCAGTAAGCTATACTCCAGGTAAAGACAATGTATGGTGCAGATGAAAGGTCCAGGATTTTAAAGATATACGAAAATGGATGTTTAAGCCACCAATATTTAAGAATATTGTTCGACATTTGGGTTGCCGAAATTGATTTTGCATCCAGGCTTATCAATCATTAGCCTCATTATGTGTCTTGGGAACACGATCCGGACGCAGTTGCAGTAGATGCATTTTTATTACACTGGGGAAAAATGTTCTTTTATTGCTTTTCCACCAGTTTGCTCTGATCCAGAGATGCTTGAGAAGTAAATAGAGCAAGATTCAGCTTCCGATTGTTGGTAGGGCCAAATTGGCCAACTCAACCTTGGTTCCCAGTTATGCTGAATATGATTAAAGAACCGTATATGCAGATTCTTAACTGTAGTGATATCTTGATAATCCAGTAACAAATGAAGATTATCCATTATATGCATATATGAATTTGTAATCTGCAGGTTTTGACCTGACCACTACAGGAACTGGGATTGTCGGACCAAACTTGACAGTTATGGCACACTCATGACGAGATAGCACACAGAAACAATATATGACCACATATTAAGAAATAGGAAGAATTTTGCACACAGTCAAAAAATATTTCTGATGATTATGTGAATGTTACTCAATGTTTTTGGATATTTCCTTGCCAATTTGCGCTTTGGCCAACATTTAAGTTACAGTGCCATTAACACTGCAGCAGTGCCTTGTCGTCCTATTTAGGACTTATGACTGTGAAAAAATCAATTGGGTTCGCCATCATTAATATCACGATTCATGAAAGAATTTTTTCACATGAATCCGCCAAAACCTAGATATACAGAGATTTGGGATGTGAGCATAGTACTTGCTCTACTTAGAGAATGGACGCCAATTGAAGGGATGTCATTGTTGATAGGTTAAACATTGAAATTGGTCATGTTAATGTCAAACTGGTCTCAGCCCAAAGAGTGCAAACTTTACAAATGTTGCGTTTTAGACTGTATGCATGTGACGTACAGATAACGTGTATTCTATTTTACGATCTGATCAAACAAAGTAGACCAGGGAGATCTGGAACAAAGGTACCCTTTCAGATTTTCATATTGAGCTTGCTTTGTGTGTGGTTAGACATTTATAAACCAATGTATTAAAGTGACGGACACTTTTCGAGGAAACGAAAAGACATTGTGCTTAAACGCACAAAAAGCCACACACAAAAAGCTTCAGTTCAAACTATCTCAAAATGGTTGTAAAACAGGTGTTGGTTTTAGCGGGAATAGACACTGATGTCTTTCAAATCTCACTCCACCCAGGGCGGCAGCTACGTCCGCGATGAAGGGGCGGGACGTTCTCTTTGGCATATTTTTTAAAATCGCAGGGTGGAGTAAAGAAGAAACTTTTCAAAGTCCTACAACAAACCTGTTCACACTATGACAAGCTTTGGACACGCGGTGTTGGGAGCACTATAAATTATATAAAAAAATCACCTGCTTTGTTTGCTATTAATTGCTATAATCAGTTGTGTAGTCACTGATATTTTTTGTGTCACTTATAATCATTTTTTCCTCAATATAAGGAGGGTATTATATGGTTTTTCAGCCTTTTAAAAAACTTGATTGTGAAAAAGATCTAACATTTGTATGTGATCTTTCTCATGTATGTGATTTACTTAGCCGGATTGTCGTAACGGATTAATTTACGGACATAAACAAACACAGAAAGCTTTAAAACTCTTCAGTATAGTCAACTCACGTGACTCCGGAAGTAAAAATAGTAAGATTAAACGAGAACTCACCTGTTTCGAAGTTGTGATCGTTATTTTACGAGGAGTTACGATGAGGGATTACGTGCCCTCCACTCCCACCCTCGTTAAAATAAATGATCAATGGGTGTTCTAAGTCTTTTTATGGAGCCTTACAATGTTACTCCTGCTTTGGTGTTCTGTGTTTTTACATGCCGTTGCTTTGAAGTATGCCGTTGACAGCGTGAGGCGGGTTCTTCACGTAATCCCTCATCGTAACTCCTCGCTTAAAATAACGATCAAACTTCGAACAGGTGAGTTCTCGTTTAATCTTACTATTATATCGTTCTCCCATCCTCCTGAATCTTTCTTTTCATTTCACTATGGGTTTGGCTACAGGTCTACGCTAGAGTTTTCAGCCACGCTACTTTAGAGAGTTACTTGCCGCAGATTGTGAAGTTGGTGAGAGAGGCGGTGACGGGCTGGTGTGCAAGGCAAGAGCCAGTCTCCGTGTACTCCGAGAGCAAGCGGCTCACGTTGCGGATAGCTGCAGCAGTGCTGCTCGGATCTTTGCCGAGTCAGGAGGAGCTGACTGACCTCTTCACCAACATGGAGAAACTCAGCGAGAACATCTTCACACTGCCCATGGACGTTCCGGGCAACGGCTACAGAAAGGTAGGAACTGGTCGCGACTCCTCTCTCCTGACAAGGTCTCGGAATTTATGTAGAACAGTTTTCAAAAAGAAAATCCCTACTGTTCCGTAATGATCCCCACGTCAGGGAAAGCCTGGGAGTGGGGCACGGCGAGCCGGGGTTCGTCCCCCTGCTGTGTGTGGGCCACAGAGGGGACAGCGAGATGTCCCTGCACCTTCTGGAGAACCGGGACCCGGCTGGACGCCAGGCCGAGAGTGAGACTGAGCGAGGTGTGGAAACTAATGTGGAGGAAAGGCAAAGATTCAGATCTGGAACCAGTAATCCAAATCAGAAAGTGTTGGGGAGCTCAGCAGATCAGGCAGTTTCTTCCGCAACCTGTATCCTCACAGAATTAAATTCCTCGAATGTTGCAAAATAGACTTGGCTAATAAAGTATTATTATGATGCTGATGCTGCCCGACCTGCCAAGAGTTTCTGCCTCCGCTGTAAAAATTAATCTACCCCTTCTGAAGCATAAACCTCTCCAGACTGAAGTCTGTAAGTCTATCACAATGTGCAGATGAAGTTAATTTTAAAATTATCTCCTGTACAATCTGAAAATTCGCATTTCCTAATCTAGTACAGAAGGTAAACCTGATGTTTAACCATGGAAACCTGTCCCTATGGGTGAAGAGAAACGTGGCCTTGACTTCGTAAAGTGCGGAGGGACGGGGTCTGTAGGTGCCTGATGTCCCTGACAGTGCCCAGCAAGTGTGCTAAATCCGGCCCTGTGTTTAACCCAGTACTAAACCCAGTACTAATCCCAGTACTAACCCCAATACTAACCCCAGTACTAACCCCAGTACTAAACCCAGTACTAAACCCAGTACTAACCTCAATACTAACCCCAGTACTAAACCCACTAAACCCAGTACTAAACCCAGTGCTTCTCCTCTCACTTTACACCCTTCTGTCTCTCTGCTCATGCTCCCATCCCCATGCCACATTAGTTTAAATCCTCCCCGACAGCAGGACAATCCTTGGACAATGATCCCACAGATGTGCACCAGGCCTTAATCTCAAACACCATTAATGATTTCATCACTTCTGGCTGTCTGCCTTCAACAGCACCAACCTTATCATTCATCCAGCCCCGCACGGCCCGATTTTATCTTCTCCACAAAATCCACATAGAGAACTGTCCTGGCAGACCCATTGTTTTTTGTTTGTTCATGTCCCACTGAATTATGTGGGACATGAACAATCTCCCTACCTATGTCCAAGACACTTCACACGCTCTTCATCTCCTTAATGACTTCTGTTTTCCAGGCCTCCACTCCCTCATCTTTGCTATGAATGTCCAGTCACTCTACACCTCCATCTCCCACCAGGAGGGTCTTAAAGCCCTCCGTTTCTTCCTTGATCGCAAAACCAGCCAATTTTTGTCTACCAATACTCTCCTCCGCCTTGCAGAGCTGGTCCTCACCCTCAACAACTTCTCCTATGCCTCCTCGCACATCCCCCAAGTCCAAGGCCTAGCTATGGGCACGAGCATGGGCCCTAGCTATGCCTGCCTCTTTGTAGGGTACGTCGACAATCCCTGTTCCAGGCGTACTCTGGCCCTATCCCCGAACTCTGCCTCCGCTACATTGACGACTGCATGGGTGCTACCGCCTGCACCCATGCAGAACTCATGGACTTCATCAACATCACGACTAATTTCCATCCTGCACTCAAATTCACTTTGACCATATCTGACAACTCCCTACCGTTTCTAGATCTCACCGTCTCCATCACAGGAGACAGACTATTGATTGACATCTGCTACAAACCCCCTGACTCCCATAGCTATCTAGACTACACTTTTCCCACCAGGCTTCCTGTAAAGACTTTCCCCTACTCCCAATTCCTCCGTCTACGTCATATCTGTGCCCAGGATGAGGTGTTCCATACCAGGTCATCGGAGATATCCTCATTCTTTAGGAAACGGGGGTTCCCCTCTTACATTATAGATGAGACTCTCACTGGGATCTCCTTGATATCTTGCAGCTCTGCTCTTGCTCCCCCTCCCCCTCTGAGGCCCACAGGAGCCGTTGGAAGAGGAGGAGGGGGAGGAGAGAACCCCGACCGGTATCCAGGCGGAGGCTTGTCTTTTCTGAGGCCGTCTGGATGCCGTTGGAAGAAGAGGAGAGAAGGGGGAGGAGCGACATTCCATTTGGAGAAGTGGGGTTTTTTTTTGTTTTTTTTTGAGGGAAAGCCGCATGATTTGTTGGGAAGTGGGACTAGGATAAGCAGCTGATTGGGGGTAGTGGACCAGGAAAAGCCAGCTGATTGGAAGTCAAGATTCCTAGACAAGTTTGTTGTGTTCTTTGTATTGGATGTTTTGCTATTTAGGTATCCTGTGTAAGGGTGAAGTATGAAGGCCAGGGAAGTGTACTGTCTGGATGTCACAATGTGGGAGGTCAGGGAATCTGTTAGGCCCTCCTGACATCCACATCTGACGCCAGGTGTGTCGAGCTGGGAGGATCCTAAAGGAGTTGTGTTAGAACTGGAGCAGCAGTCCCCCCCCCCCCCCCCCCCGATACCCTCGTCTGGTCAGGGGATTTGGAGGGTAATAGAGAGGAGCTACGGGAGGTAGTCACTCCCATACCACAGGGAGGCAGAATATGGGTCACGGGTTAGTAGGAAGGGCAAGGGCAGAGCAGGGGCGAGAGAGTACCCCGGTGGACGTACACCTGGAAAAATAGGTAATCGGGTTTGGTTCGATTGGAGGGGACAGCATAGCTGGGGGCACCAAAAGCGGGCGGGCCTCCGGCACAGAGACCGGCCATGATGATCAGAAGGGTAGCAAAAGAGGAGGGAATTGTAATAGGGGACTATATAGTTCGGGGGTCAGATAGGCGATTTCTGTAGACGCAGTCGGAGAGACCGGATGGTAGTTTGCCTCCCTGGTGGGCAAGGGTCTCGCATGTTTCAGAACGTGTCCAAAAGATTCTGATAAGGGAGGGAGAGGACTGATGTTGTGGGATACACATAGGTACCAATGACATAGGCAGAAAAGTGCGAGGTCCTGAAGGGAGAATTTAGGTTGAGTTGGGGTGGATAGTTAGGAGAAGGGACAAAAGGGTAAACCGATTTCAGGGATTACTGCCTGTGCAGCGTGACAGTGATAGTAGGAATGAAAATGAGGTGAGAGGATAAATGCGTGGCTGAGGGACTGGTGCAGTGGGCGCAGGGAATTCAAGTTTCTTGATCACTGGGACCTCTTTTGGGGAAGGCATGATCTGTTACACAAAGGACGGGTTGAACTTGAAACCGAGGGGGACCAATTTGGCAGGGAGATTTGGCAAAGACTACTGGGGAGACTTTATTAGATACATTGGAGGGCGCTAGGTAGGGGTCAGGGTAGTGGGGCAAGAGCAGAGAAGGGAAGCACTCGGACCCAACATGGA